>JBAMBO010001249.1:0-355068 GCA_037044535.1 Lordiphosa magnipectinata
TTTTTTTTCTGTGCAGCAAATTCAAAATCAGGACAAGGTCCCACATAAATACCATCTCGTTTTTGTAATATAACAAGAGTTTTGAATATTTCGCCACCTATTCTATTTCTTTTTGGTGTAGGTATTTGCCCTCTACTGCTAGGGGCAGTGCTCGGCAAAATGGTATTATACTTACAAAAAAACATTGCAATTATTGTTATGCTTAAGTATAAATTCCAAAGATTTGCTATAATCGGCAAGATAAGTTAAGACTGCCAATTCAATATTAGAATTTTTATAACAATTCTCTGTTTCATCCAATCTTCCATTACTGGTATCGTAAAAGTTTTCAGAATCCTTTGTATTTGAACTCTCATTGACAATTGTTTGCAAATTTTCCGTAATTTCTTTAAAAACTAATCTTTAAAACACTACAATTTTGTTGTTTTTATTTGGTCTTTGCCTTGCTTAAAGTCAAGTTTTCAAATGAAGAAAATCGTTTAAAACTCCATTTTTTATATTTCAAAATATTCATGCATTGAGGATTTTGCCCTGCAAAGTTGTGGCTAGTGCGTTAGTAGCACTGAGCTAAAGCCGAATAAATAAATAAAATTAAAGATCAATAGCCTTAGCGAAAATGCTTGTATCAATTTTATTCAAATTATGCAAAAAATCAATTTCTGTATATGGGCATTTCCACCAAAAGGTCCACCAAGACCAAAAAATTAAAAGTGCTTAAAAACACTCTGTTTTATCAAATTTTCGAGGGGAAACAATTCAATTAAACTAATGTAAGCCAATCTTACATGTAATCATAACCCACTTCAATATATTCGGTTTCACGGCTGCGCTAGCGCGATTTTTCTAATTTGGACATAAATATTGCACACTTTTTTGATAAAAGTGCCTATAGATTACACTTACTTTTGCTATCTAAAATCTTTCTGAGGGTACAAAGGGTTATAAAAGAATGCATAAGAAACCATGAGAAACTATGTGATTGCAATTAATCGTAAGTTTTTACTTCGCATTATACAGAAACCACATAAATAAAATAATGGAAAAACGTGTCGCGTTCGCAATGTCACGTATCGAATCCTATTTTATTTTGAAATAAAAAAATCAAACAAAATTTTTCGATCAAATAAATTCTATTATACAGATAAATTTTTCAACAACATTTTAAAATTAGTCGTACTAAATGGTTTTGGCAGATCTCGCTGAGTTTTGCTTTTATATTGATGGCCAAAAACACCACTTCTGTTTTTTGTCGCGTGCGAATCGCTCTTTGATTGGCTTTATCTTGGAACCAGCACTAGGTGTGCTCTACTTTTTTCTCACTAAATAAAGTGTTTCTAAAGTGCTATAAGTTAAAGTAACAAAAAAAAAACAAATAATTTTAATTTGACTTCTAGTCCACTTTAAATGCGTACGACTGTCGCGTTCGACATCATGGAAATACCCATATGTAAATAATGGTTTTATAAAGTTGTACAAACACTTTTTAAATTGTGTTTTAGTTTTAAAATGTTTAAATGTTCCATCTGGTGCTGCCCCTGTGGATTTGCTAACAGCATTCCAAGTTGCCATTGCTTTCGCAAAGAAGCGGTATACAAAACGACACACATGCAAACGATTTCGTGTGCATCCGTCGCGTAGTACAAAAACCGGTTTTGTTTTCTTCTTTGATTGGTGTTTGCGCGCGCAAGCTAAATGACCAACAACAATTTCATGTGATTTTGTTGTTGCCTTACCCAATTTCAATGTGATTTTCATGTTATTTGTGTTAACTGGCCGTTTTTTGCTCATAACTTGAGTATCGTTCATCCGATCTTTATCATTCCTTCGGCAAATCGATAAATAATTTTGATTACTAGATATCTCTAGAAGGTACGAACAATCTATCATGAAAACTGTGGGAGATATAACGTTTTTTCCAAATTGCGTGGGCGGGAGGGGGCGTGGCAAAAATTGAAAATAAATTTGATCTGCCTGCAAGTATAAGAAATATATGTCCCATACATGTCAAACCTCTATCTCTTACCATCTCTGAGATCTCTTCGTTCATACGGACGGACGGACAGACGGACATTTCTATATCGACTCGGCTGTTAATGCTGATCAAGAATATATATACTTTATAAGGTGTTGGTGGTTTTCTTTGTGAGTATTGGTGAGTGCTCTGCCGTTTGCTGCTTTTGGGCATGCCTGCTTTAAATGCTTCTCTTCTGAATACATTTTATGTAACTGATTAACATTTAGATATCTCCAAGTCCGTATTTGCTATGAACTTCAGCTGATATAGTAGCAATTATTTCACGTGTGTAAGAAAATCTCACATGCTTATATGCGAGCAGAATGACGATGAAGATTGCTGTCTATAAAGTGGCCGGTTACACGAAAGTAACCTTTGTTATTGCAACAGATATCGGCCGTCGTACATATAAAATGAGTATTTTGAAAAATACCGGCGAAATATTTCTTATACAGCCGTACTTCCATTTTCCCTTGTATACAAATTTTGCGATTTAAAACCGTTTTTCAGTATAAAATTTGTCCAAAAATCGCTAATGTTTGCAAAAAATGGGGGTGATAGTCCACCTTCCTATTTACAAAATTCATTTTTATACCCTTGCAAAGGGTATTATAATTTTGCCCAGAAGTTTGCAACGCATAGAAATATTCATTTCCGACCCCATAAACTATATATATTCTTGATCAGAGCGACGAGCTGAGTCTATTGAGCTTTGTCCGTCCGTCTGTCTGTCCGTCTGTCTGTCCGTCTGTCTGTCCGTCTGTCTGTCCGTCTGTTTCTACGCAAACTAGTCTCTCAGTTTTAAAGCTATCGAGCTGAAATTTTGCACAGAGTCTTCTTTTTACTGCACGCTGCTAATATGTCGGAACCGACCGGATCGGATGACTATATCTTGTAGCTGCCATAGGAACCATCGGTCAAAAAATGGGTCTTAGTGAGAAAAACTTTTTTGTTTTCAATGCCAGCGTCATAAAACTCGGCCATTATTAATAATATATGCTTTCAAACAGATTTGCAAACTTTGGTCAAAATCGGATGACCATATCTTATAGCTGCCATAGGACCGATCGGTCGGAAAATGGGTCTTACTGAGAAAAACTTTTTTGGTTTCAATGTTAGCGTCATAAAACTCGGCCATTATTTATATTATATGCTTTCAAACATATTTGCAAACTTTTATCAAAATCGGATGACTATATCTTATAGCTGCCATAGGACCGATCGGTCGAAAAATGGGTCTTAGTGAAAAAATATTTTTTTTTTCCAAGTAAATCGTTCTTAAGGTCGGTGATTATTAATATTAAACGCTTTCAAACTAATTTGAAAAATTTGGTCGAAATCAGATGACTATATCTTCAGGCTGCCATAGGACTTATCGGTCGGAAAATGAGTCTTAGTGAGAAAAACTTTTTGTTTTCAATTTTATCGTTCTTAAACTTGGCGATTGTTAATTTGATATGTTTTCAAAAAGATTCGCGAAATTTGGTCGAAATCAGATGTTCATCTGACGGAAAATGGATTTTAGTTACAAAAGTTTTTGATTTTTATCTAAGCGTTCTTAAACTCTGTCATTTCAAAAACAGCTTTTGCAAGGGTATAAAAACTTCGGCACAGACGAAGTTAGCGTGGTCTTCTCGTTTTTATTATTGTGGTGTTGGGTGAGCGATGTAGGCTGTTGCTGTTTTGTATTCGCTTTATGTTGTTTTGAAACAGTAACAGAACTGAAAGTGTTTTTTAACAGCCTCAAAGAGTTGAGCAATTATTTAAGACCTCTAGTAATAGTAAACCCAAAGTTCGAGTCACAAAATTTAAGCCAACCCAAAGTCTTAAGGGTTTGCTTTTGCTAGCTTTACATTTCAAAAAGTTATTTAAACTAAAAAACTTAATAAATTTCTTTCTTGTTTTATGTTTTTACAGATTTCTGTTACGCTGTCGACGGGTAAGTAATCCATTCGGATGATAGATGCTAAATTGCAAGACAATTAATTATATTTAAGCATATGCAAATGTTAGGCCACCCCATGCGACACACACACACACACACACCGACGCACACATAGATAGAAACACTCCCCAAAATAAAAGTGAAGGAAACACACGCCCTCCAACTACACAACAGGCAAAAGCTATTCCTATTGGCTAATTACTACGAGAGCTCGAGAAATTATACACTCGAAAATAATCTACATATGTGCTGGATGGTAGGCAAGTGTGTAAAAGTGTGTGTGTGTGTGTGTGTGTGGGTGTGTGTGTGGGTGTATGTAATTTAAAACACACTCGAAGCTGCTGTCTAAGAAAATATGCTGAAAGTTTTTTATACGAACTGCCAAGACAAGAACCTACCAAGCTCAACCACCTTCTACCCCCTAACCCCACCACCTGTCTGTCTGTGTGTGTGTGCGTGTGTGTGTGTGTGTGAGGGAGTAAATCAAAATTATATGCCACCAAACAGGCTAAAACTGTCTTCTAAGATGCAACAACAAGCGCCACATGCAGCTTAAATAATTTGTCGCATTTGGCAGCCTCCCCTAACTAACACCCCCCCCTGCCCTTAAACCAAAAGAAAAAACTACAACGAAGACATCAACTTCGACACTGTGTGTGTGTCGACTCATTCTCTCTCGCTCCCTCGTTCGCTTGCTCTCTCTCTCTCTCTCTACCTCTCGGTGTCTCATTCTCTTAGCCTGCTTTTGGGGGGCACTTGTTGGCATCTCGCACAAATCGTCTAAGAGCAAAAAAGCCACAGCAAAAGAGAATCCCAGGACCCACAACCGGAGCCGGAGCCGGAGCCGAAGCTGAGAAGCGCGCGCTACTGGTGGGTACTTTACTTGATGATTATGGCGACGATAATGATGATTGGAATGGCTTTGATGGCGTTGAAAATGAAGATTGCGTGTAGTAGATTTCTTCTTTCTAACCTTGTGGGCTGCTCCCTCTGTGCGTGTGTGTCTGTGTGTGTGTGTGTGTGTGTGTGGGTCCTGGGCTATTCGCTTATGTGTGGTGGTGGGCGGCGGGTTTTTGGGTAATGCGTACACAACTACAACGACTACAACAACTATCAACATTTGATTTTATTACGCTCATTTGTATGCGTATAGTTGTATAGCTAGCTGTCTGTGTGTGTGTGTGTGTGTGCTTAGCAAAAGCTCTCGCCTGGGAAATTTCGCGGTCATAACCACTAAACTAAACAACACAAAAGTGGACTTAAACCACACTTACACTACACTACTCCCCCACACCCCACCCCATTCCTAGCGCCTGCCAACACACGTGGCAACTTCGCCGCTGCCTGCCCATGGGCACAGTGTCTGACATTTATGGCAAAAATTTGTGCTAAACTGTTGCATGTGTTGCTGGCAAATCTAGTCAAATATTTTGATTGTCCTCAGGGTAATAGTTTTAGGTAAGAGTTAAAAACTGTTAATACCAAAATAAAGTTTGACATTTTTTAGCTTATAGCGGTCTCACAACGTTTTCATGTACTACCGCTATTTTAGTTGTTTACAGTGAGTAGAAAAATACAATTTTTTCATAACATTTTTTGACTAATGGTTCAGTTTTTCAATATATGGGGCATTCCATGCAAAAAAAGATATTTTCTGATTTCATGTCTCCGAATTGGATGATAACACTAGTTTAAAGCCAAAAATACCCATTTCTTTTGAAACTATTTTTAAGTGTAGTTTGGATTGTTGATCTCAAAAATTTTTTTTCATTTTTCCGGTAGGTGCACTTACATTTTAAGCCATATCTGACTTCATAATCGTCAAATGAAGTCAAGCAAGATATGAATCGAAAGGCAATTGAATTGTCAATAGTCGCACAAAACTCTATTTTCAAATCGGTTAAGTAGTTTGAATACAATAATAAAAAATATTTCAAAAAATCGATTTTTTGCTCGAAAACGCCATAAATTTCGTTTCCAAACGCCTAGGAAAAATATTTAAAAATTCAAAAAAACTATTTTTATTTTTTCTACGTAAAAACCGCACTTCTGCGAAGAAAATAAGATATCAGTGAACAAAATCTATCAATAAATATAAGAGCTGGAAGCAATTAAGTGCTGAAAAAAATGGAATATTTGAGATTTTTGAAAAATAAATTTTCATTTTGAATTTTTTTTTTGATCAAAATTTGATAGCATTGACCAAAAAATAAAGAAAATAGAAAACAAAATTTTCTAAGCACTTAAAATACTTAAATTTGACTATTAGTTTCTTCACTTAAATTGCTCCAGCTACAATATTTATTCATAGATTTTCTTCATCAATACCTAATTATCTTTGTAGAAGTGCGATTCTTAAGTCAAAAGAATAAAAATATTTTTTTTTTATTTTTTTATATTTTTCCTAGGCGATTAAAAATTAAATTTCTTGAATTTTCGAGCAAGAATCGATTTTTTTGAAATAATTTTGGAAATTGTATTCAAATTTCTAAACCGATTTGAAAACAATGTTCTACGTTATTATTGACAATTTAATGACCTTTCAATTCATATCTTACTTGACACCATCTGACGATTATAAATTGAGATATGACTTGAAATGTAAGTGCACCTACCGAAAAAGGGGAAAAAATTCATATTTAAAAAATGGAGCCATGAAAAAATGTTTGAAATTGATTTTTAAGATCACCAATGCAAACTACACTTAAAAATAGTTTCAGTAGAAATGGGTCATTTAATTTTTTTTTGTTTTTTGTAAAAAAATTGCTAACACTAATGCCAATAGTTAAAATCTGTTAATACCACGGAATCAAACCGGAACCAGAACCAAAACCGTATACCGAAAAAAACCGATGAAAACTCAAAACCAGAACCGTCACCGGAACCCATATTTTGAATTTTTTGTATACCGGTATTCGAGAAACGATATTTTTGGAACCGAAAAGACCTAAATGAACCGAAACATTTTGCCGGTACAGTTACGGTTCTGGGTGCAAAAACAAGACTGCAAAGCTGGCACTTGGTTTATGGGGACTTTTACGCAATTTGGTTAAATCGTAAGAAACTTTTGAATTGTGAAATAGAAAAACGCGAGACGTCTTTTTAAAAATATTGCTTCCTATATTCTTAGACCCTCATTGAACAGAAAAATGTTTGTGTTATCCATTTCTGTTCAAGTGAAACTGAATGAGGACATTAGCTCTGGCACAAATCCGTTAGCTGAAAGTGGAGCCTAATTCGATTCATACTTACATGTATTTGTATGAAAAGAAACAGGAAAATTCAAATAATTCAGTATTTTCACAAAACAGTTTAATGACATGAATCATTATTCATTTTCAAGGCTGGTTCGCCGGGTTCGGGTTTTTTGGGTCAATCGAACCGGACCTTCAAAATCTATTAAGTACCTTGAAAACCTGAACCCGAGCGGGAATTCTTCTATTTGGAAAAACGTTCGGTTAATTTTTTAACGTTCTTTATATTACGACTAGAAATAATAATTGTTTAGTACTTGCATCGGTTGGTGCATTCTCCAATGGAGGTCAGTTTTGTAATTCATATCCAAACTGGGAATATTCCGACTATGAGAAGGGAAATAAAGTAATAGTCAAGTTGTAACAGGATATATCTAAACATTGGAAGAACTAGGAACTTTTGGAAGGCGACGTATGATTGATAGCGTTCCCCTTAGTCAATAGTTTTTTATAGATATATCAAATAGTAAGTTAAATGTGTCCTCTTCAAAAAAAATAAGGCCAAGAATGTTTTTCATTTAAACCGATTTGCTGAAATTCATGGAAGATTGAGGCAAAAATGTTTCAAATATTTCAGATGTTATGAACCAAGGTTCAAACCAAATCCTCAGATTCGGTCATCGAACCGAATCTTATACTTCACGATGGGTTTGAACCTCCGGAGGTTCCTGAGCTTAAAATGTTTACAAAACAAAGAAGATGAAGTTAAATGGTGGTCAGTAAACTTCAAAAAGTTTCTACAATTGTGTTTATGTATGTGTTTGAAAAGGGCAAATAAGTGTAGAACGTTTGTTTACCGGGGTTTAATTATTGTGTCTTCGCTATGAAATTGGGTGGACGCAAAACCAATGCGCGATCTTTCTTTATAAAGAAGAAAGAAAATCCAGGTACCGATACGGAACCGAATGCCGAAATAATGTTAGAACCAAAACAGAACCTTTTACCGAAACATAAGTTTCGTTACGTACCAGAACCGGAACCGGAACCGAAATACGATTCGATTTGATTCCCTGGTTAATACCAAAATAAAGTTTGACATTTTTTAGCTTAAAGCGCTCTCGCAACGTTTTCATGTACTACCGCTATTTTGGTTGTTTACAGTGAGTTGAGAAAATCAATTTTTTCATACCATTTTTTGACCGATTGTAGAGCTACAGTCCCACCTAGTATTTGGAAGATCATTTTAGCAAGAATCACATTGTTGAGTCTTTTTCGACAACTTTTGATGATTAAAAAGAGATTTATTTCATGTGCGATCTAAGTAAGACTCGAAAATGAGTCATGCATATGCTCAAAATTTGATTTGTTAAAAATGACAAAAACGACTCGCAAATGATTGGAATATGACCCGAAAATGAGTCGAAACTGATCAGTAATACGGATTATAAACGACTCCTTAAGAAGAGTCGCGGCTAGGGTACCATTTTCTTCCGACCAAAGTATCATTTATGATCAAGAAACGAGCGCAATTATGACTATTTTAATCAGACAGTGGACTCGAAAAAGACTCGAATGTGAGCAAAAATTTCATTCAATTCATGAAAAACAATTTCGGTCAAATGACCACCACGGCTGACTTGGCAGTAGCCCATTCGATCCACCCAATTTTTGAGAACATTTTCTATTGTTAGCAACTCGAATCTCGTTCTTCAGCTCATCAATTGTTTCAGGATTGTTTGCATAACATATATGTGAGCGGATTGGACTAATCTGCTCCGTTTATTTACGGTTCTTATGGAAAATATATAATTAGATTTACAGTTAATCAGAGCAGATTAGTCCAATCTCCTCACATATATGTTATGCAAACAATCCTGAAACAATTGATGAGAAGTAATAGTAATAAGTGATTAAAATAGTTCAGCTTTAGATTTAACACACGGCGTTTTAATTGTTTTATGTTCGGCTGCGGCTTCTCGACTCCTCTGCTCGACTGCTGTTTTCCTTCTCCTTGTCACGGCTGCTTCTCTGCTGTGTTTCGGCTGTTTATCTGCTGTGCTTTGGCCGTTTATCTGCTGTCTTCTGTACTGCTGCAAGTCTGCTGTTAATCCTCTGCTTTTGGTCTGCTGTTAGTTCTCTGTTGTTAGTCTGCTGTTAGCTTGCTGTTTCTGCTGCCCAAACTTCGCTGTACATCTGCTGCATGAACCTTTTCCCCTTTTTACATATATCCTTGACCGCTCCCCAAACATAATAGTCTAACGGTGTCAGATCACTGCTTCTTGGCGGCCAATTCACATCTCCATATTTGCTGATTATTCGGTTTTCAAAGATAGAGCGCAGAAGATTGATTGTGGCGTGCGCTGTGCGGCACGTAGCGCCGTCTTGTTGAAACCATATCGTCCAAGCCTTCCGCTTCAATTTCCTCGAAGAACCAATCACTTAACATTTACCATTCACGGTCATTTCAAAGACCAAATCCGCACCAAACAGTGACACGGGTGGGTGCAGGCTTCTCGACGACGATATGCTGATTTTCTGTGCTCCAGATGCGACAATTTTGTTTATTAACATAACCACCGAGGTGGAAATGTACTTGATCCGAAAGAGATCGGAAATTCACCATCTTCGGATAAACGATCTTTCGCCCAATTTGAGAACTGTAGACGATTCGGATGGTCAATTGGCTTTAGCTGCTGCACCAATTGAACTTTTTATGGCTTCATGGCAAGGTCTTTATGCAAAATTCGCATCAAAGAAGTGCGCGAAATGTCCAATTGTTGAGATCGATGGCGAGTTGGCGTCGATGGTTGTTCACGCACCGGACGAGTACGTACACGGGCTTGTTTATCCACCAACATTCCAGTTTCACGAACTCGATCACTAATTGATCCACAAATTGAGTTTTCGGAACATTTTTTTTTTAAATTTGTTTTTCAATTTTCGCACAGTTTGAGTCGAGGACTCACCACTTTGGAAATATGTTTTTAATATTTCCCAACTTTCTTCAAGCGAATAGCGAATCATTTCGTAAATGTCAAAGATTTTACTAAATATTAATCGCTTTCCGAATGACATTTCACGTTTTTAAAATCAAATTATGAATAGTTCAAATTCTAAACACTCGATGGACCACCCTGTACCAGAGAACGGCTTCCTTCGATTGCAAAACGCTCACACATTATTCAACACCCGAATAAACAGGCTTCGCGCTCTATTCATCAAACTTGCATACTCAACATGTTCGCAGCAGAGTTTTATTCAAACCAATTGTTGGCACTCTGATTATAATCATGTTCGACTTCATTCCAATCAGTTCGGCTGATTGTTCGTTTGGCTCAACGACGATTGTTTAGAGTGAGCGAAAATCACCTCGTATGAATAAACTCTTGCAAGACGCATAGGCGCTGCTGGCAGATATGGAAGGAGAGAGAGAGAGAGAGCAATGCTCTGGCATTGCTCACGATGCGCTGGCCAGTCAATTCTGAGTTTTGTTCGATCGAACACACAATGGGTTTGCCGGTATGCATCTGATTATATTCAATACTGAGTTTTGTTCGGTGAATAAATATGAACATACACGTTGGATCACATAACTCTAGCTCAGCCGCTCGATGCGATTGAGTTGAATATATTCAGCTCTGAGTTTTGTTGATTGATTAAATGTGAGTAAGAATTTTTGTGTATGAGCCAATCAAGAAAAAAGTGATTTTTTGCAGTTCTCTGCCCTGTACTATAAGGGCTGATTTCTCTTCTTTCAGATAGCTGCTATGTGTCAGGTAAACTTTCAATTTACTCTGTTATTTGCTAGATAATGTGACAGATAGACAGATGGCTATGTAGAATGTAGATAAGTAAATATCGATCAAAATGCAATCCTAGCAATAAAGATTATTAAAAAACCTTCAACGGCACGACAAACAGAAAACACAAAAAAACAGAAAAATTAAACCAACAAAAATTTGTAATACTGAAAAACCAAAGCATTATGTTTCTTGTAATTCACAATCTGCCATTCTTATTAATGACTCATTGGCCAATTTGTTACGAGTTTGCTGTCCAGATTTCAAAATCGCGAAAGAAATAAATTTCCATTACAAAATTTAATCGGCCTTGCAACCGATGGGCAAAAATGTCATCAAATTCATATTATGAATGGATACCAAGCTATTGTACCTCAAATGCACTTGTTTGGCCTACAAATCAAAAAATTACATCTTCGTACTCAAAATTACAAAAGTTTCTCAAAAAATCCAAGTTTTTACTACTTTTTTACAGTTTTTCAACTTCATTGTGAAAATCGTTACAAATTTGGACAAGTAATATAAAACAAAGTTGTAACTTAGACCTAAATAAATAAACTGTTAGAACGAACCAACTTCATTTAATTACTCTTTCATATAGTTATAGGCCAACATGCATGTACAACTATCATAAAAACTCGAAAAAAAAATCGAATATTTTCGGTAAAAAAGTAAAAATATTAAATTTTTTACTACTATTTTATTCATTTAATACAAAACAATCGAAATTTTTGACTTTGTCAGCCAATTGCTACCAAAAATGGCCATTTTTCGAGTTTTGATTACAATTCTACATGCTTAAGGACCCGTAACTATATGAAGTTGATATGTTCCAATCGTTTGTTTATTTAAGTCCAAGCAACGATTTTGTCCTGCATTGCTTAGTCAAATTCGTTACAGTTTTCAAGACAAAGTTCAAAAACAGTACCAAATGAGGGGAAAACATGATGATTTTAAGACATTTTTGTAATTTTGAGTATAAAGATGTGACTTTTTTGACTTGCTACTTAGAAATGTTTTGTAAGCCAAGCCAAAAGCAATAACTTCCTCTAAGACGTTAAATCGAGATTCCAAATAGTTTACGAGATATGGAGCTGCGAGTCCCTATCAGAAGCAGAAAACTTCCAAGTGCAATAAAAAGAAAACGGCAGCAACCGTGTACTACCATCATACCCTTTCCAAATTTTTTAGTCTCGACTCGATCAACATTTTACTGTTGCACAGTGTAATCGATCATCATCATCATACTTTATCTTGTCACTTTACATCAAAAATTATTCACGCTTAATTAGAAATGCAATGAATATGTATTGTTAAATAAATTAATTAAATTGGTGAACCGAACCTCATTTTTCAATAAAATGGTCCGGTTCGGGTTCAGGTTTGAGGAGTCAAAAATATAAAGCGCCTGGTTGATGGTCCAGTTCGCGAACCCCAAAAAACCCGAACCGAGCTGGTTCTCAGGGGTTCGCAGCCTTGCTAAAAATAATGTTCTTGAAGTGAGAACATTGTACTACAAATGAGGAAAATCGTTCTTGCACTGTTTTTGATGACGTTTGTGCAATGTTCTTGGTTTTTTTTTTCCTCTGTGTACTGAAATGCATGCTGTTTTCACAATGTTTCAGTAACGAGGACCCCAATCAGTATTATAGGGAATAAATATGGCATCCTAATGGTCCCAAAGTGGCCTAAAAGGAATAGCGACTTTTCGCTCTCAGCCATTGTAACGTAACTTAACCGACTTTCATTGGGCATTCAGAATCTGCACCCGTATAACTCAGCTTCCGTACAAGCTACAGTTCTTAAAATTGCTATAAATTAACTTGAAATCATTATTAAAGATTTAGAAAAGTTTCGAAAGTAATTGCCACATGAATACGTTTAATATTTGTGTTTGAAAATTTGTCAATTCTTGTGCACTGTGCACAACTGGCAGCTCAACCTCGTTGTTGTCGTGACAATGAAGGCCACGGCAGTGGCGGCGGCGGCGGCGGCGGCGGCGACTTTTGCCGGCTGGCTGACTTATTTTTTTTTTTTATGTTCCTTTCTTTTCGGTTCTTTTGGTGTTGTTGTTGTTTGATACAGATGCTCTCGGTTCGACCAGCCAGGCAACAAATCGCCAACATCTTGGGCAGTTAGTAAACGTTAAGACGTCGTCGTGGTTGCTGTGCCTCGTCGTCGTTGTCGTTCGTATTAATGCCGGCTAGCGAAACAACAACAAAATTGTACGTGTTGCTTTTTGGTGGTCAACATATACGGGGGCATCTTTTCTAGCCTACTTACGAGGGCGCCTTGAATCGAAATCGAATACCAATTTAAATATTGCACACAATTAAAAGCAGAGACTGAAAGCAGCAGCAGCAAATGGGTTATTTTTGGTGCGTCAATTTCCAACGAGTTCGATGAGCGGTGGGTGGTGTTTTATATATTTTTATTATTTTTATTTTTTACTTAAAAAAAAAAAAAATTAAAAAAAAAAAACTGTTGTTGCGGCTGCCGGCATAGGGGTGGTTTGTGTGTGTGTGTGTGTGTGTGTGTGAGGCAGCGCAGCAGCAGAGGCCGCAGCATGCAGTGGGGTTGGTTACGGATTTTTTTCCTCGCACACACACACAGAGAAGTACGTGCGCGCTGACTCTTTTGGTTTTAGCATTTTTCGTTTTTTTTTTTCGCCTCTTTTGTTTTGTTTCTGATTTTCCTTCTTTTTTTTCAACGTCGACGTGGCCGCCGCCGCTGCTGACGTCGCAGTCGCAGTCGCATCCTTTATTTTTTTTACACCGCACGCAGCAAAAAAAGAGCAAAAATTTCTCTCTGATGCTGCCGAGCGGGGGAGTGAGGTGGGTGAGGGGAGAGGGGAGCGGGAGTACCACCACGAAATGAGTAATGAGTGTTTAGTAGCGTCGCTCTGCCCAAAAAATGTAACTGCACTAGTCGTTCACGGAAAAAATCATAGCCTAACATTTGGCGCGCGCTTCACTCGAATTGTGTGCTAAACTTTTTCTATTTCATTGTCGCGTGTGTCTTTCTCGCCAGCCGCCAGCCTCCTTCCCAGGGGTTTACTCTGGGACCAAAACAAAGCTTGAAGTTCCCCCACGAAGTTGCCGTTTGCCGTTTGGCTTCGGCTTTCGTCGTGTGCTCGTCTCTGCTGCCGCTGCTGCTGCTGTTGCTGCTGCTGCTGCCACGGCTACTGCTGCTGCTGCTGCTGCTGCGTCGTCCTGACTTTGCCTTGGCGTAGACTTTCAGGCTCACTTCAATTGAGTTCCGTTTTGAAAAATAACGTTAGTTGCTGTTTGTTGCTCGTTACGTGCGCGTGTTGCGACGCGATACAAAAACCAAAATACAAAAAAAATAAAGAAACAAAATTTGTACCCCTCCAAAACAGACTAGAACAATCAACCAAAACAAACCAAATACCAAACAGCAACATTCCAGAGACTCTATCACGTTCTTGTTAACTGTCTTTAAGTCTTATTTAGTTTTTTTTTTTCGAGTGTACGAAATTTCCACAAATGAATTTTTGAAAGAAATGCAAAAATATTGATAAATAGTTGTATGTTTTTTTTTTGTTTTTGAATTGAAACAAAAGTGCAATATGTTGTTGAACATATAGAAAAGTGTCTGGCGATTAAAAACAAACACACAAGAAGAAACTGCAAAAAAAAAAATAAAGAAAAAACGCTAGAGAAAAGTGAAAGTTACACAGGAGTCGAGCCCCAAGGACTCGACACAAACAAACACACACACACACACACCTACGATCGACGCTTGTCAGCAGCACTTCAGCCAGCAGCCAACATCAACGGGCAGGAAGAAACCCGGTTCTAAAGAGCAAGTAAGTTTTTTTTTTTTTGATGGAAATATAAGTTTAAAAGGTGGCTAAATTGTTGAAAGATGAAGGCTGAATGTATTTCAATTTAAAATTAAAAACTTATAGATCAAGCTCTTCAAAATCGTTAGGAAAAATGGCAGACCAACTTCAGGTAATACTTAAGGCATTTGTCAAACAACAACAAACCCCAAAAAGAGTTTGAGAAAAACCGTGTGTGAGTGTGTGTCTGTATTAAGTTTTTCTCGCTAAAAATACTTTTTCGACCGATCGTTCCTATGGCAGCTATATGCTATAGTCATCCGATTTGAATCAAACTGCACAGCATTATGTGGAAGCATATAAAAATAATCAGTAACAAGTTTGGAAGCGATAGCATTGAAAACAAAAACGTTTTTCTTACTAAGACTTCTCTTCAGACCTATATTTTGTATGACAGCTTTACTATAAAGTTGTCCGATTTTCATAAAACTTGATGGAAATTTGAAAAAGCATGGAAAACTGATAAATACGAAGTTAGGGTACATTTGCGCTGAAGAAAAAAAAGTTTTTCACTCTAAAACTAGTTTTTTGACCGATCGTTCCTATGGCAGCTATATGCTATAGTCATCCGATTTGAATCAAACTGCACAGCATTATGTGGAAGCATATAAAAAAATTCAGTAACAAGTTTGGGAGCCATAACATTGAAAACAAAAAAGTTTTTCTCACTAGGACTTATTTTCTGACATTTCTTTTGTGTGGTAGCTATACTATATAGTTGTCCGATTTTCATCAAACTTGGTGGAATTATGTAAAATTATAGAAAACTAATAAATGCAAAGTTTGGAGACGTTTGCATTGAAAATGTGTCATCATTTGTAGTCTTGAAAAGCAGTTTCTTAAATATTTAGCGGTCTTATTACCAAGGATATCCCTTAGCTGCGAATAGCGCTTATGCATTGATCCTGGCATGATTTTTCACTTGATTGGCATTAACGTTTTTTATTATTTCCTATTTTTATCTTCTTTCGTCGTCAGTCACTGTAAATAGGCAAACAATAATAGCTCACGTGCCACAAAATCTGTGCCTCCCCCAGCTTAAAGCCGAGAGCTGTGGCTCAAGAACTGAAAGCCGTTTGATGGCTGTATCTCTCAGCTCAGAGCCAAGAACTGAGTGTCATGAGCTGCGAGCAAAGAGCGATTTCGACCCCTGATCCTACGAGATATTTAATCATTTAGTTGAGCTGTTTCAACAGAACTGTTAAAACGAATCGTACGAAATATTCCTAATATCAAAATCTATTGAATCGATGATTCGTTGACTCAGTTCAAAATCAAGAATGAACTGATTTTAAACTCTACTCGGGCAGGGCTCTAATATATATACTTTATGTGGTCGAAGATGCTTCCTTCTATGCGTTACAAACATCTGAACAATTTTAATATACCTTCTACAAGGGTATACAAAAATAAGGTTAGATTCCCGACTCGATTCCTACACAAAAGAAAAAATATATTATATGAATATAAGAAAATAAATGATCTGGGGCTATTGTGTAAAATTACATTGCAATTAAATTGTGTAAAATTACGCGACGCAGCTATTGTTTACCCTCGTAATTTTTGGCGTAAATCAGCTGTTTTTAACAGGCTGTGAATTTTGCTGTTAATTGAGATTCAATACTTACTATTTACAACTAATTTCAGACGCCTCAGTAGCGTAGAGCACTGCAGGCATAACTCATAGACGTGGTTCGAAAACCATGGAGCTGACTTTTTATTTCCTTTTATTATCGTTTGTGATTGACATCTTTTCTGACCTCGGCCATAGTTTCGGACTTTTTTAATAAAAAAAAAAGAAAGATTATAGACCCACACCATCCTTTAACGGGATTCAAAAAATAAAAGGCGACAATCCTATCCACTCAGCCAACGGCTACACATAAAAACAGGTATCTAAATTTCAATATCAGATAAGTATGATACTAAGTATTCTTAGCCAATACTTTGAACACTTCAAGTTTTTACACTTTACGAGCGATTTCATAAACATACCCCAGGGCAACAAAAAGTTTGTAATTTTTTTCCTATGTGTTTTGTTGTTGTGTCGTCTTTTTGATTTACGCTTTTGCGAGAGCTGGTGAATACCCTAATAATATTTTTTCATATCAATAAAAATTCAACCTGTCCAAAAATATCAATGTGAAATTTTCTACCATTTTAAAATAATATTTTTAAAGATCAAATTGATATTTTATAATTTCATTATCACACAAAAAAAAACGAGAAGGCCTAGCTAACTTCGTCTGTACCGACGTTTTTATACCCTTGCAAATGCTGATTTTAAAATGTCAGAGTTTAAGAACGCTTACATAAAAATCAAACATTTTTGTAACTGAAACCTATTTACCAACAAATAAACAACTGATTTTGACCAAATTTCGCGAATCTTTTTGAAAATATATCAAATTAAAATTTAAATCCAAAAAATTCACTAAGACTTATTTTCCGACCGATCGGTCCTACGGCTCTCTCAAGATATAGTTATCCGATTTCGACCAAATTTCGCGAATGTATTTGAAAGCATATAGACTTAGTAATCAGTGAGTTTAAGGACGCTTACATTAAAAACAACAAAAATTTCTTACTAAGAACCATTTTTGACCGATTGGTTCTATGGCAACCATAAGATATAGTCACCCGATGTCGATCAACTTTTTCAAATTAGTTTGAAAGCGCTTAATATTAAGAATCACCGACCTAAAGAACGATTCACTTGAAAATAAAAAAGATTTTCTCACTAAGACCCATTTTTCGACCGATTGGTCCTATGGCAACTATAAGATATAGTCAACCGATTTTGACCAAAGTTTGCAAATCTGTTTGAAAGCATATAATATTAATAATGGACGAGTTTGAGAACGCTAACATTGAAAACAAAAAAGTGTTTTTCACTAAGACCCATTTTTCGATCGATCGGTCCTATGGCAGCTATAAGATATAGTCAACCAATTTTGACCAAAGTTTGTAAATCTGTTTGAAAGCATATAATATTAATAATGGACGAGTTTGAGAACGCTAACATTGAAAACAAAAAAGTGTTTTTCACTAAGACCCATTTTTCGATCGATCGGTCCTATGGCAGCTATAAGATATAGTCAACCGATTTTGACCAAAGTTTGCAAATCTGTTTGAAAGCATATAATATTAATAATGGACGAGTTTGAGAACGCTAACATTGAAAACAAAAAAGTGTTTTTCACTAAGACCCATTTTTCGATCGATCGGTCCTATGGCAGCTATAAGATATAGTCAACCGATTTTGACCAAAGTTTGTAAATCTGTTTGAAAGCATATAATATTAATAATGGACGAGTTTGAGAACGCTAACATTGAAAACAAAAAAGTGTTTTTCACTAAGACCCATTTTTCGACCGATTGGTCCTATGGCAACTATAAGATATAGTCAACCGATTTTGACCAAAGTTTGCAAATCTGTTTGAAAGCATATAATATTATTAATGGACGAGTTTGAGAACGCTAACATTGAAAACAAAAAAGTGTTTTTCACTAAGACCCATTTTTCGATCGATCGGTCCTATGGCAGCTATAAGATATAGTCAACCGATTTTGACCAAAGTTTGTAAATCTGTTTGAAAGCATATAATATTAATAATGGACGAGTTTGAGAACGCTAACATTGAAAACAAAAAAGTGTTTTTCACTAAGACCCATTTTTCGACCGATGGGGTCTATGGCAGCTATAAGATATGGTCATCCGATCCGGTCGGTTACGATATATTAGCAGCGTGCAGTAAAAAGAAGACTCTGTGCAAAATTTCAGCTCGATAGCCTTTAAACTAAGAGACTACTTTGCGTAGACAAAGCTCAATCGACTCAGCTCGTCGCCCTGATCAAGAATATATATAGTTTATGGGGTCTGCAAATGAATATTTGTATGCGGGCAAAATTATAATACCCTTTGCAAGGGTATAAAAATGAATTTGGAAATGGACGGTAGTAAATGCAATACTTCTAATTCATTCTTCATTTGTAATGTGTAATTTAAGATAATTTTTTTGCCATATGCATAAAAAGATCGCAACTAACACATTAGGAAACCATAAACATTTTAAACAGATCGTGCACACTATTTAAACATGTCCACATACAAAATTTACAATTACAAAACATTTACCATTAGTTAAAAGCAGGGAAAGCAAACCGGAACCAGAACCGGAACCGTATATCGAAAAGAAGATACTCAAATACGAGTACCGATATTTTTGGAACCTAAAAGACCGAAAAGAACCTAAACATTGTACCGATACAGTTTCGGTTCTGAGTGCAACGACTAGACTTCAAAGCTGACACTTAGTTTTGGGGGACTTTTAAGCAATTTACAACAAAAAGGAGTCTGGTCTTTCAAAACTTATGTATTGTAAAATAGAAAACACATTATAATGTCATGCTAATGCTAACCTCGAAACTAAAAAGTATTTGTGTTCACAAATACTTTAGAATCAGAACACTACAAATAGTTCAGTATTTTCACAAACATTAATCGTGATCCATTTTTCTGAGCTTAAAACGTTTCCCAAATTGAAGTCTTTGGAATTATTTGAAAATGACCGCCAAGATGTATAAATGTATCGATATTTAAGTGTTAAGGTATTGGTAAAAAATGGAATGGCCACACTGTATAGAGAATGGACGATGACGAAACCGAGAGCAGAACGCAGTTGATAGTAGAAGATGGACGAAGACAGAAGCTGTAATTAAAATGACAAGCAGACAGATAGAAAAATCCATATCGACAACCATATAGAGACATTCTAAATATAAAACCGTGTTTAAATAGTGAAACCCGAAAAAACTCTCACTTATAAAAATAAAGAAAACTCTACACAGTTTCCACAATTGTGTGGCCTTTTAACTTTTATTAAGTCTTTTCTAAGAAATCGAATGAATGCATAACCAATGTCCGCTTTTTCTTCATATTTTACCGGTTCATACCGAAATAAGAAAGCAGGCAGAACCAAAACAGAACGTTTTACCGAAACACAAGTTTCGGTATGTACCAGAACTGTAACCGGAACCGAAATACGATTCGGTTTGATTCCCTGGTTAAAAGTTAAAATTTCAATATCAGCTGAGGGCAAATAAGATAGTACACCATATGAATAGTAATAAATTGTGTCACCAAACCGCTATGCCACACTACAAGTCGAACGATCTGGCAGTCAGGTGTATTAACCGAAGTAACACTGGATAAATGTTAGATGAGCGGCAGACGGTACAAAACCAAGTCAATAAAAACTCGTTCATTTTATTTTTAGTTGAATAATATTATACTGCAAATAAAGACTACTACTACACTCTGCAATTGTTTAGCTAAGTACTATTATTTATTGTTTTATAGAAGCAGAAAATGGGAATCGAGTTTGGGACCATTTGCACGTCACAAATTGGCATGGCACGCGTGTGGTCACATGACTGAAAGCCTTCTTATATAATTCTTTACGTTGCTTAAAGTTTCAATGTGCAAAACTATTTGTCTCTTTCCTTTTTCGAATTGTGAGAGTTTCCAAAAAAATTAAATAGATATCATTTGACAAATGGATATTAATTAAGATTAAAATGAACCGTTAAAAGATAGAAACGATATGAATATATATGATAAATATATGATCCAACGTCCATTAATCCTCCTTGGTACTGTAATAGGCTTTCTAATTTGAAAAATATTAAGTCTAGATGCTTCAAAAAGTATAAACGTACTGGTTCTGTCGTTGACTTTTCTCAATACTCAATTGCAAAATCGAACTTTACACTTTTCAATTCTGAATGCTATAAGAATTATCTTGCCCGATTCTGCAAAATTCAATTTGCAGAGGACCCTAAACCATTCTCTTCTTCTCTTCTTTACCTTCGATGACGATGACTCTACTGCTGTACTTTACTCTACTTATTCGCGGACTTCTTCCAATCCACTTATTCCACTGCCCGTTTTTCCAATACTTCTTACACTTATAATTTTCCTTCTTCCAACTCAATTTCTGAAAGCTTCTTGCTTTCTTATTTGAAATCACTAAAATCCTCATACTCCCCTGGGTGCTTAAAGAGTGTTGTATGTCTTTATGCAATCCTTTGCTTAAGCTTTTAAATCTATCGCTAGAATCTACTGTGTTTCCGAATCATTGGAAAGTATCTTATATCATTCCTCTTCATAAAAAGGGCGGAAAATCTAATATATCCAATTATAGGGGTACAGTCAAGCTTTCCGCTATTCCAAAATTATTTGAACAGATTCTAACCTCATCCTTACAGCACTATTGTAAATCGATTTTATCACCTTTCCAGCATGAATGTACAAAGCGTCGGTCAACTACAACCAATTTGCTTAAATTTACCTCAATGGTTAACGATGGATTCCTTTTAAAAAATCAATCTGATGTCATCTACACCGACTTTAGTAAAGCATTTGATACTGTGAACTACGATCTTCTCGTTTAGGATTTCCTGCAAAATCTGTAAAACTTATTTTATCTTTCAACGACCCGAAACATTCCATCAGACTGCAAAATGATTTAAACTCCTTGCAGTCCTGGTGCTTCATTAATCAATTACACCTTAATTGCTCCAAGTGCATGTTTATGACTTTCCATCGTTGGCATATACTATTGGCAATGAATCCTTGCTCCAAGTGCATGTTTATGACTTTCCATCGTTGGCATATACTATTGGCAATGAATCCTTGGAACGAATATCTACAGTTCTTTTTCCTTTGCACCGAACTTTGGTACATCGTTTTCTAGATTTTTGTTAAAAATTTTTCAAGTGGTTTAAAATTTAGACAAACTCTGCATGATTTATGTTAAAGTGACATTGACATTTTAAAACTTGGTTTTTGCTTTATTATCCTTCTGCAAAATCGTTAAATCGTCTTTATCAGACAATGTGTTGATCCAATTTTGTTTTGCCAAAAATATAAAACGCTTCTTTTCGATTCCGGAGGTCATCAGTTAAGATTATTCGGTGCACAGAAAAGAAAGATCAAATATCTCTAAAGAATATACGGGTTCCGTTTCCGGTTCTGTTACAAATCTTAAGAGCCAGTTTCTTATCTTCTGGCCGATTTCACATTCTTTCTTTTTTTCTCTTCATACTCTGTTAGTTTGTTAGTTTATGTGACAGATAGCTCTATGTTGAAGAAGTGTATCGGCCCTTGCTCTGTTATATGTTAGTTTATGTGAAAGATGGTTTTATGTAGGAGTTGTGGGGGCATACACACGAATTTGTTCGACGAACAATTTTGTCAAACAAGAATTCATTTGTCCACGAAAATCATTTGCTTGAAAATCTCAACGAGTTAACATGAAAATATGGCAGCGAAAACTAACACAATCATGGCCTATTTCATCTTTTTGGGGGGCATTTAATAAATTCCAGCCACAATTCGATGCTCATTTGGGCACGTGTTCACTCTACAAATATTTTTGACAAATGATGTTCGTGCACTTGTTCCCATCCATTGGCGAACATGTTCGCACGAACACACGCAAGATAGAAACGTTTCTATTCTCTGATCTGTCTAATCTGTCACGAACACCTCCACTTCGTGTATGGATGCCCTGCTTTACTCTGCGGACGATGTTTCAAATGTTTCGTTGACGTCCGATTTTGCTATAAGCCTGCCTTTGGGATTCCCAAGCGGTTATAGCAATGCACTCTTATGAGGTAGCTTCTCGAAACTCGCTGAGGATAGGCAACGACTGCTGATGATTGAATTGTGGTGATTCATGAAATAGCTATTTAGTCAACCAGCCTCATTTGTGGAGTGTGTGTGTGTGTCTTGTTTTAGAAAAGTTATGAACAAAAATAATAGCTTATTGACCAGGAGATAGGAGAATACTTGATACATCGAACTTAATCTATTGGAGTGGGCCACCAGTCGGTCATGATACCTATTAGTATGCAAATTGATTTGGGCGCATAATGGCAAAACATTCAAATTGCGATATAAAGTTGTATGCCTCACATACCAGGGAGCGTAGTGGAGCATGCCGTACCCCATAGCGTGATCCCCCAGGTCCAGGAAGGCATGATAATAGCCTTGTAAACAAGGATTTTGGATCGCAACGAAAGTCCGCTAGGAGGCTTGAGAAGCCAATCAAGATCCTTCGCCTTAGCTGCTACTGTAGCAGCTGCTCGTACAACATGGGTTTTCCAGGTCAGGTGGCGGTCCAATGATTTCAAATATGGGACTCTTGATCCTAGAAATCGCACTCGAGCAACTTTCCCGCGTCTCATAGCGAAGGTGCAGTGTTGGCTTTTTGAACGATTAATGGCTATGTTCCAGCGGTTCGCCCAACGACCAAAGCCATCCAGAAACTGCTGGACCTTAGCAGATGCTCTTTTGCGGCTGTTGCTGGATGCAAGAAAAGCGGTATTGTCAGCTTACGTGGCGATAAAGGTGCGATGTGCAATTGCAGATCCGAGGTGAAAAGAAAGTATAGTACCGGTCCGAGAACACTACCCTGATGCTTGATCGCTCGCCTCTCAGCTCAACCGTAAAACGGCGCCCTAGGAGAAAGGAGCGAATCAGCAGATATTGTTCTGGAGGGAGGAGGAACTTAAGCTTGAGTAGCAGGCCCTTGTGCCAAACGCGATTGAACGCCTGTCTTATGTCCAGAAAGACGGCAGAGCAATATTTTTTCATTTTGTTGAGCTTCTAAGCAAGTCATATTAGATCTCATTTGATACATGGGACATGTTAAAATACAGCTTTAGGCTTTAGTTTATTTTGGGTATTTTGTTTCGTTTTGGTAGCTTACGATTTTGATTAAATTCGTAGTAATATATCAAATAGCTGCCACACGAAAGTGGCGCCATCTGTTGCTGAGCTTGGGAAATCAATCTCAACTAACATTGTTCAAAGCGTAAATGAAATTGTTCTATGAAAATCATTCAAAATCTTTATTTCTATACAGTTAACGAGCTGCAAGGGTATATACACTTCGGTCGAGCCGAAGTTAGCTATATGTTTTATGCCATTCGGAAGTACTCTCAAATCCCACTAAACATTACGTATACATTGAAGGTATCTCTTTTGAAAGATCACAAAAATGTTTATACTTTAAACCAGGCATGCCCAAAAGCAGCAAACGACAGAGCACTCACCAATACTCACAAAGATAAGCACCAATACCAATAATGAAATTGTTGTTGGTCAGTTTGCTTGCGCTCGCAAACACCAATCAAAGAAGAGAACAAAACCTGGTTTTGCTCTACGTGTCGCATACACACGAAATCGTTAGCATGTGTGTCGTTTCGTATGCCTCGCGCCCTGCATGTATACAATGCAATTACAATAACAAAACGTACCCAAAGAGCATACGGCTGGGCATCGCTGCTTTAAACGAAATTCATGCTACGAATGTAGCGTTCGTCACGCGAGATTAGCATATAAGCCGAGACTCAGGTCATCAGATTAACTGCTGCACTTTGTTATCTTGTAGAAAATATACTTACGCATGCATAACGGCCATACAAGTGAATGTCAGGCAAAATTTTTAGTGTGGATTTTCAATGTGGATTTTCGATTTTACATTAGTATACTGTGAGTGTGTAATTTGGTACGGACGACTTCGTTTCTCTTCAGTTTTGCTTTTGACACAGTCTGCTCAGTTGCACGTCTCAGAAAATGCCGCTATTGAAATACTTTCGAAATCGCTATTCAAGAACTGTAATTTAATTGTTTTATATGCAATTTTGTGGTTTTATAATTATACAACGAGAGGTTTGAACTTATTCTTGAACTATTTCATAAAAAGTTAAAGTGCATAGTTGAAGGATTTGGCAAGAAAAGTGAATCATTCTATTAATATTGCATGTTTTCAAGGGTTAAATGTGCTGCCCGTATCAATAGGAAAACTTGGTGACTTGATCATTCTATTAGCAGATGATCTACCGAATGGACAGACATAAACTCTTATGAGGAAATACACAGAAAGAATGCGACCGTGGTACAAGCGTATAAGACACATGCTTATGTATAACTCTAAATGATCTGCGTTGGTCTTAAAGCTTGGTTTTCCACACAAACATATCAAGTGGCTCTTCAAGTGGTGTTTCGTGCATCCTGATCCTTGTCAACAACAAAATATATGACTGTTTATGAGCTAGCTTGTCTTAGCTAAATCTGATATTTAACACTACATGTCAACCGAGTCGAATATCAAGTTCAAGTTCAAAGCATGTTTCGACTTAGAAATTACTTTCTAAAATGTATAAACCATTTAGGTTTCTTTTCAAATCATAATACTTCAATTTATCAGAAAAAGTTCCATCATTTAACCTATACTAACTTAATTCTTTACACCTTTTTTGACTGTCTGTTTCAAGTATGTGGACTGTAAGTGTTTCGGGGGGGTGGAGGCGGGTTGCTTTTTGCACACGAGTTTTATCAGCTGGGCTGCTTCAGCGCTACATTTTTTAGCGACTTTACGCGATCGCTTAGTCACGAGACAAATAGGCGCAATTGAATGCCAGCCAGAGCAAGAGAGAGAGAGGGAGAGCATTAACAATCGTACACTGAATGACGGTCGTTGAACTTGTTTTACGTGTTTTCCTCAATTCCATATGTAAACAACACAAATGCCATGGAAAAAAGCGCATCTAGAGTGGCGATCTCTAATGTCTGGCTACGAATATTACGTATACGTAGCGTTGGCGTTGCCTTGACAAGATCACCCGCTCTCTCTCTGTCTCTCTCTCTCTCTCTGTTTGTGAGTCAATGCACGACGCACATTAGACCTTCACAGATATATTTGTATGTATATGCCGGGCATTGACTGTCAGACTAAGCCCCGTCAACTTCAATTAGAACAAAACACAACAGTTCAATGCGATCAATGTTTTCAGTTGACCCAACACACACACACACACACGCTAGGGAGGGTTGAAATGAAGGGATTGACCTGGCCAGGGTTAATGTTAATGCGGCAATTACACGCACTTAGATTAGAGAAAAGTGCAAACTGAGCGCATCTTTATATGCTGGTTTGATCTTGAAAAGCAAAAAACTGTTGACTTGGCCAGGTTTTTGTGGGCAAAAAGGTCAAAACAAGCGATCAGCAACCAGCACCATGGCAAACAACCAGAAACCTTCTTCAAAATGCATAAAAAGCAAAAAAAATTAAAATCGACAACAACAACAAAGAGGATGCATACAATAAAAGATGAAACGGGAAGAGAAACTTACGAAAACCGACACAATTTTACACTGTAGAAATGATTGTAAATCTAATTAAAATACTTTTCATACAAGCTTCAAATTTAACTATAAAAATAGAGGAAAGCTAACTTCGGCTCGAATAATTTATATGAATTAAGGTTTTAAATGATTTACGTCGAACATTCTTAGCTGAGTTATTTCCCAAACTCAGTTATAGATGATGCCGTTACTTTGACTATATGTCAGCTATACGATATATTCATTCGATTTGGACCAAACTCCCCAAAATTGTGTGAAAACTGATAATATTCACAACTTGAAGGTATAAAGACATTGACATTGAAAACAAAAAAGTTTTTCTAACTAAAACTACTTTTTCGACCGATTGTTCCTATGGCAGCTATATGCTATAAACATCCGATTTGGCCTAAACTTGGCAGAATTGTGTGGTGGCATATAATATCGATCAGTAACAAGTTTGGAAGCGATTGCATTAAAAATAAAAATGTTTTTCTTACTAAAACTTTTTTTCAGACCCATCTTTTGTATGGCAGCTATACCATATAGTTGTCCGATTTTCATAAAACTTGGTGGAATTATGTGAAAGCATAGAAAATTTAGAAATACGAGGTTTTGAGACGTTTTGCATTGAAAATAAAAAAGTTTTTCTAACTGAAACTACTTTTTCGACCGATTTTTCCTATGGCAGCTATATGGTATAGTCTTTCGATTTGGATCAAATTAGTCAGAATTGTGTGGTAGCTTAAAATATGGATCAATAACAAGTTTGGGAACGATAGCATGACAAACAAAAAAGTTTTTTCTACTAAGACTTTTTTTCGGACATATCTTTTGTATGGCAGCTATACCATATAGTTTTCCGATTTTCATAAAACTTGGTGGAATTATGCGAAAGCATAGAAAACTTAGAAATACGAGGTTTAGGAACGTTTGCGGTGAAGACAAAAAAGTTTTTCTTACTAAAACTACTTTTTTGACCGATCGTTCCTATGGCAGCTATATGGTATAGTCTTTCTATTTGGCTTAAACTTGGCAGAATTATGTGGTGGCATATAATATCGATCAGTAGCAAGTTTGGAAGCATTAGCATTAAAAACAAAAAAGTTTTTCCCACTAAAACTTTATTTCAGACCCATCTTTTGTATGGCAGCTATACTATATAGTTATCCGATTTTCATCAAACTTGGTGAAATTATGTCAAAGCATAGAAAAATTAGAAATACGAGATTTGGGAATGTTTGCATTGAAGACAAAAAAGTTTTTCGATCTATCGTTCCTATGGCAGCTATATGCTATAGTCATCCGATCCGGCCGGTTCCGACAAATGTGCAGCGACTTTGTACCAAAAGACTTTGTGCAAAGTTTGGTTAAGATAGCTTTAAAACTGACGGAGTAGATAGTATAGAAACAGACGGACAGACGGACGTACATGGCTATATCAACTCAGCTCGTCATGCTGATGAAGAATATATATACTTTATGTGGTCGGAGATGCTTCCTTCTATGCGTTACAAACATCTGGACCCACTACAAGGGTAAAAAAAAATCTCTTCGTTCTTTAATTCTCAAGAATTTCGCTCTTAAAATATTTGATTTGGAATTCTCTATAAAATATACTGAATTTTTTGAGCAATGTTGTGCAAAAAAAACTTCACATGTTAAAAATCTTATGGAGAAAAGTACGCCCTCATGTACAAATGTAGTAACTGCAGTTACTTTAATTTTTTTTGCACACAAGAAATCAATTCCCGGAAAATGATTGTCTCTGATCGTAGGCATCGCGCTTACAACAACAATATGTGTGAATATTTACGTTTTCGAACGTACAAATTGGCAGTGTAATAAAAAATTTAAGTAAAGATGAGGAAGGTAAAGATTTTGGTTAGCTGCTTTGTCTTTTTTTTTTGTTCGCTCCCTTTTCCTTTGTGCCTTTTAAGCAACAAAGCGGCGAAAAATAAATAAGCAGCCAATTTTTGTGAATAAATACATACATATCGAAATTTTTAGTAGTAGATTAAAAACTGAAATCAACCCATATATTTGTTTCTGTTTCGGTATTTTTTTTTTTCGGTTTCATTTACGGTTTTAATCTCTGGTCTTAAGTCTTTTTATTTTGAGAATATTTGTACTTGGATTAAGTATTGTAACTCTTGAATCAAAAATGTGGGGATTAAAAATTCATTCTAGGAACAAGAATTTTCATTTTTACCGTACTTCTGAGATCGAACATTCTTGATCCAAGTATGAATTTCTTTATTTCTTCGCTGAGTGTGTAGAAAATTGTACAAAATTGTAAGAAAGCCGGCTAAAAAGCATCGACGGTCTCGGTGTGCCAAAAAGAAACTACAGGGTTGGCCGTATTCGATGAACCCATCGGGCAACACTATAACTTTTGACAGCGATGCCAGAGCGTCAGTCCAAGTAGATTTTTACCATGGAACAGTATACGCCACGCGAACGCTCTCAGATTGTTAAAATTTCCATTCAACAAAGCAAGTCAATTGTGAAAACCCAAAAAAACAAAATCGTCTTGACCGATGAAGCTCATTATACGTTGAACGAAACGGTAAACAAACAAAATTGCCTTATTTATGCCACTGAAAATACTCAAGAGGTACCATCTCACGATGAAAAGGTCACTGTTTTGTGCTAAAATGGTTATTGGGCAGTTCTTTTTCGAAGATGAAGATGGCCCAAGCGGTAAGCGTCAATCAGGATTGTTATAGCGATATGATAACCAAATTAAGCGTATACAAATACAAAAAAAAACAAAGGGTATTATAATTTTTCCCAAAAGCTTGCCACGCATAGAAATATTCATTTGCGACCCCATAAACTATATATATTCTTGATCAGGGCGACGAGCTGAGTCGATTGAGCTTTGTCCGTCCGTCTGTCTGTCTGTTCCTACGCAAACTAGTCTTTCAGTTTTAAATCTATCAAGCTGAAATTTTGCACAGAGTCTTCTTTTTATTGCACGCTGCTAATATGTCGGAACCGACCGGATCGGATGACTATATCTTATAGCTGTCATAGGAACCAGCGGTCGGAAAATGGGTCTTAGTGAAAAAAACTTTTTTGTTTCCAAGTAAATCGTTCTTAAGGTCGGTGATTCTTAATATTAAACGCTTTCAAACTAATTTGAAAAAGTTTATCGACATCGGGTGACTATATCTTATGGTTTCCTTAGGACCGATCGGTCAAAAATGCTTCTCAGTAAGATTTTTTTTTTGTTTTTAATGTAAGCGTCCTTAAACTCACTGATTACTAATTCTATATGCTTTCAAATATAATCGCAAAACTTGGTCGAAATCGGTTGCCTATATCTTAAGGCTGCCATAGGACAGATCGGTCGAAAAATGAGTCTTAGTGAGAAAAACTTTTTTGTTTTAAATTTTATCTTTCTTAAACTCGGCGATTGTTAATTTGATGTGTTTTCAAAAACATTCGCGAAATTTGGTCGAAGTCAGAATCAAAATTTTAAACTCTGACATTTAAAAAACAGCATTTGCCAGGGTATAAAAACTTCGGCACAGACGAATTTAGCTTGGCTTTCTCATTTTAAGTCAATTGTTGGTCGAAAGCGTATGGTGCACTACTGATTTCAACAAGATGTCGCTCCACCACACACAAGCTGCGCTACAATCGTTTTTTTGAGGACATTGTTCCCCCTGGTAGTTTGATGTTCACTAGATTTGACGCCTCCAGAATTCTTTTTGTGGGGCTATTTAATCAAAGGTTTACATCAACAAGCTAAGGACCCGAGAAGACCTGAAAAACCATATACGCCAAGAAATAGCCGCCATTCCGGCCGAAATGTTGACCAAAATTATGGAAAATGCAGCAAAACGGGCCGTAGCCGCTCAAGGCGACCATTTACGAGATATCACATATTCAAAAAGTGATGTAAACAAATCTATTTTTGTATAACGAACAGAAAAAAATTGTGTTTTTTCTTTGATCTTTTTAAAATGTACAAAAAAAAAAAAAAATTTTATTATGTTATTATGTTGACAGCCAAATTTGTCAACTCCATTAAATAAACACATGGGTTCTTCGAATATGGGACACCTTGTACTTGAATTAAGTTCTGTAAGTCAATCTTGGATCAAGAATTTTCATTCTTACCGTACTTCTGAGATCGAACATTCTTGATCTAAGTGTATAATGCTCTATTTTTTTCTCAGAGTGTGCAGAAAATTGTACAAAATTATGAGAAAGCCGGCTAAAAAGCATGGCGCAATCAAAATGCTCGACGGTCTCGGTATGCCCACAATAAAACTCAAAAGAGACTCATAACAGCAACTGTGTGTATTTCTTGCGTTGGCGATTTGAAACAACTTCAATTTTATGTTGATATGAGCCTTATTAAAATGAACTTTTTAAAAATATTAATTTTTTCATATCATTTGGCAAGAAAATAATATCATTCTGATACAAAATAATATCATTTACTTAAATTGATATTAAATAGTTTCAAAATGATATTAAAAATGTAATAATGATATGTTTGACAAGTGAGAAAGTCGGTCAAGACCGACTATAAGATACTCTGTACCAGTTAAGGCCGTCGCTAGCATTTGCTCGCTCGTTATACGTGCTATACGCGTTCTACGCTGTTATACGCTCATCTCTAAGTTTCTTTCACTCACTCCCAAAGATTGTGTTTGTTAACTTTTTTTGCTCATAACTTGTGTATCGTTCAACCGATCTTTATCATTCATTCAGCAAATCGATAAAAAATTTTGATTACTACTTTCAAATTCCGTTCATTCTAACCGTACTTCTGAGATCGAACATTCTTGATCCAAGTGTATAATGCTCTATTTTTTTCTCAGAGTGTGCAGAAAATTGTACAAAATTATGAGAAAGCCGGCTAAAAAGCATGGCGCAATCAAAATGCACGATGGTATCGGTATGCCCACAATAAAATACAAGCACCGGGACTCAAAAGAGACTCATAACAGCAACTGTGTGTATTTCTTGCGTTGGCGATTTGAAACAACTTCAATTTTATGTTGATATGAGCCTTATTAAAATGAACTTTTTAAAAATATTAATTTTTTCATATCATTTGGCAAGAAAATAATATCATTTACTTAAATTGATATTAAATAGTTTCAGAATGATATTAAAAATGTAATAATGATTTGTTAGACAAGTGAGAAAGTCGGTCAAGACCGACTATAAGATACTCTGTACCAGTTAAGGCCGTCGCTAGCATTTGCTCGCTCGTTATACGTGTTATACGCGTTATACGCTGTTATACGTTCATCTCTAAGTTTCTTTCTCACTCCCAAAGATTGTGTTTGTTAACTGTTTTTGCTCATAACTTGTGTATCGTTCAACCGATCTTTATCATTTCTTCAGCAAATCGATAACAAATTTTGATTACTAGATTTCTCTAGAAGGTGAGAACAATCTATCATCAAAACTGTGGGAGATATGACGTTTTTTCCAAACTGCAGGGGCGGGATGATTCCTTCTGGCGTTTACATACTTTTGCACAAATTTAATATACTCTGTGTAGCTTTGGTACAGAGTATATAAATATCGATTTAAAATTTTTAACAAATCAATTTGATATATTTTCAAATCGTAGTAAAATTGATATGAAAAAGTTATCCATTTATCAATAATAATAAAAAGTTAACAATGTTCTGGCACAATCTTGGACAAAAATTCTGAAAACTTTTCAAAACTTGAAAAGTTTAGTTACCCTCCGCCAAAAAAATAACAGAGAAAAGAGTATGTAAAGCGAGGGCGGGTGAGGGGGGGTTTGTCTTTAAATTAGGTTATGGCAAACAGGGCCTCTTTCTGCATGTAATGATAATGCGGTAACCAAAATATTAAACATGGCCCATCAACGACTTTTGCCCAAAAGGCAGCGTGCAACGACATCAGCAGAAAAATTTGCAAAAAACAAGAAAACAAATGGGAAAACAGGCCAAAGAGGTTTGTTGTTGTTGTTGTTTTTGGAATGTGGGCTACACTTTCAATTGGGCGACAATTTCAAAATAACGACAACGAGCGGCATTCGGCAGAGAGACCCGAAGAGCAAGCACGAGAGCTCTGTAGCTGCTGCGGCGATAAACGCTTTGATCGCAACACACACACACACAAAGTACATAGGGCGGCCGAGAAAGTTGCGTCGACCCCCCCTTCTCACTCTCCCGCTACCGCTATTTACATGCAGCAAACATTTGCGGTAAACGCAAGCGCTGCTGTATGTCTGTGTGTGTGTGTGTGTGTGTGTGTGGGAAGCATTCACAACATTGTCGATTGTTGTTTCCCCCAATTTTCGGGCCTGGCAATGAATAAACAAAACTTCTTCTAAAAAAAAAAAAACGCACAACGAGCAAAAAAAATTCGCTGTAAACTGCAACCGATCGTCAAGTTGACGCTGACTGAGCTGCCTGCGTCGCTGCATACTGCAAGCCCAAAAATACAAAAAAAAAAAAACAAAAAAAAAAAAACAGCCTAAGTATATAAGTATATATAAGCGAATTCTCTGATTCAATTGGGCAGACACACACACACACACACACAGAAAGACGCGCAGCAGTCGGTGCCGGGGCAGAGGGACTCTCCTCAGTTCACATTTAACTGCATTTTTTTCGGAACTCAGTTGAGCTTTTTAATTCGATCGGTTCAGTTACTAAAGTTAGTTCAAACCAAACGCACAATTTTCAAAAATTTTCAAACATAGACCAAAGGATTAGAAAAAAATTTGAAAAAAAAAAACTGAAAATTGTTTTATTTTTTTTTCTAAACAAACGCAAAAAAAAAGAAAAAAGTGATCAGAAAAATGTGTTACAATTTGTGTAATGTCCCAGGCCTGTAGGCGCCAGGTAAAGCTTAAATTTCAATCAGGACATCTGCTCCCCAGCCACTCCCCTACCCCTCCCCTCCCCTCGGCTCACTGCCTGCTCCCTCTCTCATTCGTTGTCAAAAAGCGGACAGTCTGGTCTGAGACCTTCAGTTCCCTTTTGCTTGCATATGCAACGTACGACTGTGTGTGTGTGTGTGTGTGTGTGTGTACGAGAGCTGCAGGAAGTCTTCGTTTTTGTGTTGTGTGTGCAACAACAACAACAACAAAATTCACGAAGCTTCTGCCCAGGCGAGGATCTCGCCACAATTGGAACTGCAGTTTGCCAGTTAGCCTCGCCTTGAGCAAACGTCGTGCGTTGTGTCTGCTCCGATATACAACAACAACAACAACAACAATAAAACACAACAACAAGAACTCAGAGTGACGAAAACTTTTTTTTTGGTTTTATTAATTTGTGATGTGTGTATAAAAAAAAAGCAAAAAAAAAAAAACAACAGAAAATGTTGAAACCAACCACTCAGGACTTTTATATATTAATTAGTTGATTAAGTTACACAAAAAGAAATATATATAAAAATAAAAACGCCACTCAGGAAGTAAACTAAGCAGGTAAGGCACCAAAGTTGCGGAAGTCATCACCAAACTGGGATTATATGAACGTGCAAGGACCAAAGTCTAGCAGATCCCTTATCATTCTTACAGCGTTGCCACCCTTTTGTATTACACATTAAGCATTAGTTTATCGATAAATACTCAAGTCTAATCTCAATATTTGGTACTCAAGTTTTAAATATTCATAAATTTCGTTTACCTTTTGCAAGTAAATCAAATTATTAGCCCTTTTCTCACTAAAGCTACTTTTTCGACCGATCGTTACTATGGCAGCTATATGCTATAATCTTTCTATTTGTAACAAACTTGGCAGAACTGTGTAATAGCATATAATATTGATCAGTAACAAGTTTGAAAGCAATAGCATTGAAAACAAAAAAGTTGTTCCCACTAAGACTTTATTTCAGACCCACCTTTTGTATGGCAGCTATACTATATAGTTGGCCGATTTTCAAAAAACTTGGTGAAATTATGAAAAAGCATAAAAAACTAAAAAATACTTAGATTGGGCACTTTTGCATTGAAAACAAAAAAGTTTTTCTTACCAGAACTACTTTTTTGACCGATCGTTCCTATGGCAGCTATATGCTATGGTCTTTCGATTTGTAGCAAACTTGACAGAATTGTGTAATAGCATATAAAATGGATCAGTAGCAAGTTTGAAAGCAATAGCATTGAAAATAAAAAAGTTGTTCATACTAAGACTACTTTTCAGACCCATCTTTTGTATGACAGCTATACAATATAGTTGGCCGATTTTCAAAAAACTTGGTGGAATTATGAAAAAGCATAGAAAACTAAAAAATACGTAGATTGGGCACTTTAGCATTGAAAACAAAAAAGTTTTCCTTACTAGAACTACTTTTTCGACCGATCGTTCCTATGGCAGATATATGCTATAGTCATGTGATTTGTCTAAAACTTGCCGGAATAATATGGTAGCATATATAATAGTATTGATCCATAACAAGTTTGGAAGCGATAGCATTGAAAACAAAAGAGTTTTTCCTACTAAGACTTCTTTTCAGACCCATCTTTTGTATGGCAGCTATACTATATAGTTGGCCGATTTTCAAAAAACTTGGTGGAATTATGTGAAAGTATAAAAAACTTATAAATACGTAGATTGGGCACTTTTGCATTGAAAACAAAAAAGTTTTTCTTACTAGAACTACTTTTTCGACCGATCGTTCCTATGGTAGCTCTATGCTATGGTCATCCGATTTGGAGCAAACTTGACAGAATTGTGTAATAGCATATAATATTGATCAGTAGCAAGTTTGAAAGCAATAGCATTGAAAATAAAAAAGTTTTTCCTACTAAAACTACTTTTCAGACCCATCTTTTATATGGCAGCTATACTATATAGTTGGCCGATTTTCAAAAAACTTGGTGAAATTGTAAAAAAGCGTAGAAAACTAAAAAATACGTAGATTGGGCACTTTTGCATTGAAAACAAAAAAGTTTTTCTTACCAGAACTACTTTTTTGACCGATCGTTCCTATGGCAGCTATATGCTATAGTCCTCCGATTGGAATCAAACTTGTTAGAATTGTGTAAAACCATATAATATTGATCAGTAACAAGTTTGAAAGCAATAGCATTGAAAACAAAAAAGTTCTCCTTACTAAGACTTTTTTTTCAGACCTATATTATGAATGGTCCGATTTTCATCAAACTTGGTAGAACTATGTAAAAGTATTTGATATATGTTTATAGCTTTCTATTGCTTTCATAAGCTTCTCTTTGTCACAATCAGACGTTGAGTCAGTTGCTTTGCAACTGTTTTTTGTACGCAAAATATGAAATCTTGGGCCGGAGAGTACTGCAGCCATTACTGGTACTGAACTTATAGCACTTAGATAGTAATAAACAATGATTTGCTGAAGGTTTTTAGAACAATTGCTCGGCATGAAAACCAAGCGTAATATAATTCACTTGGTAGTAATTGTATAAAATGTTTGCTACATCTTTTACATGGACTGGGTACTTTTCTTATGAGCGTAAAGGACCAATGGGTGCCCATATATAGTGTGAACTATACTGGCCGTTCAAAGCCCAGTTGATTCATCATATGCTCAAACGGTTTCTTTCCGTAAAATCTATCATCATCATACTTTATCTTGGCACTTTTTATAAAAAATCATTCACGCTTAGTTAGAAAAATGCAATCGTTTATTGTAAAATCTCCAGAAATTTCCAATATGTATCGTTGAATAAATAAATTAAATTGGTGAAAATAAGGTATTAATAAAGAAAATCTATGGATAAACACCGAATTGATATTCGATGATCGCAATACATCATAGCTTGGAAGAATATCGGCATTTTGAACAAGCCCATTGGTAAAATGTCACAATTTTTTTTTAGATTTCAATACGGTCCAGCTTACTTTAGGTTTTGTTATATAAAACTGTATCAAAAAATAGTTTTCCAAAGCCACAAAATTCTTTTTGGGGATATCTTCGTTGAGCCAAACTAAAAAAATTGTTGACATTGCGCCTAAAAAGTGCAACAAATGCAAGGGTAGCACATATTGGCAGGTTATATTGGAAATTTTCAAACAACAAGGACTCACACTGACAAAAAAAGTTAAAGGCAACTTGAACACTTGTGGACATTTTTAGTTTTGCTCCACGAAAGACAGGTGTAGGCTACTTAGTTCAGGTTGTTAATACGCGTTACTTTCACTACCTCTTACAAGTAATATATATATGGACGGGTCACTTACATAGATTTTTTGCTTAAAACATAGCTTTATATTAATATATAACCAAGCTTTATTGTAAAACAACGAGAACTTTATATTTCACAGCTAAATTAACAAAAACTGCACTTGCCAAATCATATGCTGTGTTTGATAGCTCACAGCTGTTCAGATATATATCGGAATGCTTTGATATAAGCTTTTACAAGCTAATCATAGTATCGGTAGTTGATAAGTAAACAAAATTAACGCTTTTTCAAACAAGAAAAATTGAATTACAACGCGCTAGAATGTTCGTTTCGCCCACTGTGCGGTATACAGAAATAAAAATCTAGGTACCGATACAGAACCGAATACCAAAATAATGTTAGAACCAAAACAGAACCTTTAACCGCACATAAGTTTCGGTACGTACGAAATACGTTTCGGTTTGATTCCCTGGCTTCAAGTCCTGCTGAAATTTGCAATCAACAACTAAATTTAACCAAATTTTCATCAGAATTTGGACAAATTCTGCTTTAAATATATTTGGCTTTACTCGAAAGTACCTATACCAAAGGTACACAAAGTACATTAAGTTTGTAACAGGGAAAAGAAATCATTGCTGAACCTATAAAACATATATATATTCTTGATCAGCATCAATAGCCGAGTCTATTTAGCCATGTGCGTACGTATGAACAAACAAATCTCAGAGATGGTAAGAGCTAGAGGTTTGACATGTATGGCACATATATTTCTAACACTTTCAGGCAGCTGAAGTTTATTTTCAATTTTTGCCATGCCACCTCCTGACCCCGCTATTTGCAAAAAACGTCATATCCCCCACAGTTTTGTAGATAGCTAGTTTGTACCTGCTAGAAATATTTAGTAATCAAGATTTTTTATCGATTTGCTGAAGGAATGATAAAGATCGGTTGAACAAAACTCAAGTTATGATCAAAAGAATGTTTGCAGGTTATATATTCGTGCTTGACCAACTTTCTTCCTCGTTTTTTTTTACATTTTGGGCTTATAAAATGTTTGCTACATCTTTTACGTGGACTGTGTACTTTTCGTATGAGCTTAAAGGACCAATGGGTGCCCATTTATAGTGTAGGACAGCGGTGGGAGCAGCAACAACAACAACTACAGAAAAAACAACCGTTAACAACTAGTCTCGATCACCCAAAATGCAGCTGTGGCGCCGTCTGTGTGCGCGTTTTGCAGGCGCCGTGCTCCAATTCGCATTTTGAAGCAAGTTAACTGCGAGACAGTTTATTATGAAGTCTCGGAGCAATGGTACCTAATTTACCGCTATGCCTGATGCTTCTTTCCCTTGACCCACGTCTTAAAATGCATTTCCATTCATTGTTAACTCTCTCTAGAATCATTTGTGGTTTGCCTAAAACTGGTTTACCAAAAAAACAAAATCAAATCTAGCTGGTGGCACCTCTAGCTTTTGCCACAACTTTCGTTTTCCCTCAGACAGACAGACACAACACGCACTCAACCGCATAAAAACCTTGGGGGCGCCATAAAGCAGCCTCCCTGTTGGAAAAAAAAAAAAGAAAAAACTACTCATGGTTAGGGCCAACCGAGACCCAGACCGGTATCCGACATTCATACACACAGACACACACACACACACACATAGACACACACACATGTAGTAGACAAGGTGACGTAATGGCAACTACTCCACTAACACATTTTTCTGCATTCCTTCCTGCAGACGACGACGACGACGAGAGAAAAACTGAATGAAAATTGCAGGCAGCCAACGAAGCGTGCCTAGCGAAAAAAAAAGCACAGAATCATGAAACTAGAGACACAGAGCCAAAGCAGACACACACACACACACGTACGTACCACAACGTGGATGCTAGAAAAGAAAGAAAAAAAAAAAGTGTGGACGACTCGCCAAACTGGTAGCCTGACTAGACGACTCCTCTCTCGCTCCCTCACTCACTCTTTTGACTCTCTATGTGTGTGTGTGTGTGTGCGTCTGGTCGACATTCAAGGTTGCCTGGTTATTGCAGTTGCATTGCTAGGGCTTCTCTCTCACTCTCTCTCCCCCCCCCATCTACTACTCCAGTTTTTAATGATGATTTTACAGTTAATCGACTCTGGAGTAATTAGAAGTGGCCCTACTTCCGTTAGCCTTGACTGCCAATCCAATTCAATTGAGCTGCCAGACCCAGACTAGGGATGACTCAGTTCTAGCACTTGCGTATCCCACAAAACTCCACACATTCAAGGCCATTCTCATGCCTTCTCGGAAACGGTTACTTGAAGGCCAACAACAAACAGCAGATAGACAAAGCAGGGCTAGGCCTCCGACAGATAAACTCGCCAACGAGCCGCCATCCAACATTCGCGACGTTTCTATTTTCTGCCCCGGACCCAGACCCCAGACCCAGACCCAGGCAACGAAGTTGCATTTCAGCTTTTGCTCAGTCAGTCAGTCAGTTGGTCATGAGTGTCATGTGCATGTGCCCAGCGCACACACACATGTATGTATGTATGTATGTATGTATATATACATAGTGGTGTGTCGGTGGCTCTGGGGCTTCTTCTTGAGTTTCCGTTGTCGCTGGCGGGCACAGTGGGAGATCAGGCTACAAATGAAGCAATAACTTACATAAAAGATCTCACATAACGGTTAATGAAGTGAAAGCGTTACATTATGTTAAGTTAACAGCACTGTTATGGAACTGTTGAGCGTATATTTTGTGGGTTTATGGCACGATTTTGCTGAGTTATACCTAGAATTGTGCTTGCATTGCTTAAATTAAAACGCTAAACACATACCAGTACATGCAGCAGGGGATTAAGGATTTTCCTAAACCCAAGGTCGTTCAGTACAGCATAAAACACAAGCGTCTTTGAGACTGGCTTTTAGTCAATGACACTGTGATTGAGGCGCTGAACATATTATCAATCGAAACTACAAGGGTTTGCTTTGGCTTTTCTTGTTTTAAGTTTTTTTTTCAAACAGAGATGCCCGCGCCCATGCCGCAAGCCACGTAATTGTGGTTGTTACGTTCTACGCGCCCCTAAGCCTGCATAAAGCAACAACAATTTCATATGCGTGCTCTCTTCTCTTTCTCTTTGAGCTAAGGTTTTGTTGTTGGCGCGTGCAGAACTGCTACAACAACATCATGTATGTCTCTGACAAATTAAAAAGCAACAACAACAACGCAACGACCACACACACAAGGTATACTCAACCAGGTAGCCGCACTCGCTCTCTTTGCTTCCTTCTTAAATGTCAGTCTGTAACAGTTGTGAGCGACTCATCTCCGCGGACGAATTTTTTGTGTTCTGTTTCTTAGTTTAGTTTGAGAATTTTCGTATTTTTGCAAGTGAGTATAGAAATTCATTACTCTCTTACTCTCGGTCTCCTTTGTTCTCATTTAGACATTTATATAAGAAGTTGTGAGAGAGCGAGTGCGGCTACCTTGTTAAGTATACCTTGCACACACACACACACACACACAAAAATCGGGTCTCTCTTTCTATTTCTTGTTGTTGCTATTGCTTGAGATATATTTTGTGCATTTGTATTGGTATTCACGCGCCCGTAAGCTCATTCCGGGCCACCCTGTGTTAAAATATCTTCGTGCAACATTTGTATGTGACGAATCAGGTTGCTTCCAAGGTTGCCCCAAATCACAGTGTCAGGTGAAATGAATATTTGTATATATATCTATCTAATATGAAGATTTCCAAAGAATTAAATCGTATCTATGTATATTTGTACAATTTCATACAAGGTAGCATCACTAGAAACCACACAGGCCTGTTACCGTGTTCGATACGGTTCCTAGAATTGTGAAATGCTCCCACTTCCCAGGGATGCCTTTGTGCTTGTGGCTAAACTGATATTGTATCACTTTTGCATGTGATTGGCAAATTTGCTGGCACGTTCCTGGCGACTTTTAATGTGTTTTCTCTTCTCGTTCTCTCCGAGCGAAAACTTTGTTGTTGGCATTGCGCATCAGACAGCAGTCGGGCTTCTCTTTCTATCTCTTGTTTATTATTTTCTGCATTTGTATTTGTTTTCACGCGGCCGTAAGCTCATTCTGAGCACCCCTGCTTTATGGCGAACATTCAATCACATTCTCGAAGAGTGAATTTTCCTTGTTCCACTGACAAATGTTGTTCACGGCCACACTAACGTCAACAAAGAACAGCTGATAAAGGTAGATAAAGGTAGTTTGCGGGATTCATACATAAGAAATATTACTGTATTTTAACATTCTAGAACAAGGAATGGAACAATTGCCGCTTGCCTTAGCCATGTAAAACTCATGGGCGTAGTCGGTTTTCAGTAAAGGGGGTCCATACACTTCTCCCCCTTGTGCTAAACCCCCACCTACTGAGCTATAACACTCTCTGCCCATGGCAACGCCATTGCCAGAGCAGCTGTTCCCATTGGTGACGATTGGCAACTTCGATAGCATATCGATAGAAAATCTAGCCTTTTAGAGGAAAATAGCTATATGTCGTGACAGTAGCTAGATCATCCATGACAGTGACTTGATCATCCGTCGCGGATGATCTACCGAATGGACATTCATCTCTTATGAGGAAATACACAGAAAGAATGAGGTCATTTAGATCATCCAGCGGATTGACAACGAAAACGACTATGGAGGAAACGCACGGAGAGTATCAGCCCAACAAAATGAAGAAATCCGCACTGAAGAGACGTACCCTGCAAACCGTATTCAATGCCAAGTGTCCGCATTCGGTGGAGGCCAAACAGCAGGTGATGACCATACCCGGTAAGCCGGTCAACAAGTTTACCACCATCACAGCGAAAACTGTTAGGCCAATGCTGGCTCCTTCTCGGTGGAGGTCAAAAATGAACCCATTGCGGGACAGCTGAAAATGGAGCGGTGTGGGCGTGGCTGTCAAAGGTGAACGCGAGGTGGAGGATTTTGAGTTTACGCAAAATAAAACTAAAATGTATGAAAATTACAAATCTCTAGCGTTGAATTTCACTTGAGAGCCAAAATTGATGGCACAGCCAAAATCTATGATTTCCATATACTTCGAGCCTGCAAGACGCAGACGATAGGAGCATTCCCTGCAAAGAAATGCACAGTCAACCAACTTGGAATCAAGCCTCAAGTGCTACTAACCACCCCTATCTTGTCGCATATCTGGACATTCGTCAGGGCCGCATGAAGGACTATGTACTCCACAAATGTACAAACTTCTTCAAACGATTACAGTTGCCCGAACGGCAGACTTCCAAATAATCCTCCAAAGTAGTAAAGTTAAATTGGCTCAAATGATGACGATGACGATGACGATCACGATGACGATGACGATGACGATGACGATGACGATGACGATGACGATGACGATGACGATGACGATGACGATGACGATGACGATGACGATGACGATGACGATGACGATGACGATGACGATGACGATGACGATGACGATGACGATGACGATAACGATAACGGTCACTATTAAGATGGCGACGCAGCGAAGCGCGACGGGCTATAGTCTACTAGTCTACTCTATATATAAAACAGTTTGTCCTGACTGATTGACAATCAACGCAGAGCCCGAACGGTAAGAGTTTCAATTAGTGTTAAAAGTGAGCACTAAGACGGGGTTTCGGAAAATTCCACCGTTGATTGACTTGAAATTTGGTTTGTAAGCAAAGTACGCTAAATAATTCGACATTTGTTTTCCCGATTTTGAAAAATCCACCCATGACGAGGAAAATTCACGGAAAATGTTGCATGCAAAAAACAATTTTTCATCCGATTGACTTGAAACTCGTTTTGTATGGATAGAATACGAAATAATTAGAAAATTGGTTTCCAATGTTGGAAAATCCGCCCACAGGGTGTGAAAATACCCTCAAAATGCTGCAGGCAAAAAACTACTTTTCATCCGATTGACTTAAAACTCGTTTTGTAGTTATAGAATACGAAATAATTTGAAAAGTGATTTTCCAATGTTGGAAAATCCGCCCACAGGGTGTGAAAATACCCGGAAAATGCTGCAGGCAAAAAACTATTTTTCATCCAATTGACTTAAAACTCGGTTTGTAAGGATAGAAAACGAAATAATTTGAAATGTGATTTTCAAATGACGGAAAATCCGCCCACAGGGTGTGAAAATGCCCGGAAAACTCTGTATGCTAAGAACTATTTTTCATCCGATTGGCTTGAAACTCGGTTTGTAAGGATAGAAAACGAAATAATTTGAAATGTGATGTAAAAATGTCTGGAAAAAGGTAACGATAACGATCTAATGGAACACAGCGAAGCGCAACGGGTATTTTATGCACACATAATTGTTACACAAGCAAAGAGAGACATTTTTTGTATGCTTACGGCAAATTCTTTTTTACACAAAGCGCTCACGTTAACATTTTTGAATGTATTTGCATTTATTGAGAAGATGAAGAGATTTTAATGAGGCGTAAATCAAAAAGTCAGCAATCACATGCAAAAAAATGAAATGCTGCCGACGTCTCTGCGCATGTTCATGTGATTTGCTATTGATGGGCACGTTCCTTAGCGATGAGAGTGTGAATTATTCGCTTAAGGTTAAAAAAGTGTAGGTGGGTAGAAGTTAGGGATGGTCTACAACTTTTTCCCAAACTAAAATTTAGTCTAATTTTTATGTGTGCCAAATTAGAATCCCATATTTCAATATTTTTTACTTTATGTCACATTTTTATGCTTTCTAACCACTGTGCAGCTTTGTTCTCTCTCACTTCTGTTGTTGTTTTTTCTTTGTAAGTGGTAAGTTTTAATGTAAGTCGAACACTGACACTGACATTGAGGAAGGGATGTATAAAAAGTGTTTTTGGCTATGAGTAATATGAGCCCTAATAAAGGTAACGGTGAGCTAATTGAACATGTGGCGCATATGTTTGTATGTTTACTTACAAGTTCCAAAATACAAAAAAAAAAACGAAAAGCTTTCCCCATACTCAACAATGCATTGACTTGCCCAAAAGATCAACGGCATTTGAGCAGCAAGCAGCCAGCAGGCAGCAGCAGCAGCAGCAGCAAGTAGAGCCTAAAAATAAGCACCTCCATATTGCACATACGCTCCGATCGTCAGGCAAAAAAAAAAAAAGAAACGTATAAGCGTGTGTATGTGTGTGTGTGTGTGTGTATTTGCTTGAACACATTTTTTATCTAATAACCTTGTGCAGTGTTATTAAACCCAAAAAGTTTCTTAACCTCAACAGCGCAACAACAGCAACAGCAGCAGCAGCAAAGCGTGAGAGAACCACAGCAAGCGAGCGAACGACAGAGAGAAAGAGAGAGAGAGAGAGAGAGCTAGCCTGTGTGTATGCAACGACGCACAAAGCTTAAATTGAAGAGTGCACACAGCACATATAGTGGGCGAGTTTGTATGTGTGTGTCAATTGAAAATGGTCTACAAAATTAATGAGCAGACTTGTGTATGAACACATGTAATTGCACTCACACACACACAGAGAGCAGCTGCGCAGCTGACTTCGTTTTGCCATTTTTTTGTGTGAATTTAAATTTAAATTTTTCAAAAATATAAAAAAAGTAATTGCTTAGGCCAGCAAAATTGTAAAAATTTCCAATTTTTCTATACTTACATTTTTTGTGGCAGCCAGGTGAATGCACTTTGTATGCATGTTATTTTTGTACATTAGAGCACACACACACAAACACAGATACACAGAATGAGAGGCCAATAACTGATTGTACTGAAAAGAGGGCATCCAGAGCCAGTTATCACATTTTGTATAGGGTGGGGGTTGGGTTCACCGCCCCGCAAAATACGATTGCCACGCGTTCACAACATTTTTTTTTTTTTTTGCTTCACTTCCCCTTCCTTTTCTTTTTCTTTGGCATTTTATTGCTTTTCACACACAAACATATAAAAAAAAAAAAAAAGGATCTTCCGCCACGACGTTCATGAGATCCCAACCAAAGCCCAACGCGTCAATTTCTCAACTAAACGGCAAACAGTTTCCATTTGCCGCCCGATCTAGGCACGAAAACTATTTTCACTCAAGAGACAGCCTGCTGCTCGGAAACTTACATGACGGTGGCTAGTTTGGCGCTAGAAAAGAGACAAAAAGCTAACTCAAAAACGCCACTCAAATAGAAACTAGTTGAGAGAGCGTACAGAGAAACTAGTTGAGCTTTTGTGAGCAAAGCCCAAACATTATTTACATACAAAACAGGGAAAGCTATGATCAGATGTGGGGCCAAAGCCAAACTATGGGTACATAGAAAATGCATATTGACAATGTTTTGGCCTAATTTAGTTTCGAAATGGCCAAAATGTTACTTAAGATATCTACAACAACATTTTCAATACATAAATTTCGCCTAAATATAAACAATATAGCTTGATTTTTGGGTTGAAAGAATCTTTAAAAGGCAAAAATTTCGTTTTTATTTTTCTAAACACTCGGAAAATGATTTTTCATCCTTAAATTTAGAAATTTTTCTATATTTTTCTATATTTAATAAAATCACCCTTAAATTTAGAAAAAATTTCTATATTTATGAAATTTTTTCTAAAATTTTCTATTTTTTTCTAAAAATTTCTATGTTTATGAAATTTGTTTTAAAAATTTAGTAAAGTTACCCCACAGAGAAAAAAAAAGATCCATTTTATGATGATATGACACTTATTAAAATGAACTTTTTAAAATGGCAAATTTTTCATATCATTTGGCAAGAAAATAATATCATTCTGATCCAAAATAATATCATTCTGATCCAAAATAATATCATTCTGATCCAAAATAATATCATTCTGATCCAATATAATATCATTCTGATCCAAAATAATATCATTTACCTAAATTGATATTGAATTGTTTCACAATGATATTTAAAATGTCATAATTTTATGTTCAAAAATATCGATTTGAAATTTTTAACATATCAATTTGATATATTTTCATATCGGAGTAAAATTGATATGAAAAAAATATTAAATTTTTTTCTCGTTGCCTATTTAAAGTAAAAATTTAAAAATAAAGTTGAGAAAATCATTTATATTTCATATAAATGTTGCTCCGCGGCTACTTTTGAGCTGATTCATACGTAAACTCAAATTTTGGCTTACTTTTTTCAGCATTTCGGTCGGTATTTATAATAGAGTCTTCTAAGGTCTGCAATTGTGGCCAGTACACGAGAGACACAAAAAAAATAGTCTAGTGGGGTCAAATTACCTGATTTGGTTCATGTTTGCGCATGTGGCACCGTCCTGTTGAAACCACATATTGCCATTTTAGCTATTTAGTTGTTAGATCTAACAATTTTGATATTGTCCTGTACACGAGAGACACTAAAAATAGTCTAGTGGGGTCAAATTACCTGATTTGGTTCATGTTTTCGCATGTGGCACCGTCCTGTTGAAACCACATATTGCCATTTTAGCTATTTAGTTGCTAGATCTAACAATTTTGAAATTGTCCTGTACACGAGAGACACTAAAAATAGTCTAGTGGGGTCAAGTTACCTGATTTGGTTCATGTTTTCGCATGTGGCACCGTCCTGTTGAAACCACATATTGCCATTTTAGCTATTTAGTTGCTAAATCTAACAATTTGGAAATTGTCCTGTACACGAGAGACACAAAAAGTAGTCTAGTGGCGTCAAATCACCTGATTTGGTTCATGGTTTCGCATGTGGCACCGTCCTGTTGAAACCACATATTGCCATTTTAGCTATTTAGTTGCTAGATCTAACAATTTTGAAATTGTCCTGTACACGAGAGACACTAAAAATAGTCTAGTGGGGTCAAGTTACCTGATTTGGTTCATGTTTTCGCATGTGGCACCGTCCTGTTGAAACCACATATTGCCATTTTAGCTATTTAGTTGCTAGATCTAACAATTTTGAAATTGGAAATGCTATTAGCTACAAATTTGACAATTTAGAAATAGCTATTTTGTTACTTTTAAGTCGTTGTGCAACATAATGACTAATAATTCCGTTTAAAACCCGTGCTATTCCATAATATTGAACTTCTCCTTAGTACAAAGCCTCAGAAGCGAATAAAACAGTAATAAATTGGGGCATTATCATTACAAATAGTTTCAGTTTATGACTGATTTTAGAAATTTCATGCCTAACAACAACGACCTGCCTTTTTTTCAGTATCAACTGAGCCAACTTGACGGCTTCAGTCACACTTGTGGTCCAACAAAGACGAAGTTAAATGAAATTTTAAGCCCTCAGAAAAGGAAAACAAAAAACAGATCCCATAAGAACTCTTAAAACGATTTCAAACAAATTTGATGGGAAATTCTAAAAAAGGATTACCTAAATTTTGAGCCAAATTCCGACTCAGAAACGTTAAATGAAGTCAAGCAAGATATGAATGGAAAGTTTATTGAATTTCCAATAATCGCGTTGAACATTGTTTTTGAATCGTTTAAGTAGTTTAAATACAAAGAGCAAAAATATTTGAAAAAATTTCATTTTTTGCTCAAAAACATTCGAAATTTCATTTTAAAAATAGGAAAAAATTGTTTTTATTTTCTTCTTATTATTTCAAAACAGTGTGGTAGCCAACATTTTATGAAATTTTTGATCACATTCGAGTCCTCTGTCTGATAAAAACGGTTATAATTGCGCTCGTTTTCTGAACATTAATTATACTTTGGTCGGGAGAAAATGGTACCCTATCCGCGACTCTTCTTGCAGAGTCGCTTACAACCCGTTTTTCTAAGCAGTTTCGACCCATTTTCGAGCCGTATTTCCAGTTTGGCATCATCCAGCGGCGCTATATTGCTGCATAGCACTACTGCATATTAAACATATGCATGAGTCATTTTCGTGTCTTCTTTAAATCGCACATGAAATTTATCCTTTTTGTAATCATCAAAAGGTTTTGAAAAAGACTCTTCCAGGTGAATTTTGTAAAAATTATCTTCCAAATGCTTGGTGGGTGTTGACTTTGCACACCACCACGTTGATCCTTTTGGTACCGTCGCGAGATACCCTATTCCCGCGTTTAGATATTGAAATCCTACACGTGACGTGTAGTTTTTCTGCACGAAACGTGTAGCTTTTTCATTTCAACACGTGGCGTGTAGCTTTTCTACACGTCGCGTTTAGCTTTCTTATTTCTAAACGCGGTGTGCAAAATAGCTACACAAACGTTATGGGTTGAAAATCCGGGTCAAAACGTGTAGAAATTCTACATCGAGGCGTTTAAATATTGAAATCCTGCACGTTACGTGTAGCTTTTCTGCACGTGGCGTGTAGCTTTCTGAATTCTAACTTTTGCGTGTGCAATTTAGCAGGGCGCAACACGTTTCGTTTTACCAAATCATCACAAATGTGTTTTTTTTTTAAATTATTTATGTGCTACTTGAGGCATACTCAAGTTGTGGATCAAATCCAATTACAAAAATTTTTTTTTTACTAAAAAAAACCAAAAAGTTGAAATATTTTCCAACTTTGATTTGGATTATCAATATTTTATACAAAAATTTTTCTTTTTTTTTTCTTGTCAAATTATGGACAGAAATTTCAATGTTTTAAGAACGTTTGGTCAAAAATTTTAGCTTTCACGGTAGACTGATGTGAGATTGAGGTACGACATGTATGGGGTAAAAACTTCTTATATATGTAGGTACTTGCAGACTGATCATAACTCCTTTTTAGACATATTTAGTATTAAACCGTGCGTCTTTCGTGAGTGAAAAAAAGTCAAACATTTTGAATGCAGTATTCATGAAATTCCACCAAGCTCAGAAATAAGATTATTAAAAGAAAGACGATATAATTTATAAACTAAAAATTTTAAGTAAACATAAGGAACAATTGAAATGAAAAATAAATTCAATACATTTTTATCGTGCGTGATTATTCTTCAAGTCTCCTTAAAGCGTGCATGAATAGTGAGTGAGACGCTTCAAAAATTATGTGCGGGAATCGTTCGTGACCTGAAAGAAAATTCGCTCTAGTTTTCAACTTAATTTAAGTACACCTGAGAACAAAACGCACTTGTCTTGCCAAAAACGCTAAGTTAGAACAATGCGTGAAGTATTTATACATAAATTCTTAAATTAGAAACGCATGTTGACCCTATCTCAATGGAAGCATTCAGCAGAACAGTTTGATTCTTGATCAGTAATAGGTTATTGAGTTATTTGTATGGCCAAAGAGATCATACTTGCCCCAGATGAACGCTATTTTTGCCCAAATAGAAAATGCTTTATCAGACGTTTATTCATTTTAAACAAATTTTTGAATGTTTTTTTTGCTGTGATCTTGTTTTATAATAGTTTTTTTGCAATATAAAACGATTGAGAACACAATTTGCCTGCTTAAAATGAAAAAGTCCCATATTTTTTATGTGATATGCAAAATTAAGCATGAAATTGTGAACAATTCACATTGTGACTTATGAAATGTGAAATATTTGAAGCTTTATTCGATTTATGATACAGACTTAACTTTGTTTTTAACGTTTAACTCGTTGTACAAACCATAGAAATACGATTTTGAAACTAAGATTACAGAGGATTCTATGAAAAGTAAAGAAAGTTGAAAGCGGGGAATGCACAGAATGAGCTTCCGGCCGCCTGAAAACAAATAGAAATGCAGAAAATACAACTGCAGCAAGAACAAGTACAAGAAATAGCAAGAGAAAACCGATTTTTGTTTGTGTGTGTGGTCGTTCAAGCAAACGCAAGCTAGGCCAAGGTATACTTAACAAGGTAGCCGCACTCGCACTCTCACAGCTCTTAAATAGGAAGCTGAACACCAAAAAATTCGTCAGCGGAGATGCGTCGCTCACAAGGGTTGTTTTCTGAGTGACATTTAAGAAGTAAGCAAAGAGAGCGAGATAGCATGTGCGGCTACCTTGCTAAGTATATCTTGAGCGAGGCGAGCCATATTATTGTTGAGAGAGAGAGAGAAGAGAGACGCATATGAGATTGTTGTTGCAGCTCTGCACTCGCTAACATCAAAACCTTCTCTTGGATGAATTTGTTGTTGCTTCATGCGAGCTTATGCGAACCGTCTTGGGCTAAAGAAACGCCAAGTTATATTGTTGCAATGGGCAACCAATGGTCCTCTAAGCCCAAAGCAATTCTTTGCAAATATAAGAGAAAAAAAAGTTACATTTTGTTAGCTTTTCTGCATGAATCATATACCCCGGACTGCAATCGTTTAAAGTTTCCCTTTTCCTGCCTCTCCTCTCTCTAAGCAAGACTCGAGTTACCTTCCTCCACAAGCCGGCCGGGGGCCGGAAGTGCAGACTCACCAACAGCCTTAGCAGGGGGTACAATTTGCAGACTAAACCACTTTAGGGGGCTCCCTGCTCCTCCCCGCACTCATTGAGTGTCTAATGCGCTCTCTCGCTGTCTGTCTGCCTCTGCCTCTCTCTCTCTCTCCCGTTGTCTCTTTGCTGCTGCTGCGTCGTTAGAGCTTTTATTTTTTTTGTCGACTTTGGCAAAAATTTTGTGTTGAGGTAAACGACCGAATGTCCGACACACGATGACTAGGTTAAGGTGAAGGTCAAATTAGCAAAAAAAAAAAAAAACAAAAAAAGCTATAGCTAAGCCGTCAGCGCAGTCGCACTAACAACAATAGAAATCAACTTTGTCAGCAAAACAAAAAACGAATAAAAAGCAAGCAGCAATTTCATGAATTCGCAAAAAAGAAGTTGAGGCGTAGACAAAAGTTGGCCCGGCCATACATAGAAAGCCAAACACACAAGCAAGGGGTGGGGAGGGGAGAGGGAGAGTCCAGACAACAGCCAAAAGAAGCAACAGCGGCAGCGACAGCAACAGAGCGGCCTGTCTGGAAGAGCCAGACACCAGGACAGAAATAGGGACAGAGATCAGCCAGAAACAGACCAGACAGTTGTCGTTTCTTTTATTTGTGTCTGCTGCTGTCCCCTTGCCCACTAAGCCACTGTTTTGAGAGCAGCGTAACACGCTCAAGCTCTCTTCTAACGCACACACACACACACACACACGCACAGGCTGGTTGCGTCGTCTCTATTATGCGCAACTAGCCAAAGAGGCAGAGAAACAGCGCGCTGTCGGCAACGCAAGACCTTGAACTTGGACTCAGTTTGCAAAGAATTGGGTTTTGTTTTGAAATGTTTGTGTGTGCTTGCTTGCTTGCTCTCTCTCTCACTCACTCACTCACCCAGTGTTTCTCGGGTTTAATTAGCACGCACTACTAATCAAGTGACACACATAGGCCCAAAATGCCTACCAGTCTAGCATTTGTCTAGCCCACACACACACACACACACACACAGGCACTCTGCCTGCACTCGTACTCTTGCTCTTACTAGTTTTTACAGCAAAAACTTTCGCTTTCAATATGTGCACTCTCGTTATATGCTCTCTTACTCTCGTGTGTTAGATTTTACATTTGGCCGGCATTTGCTGTGTCTGTGTGTGTGTGTGTGTTTTGAGTGGGCGCCAGTTCGTCTGTCTAGCCCGGGCAACAAGTGGGGTAGGGGGGTAGGGCGGGCAGGTACTGACCTTGTTTAATGCTTTGTAAAATGTCTGGGCCGGCAACTAAAAGAGGCAGCTAACCTTGACAATTCTACACACACACACACATAGAGTAGGAGAGAGAAAGAGAGAGGGAGAGCCGTAGCAGCAACAGCAGAGCGCAAACAAGTTTGCAGTTACTAATCAATTTGCAAGATCCCCCCCCAACCCCCACACCTCTCAACTCGCACCTACGCATTTCTATTTTTAAAGGCCATTTTTTTTTTAGTTTCCAACTGAATAAACTACTTGTCTATCTAATCTCTCATTTTGTTGTTGCTCTAGGCAGCGCAGCCAGCCAAATAATTGCTTTCACACACACACACACACACACATACACGCAGTGAGAGAGACGTCTGCAACGTATGCGAACTTTTTTTTTCTAGAACTATTCGGCCATGCCGAGAGCGCCGAATGCGCCAAGCCAAAAATTTAATAATAATTCTCCAACAACAAAAACAACAACAAAAATGTAGTATTTAGCCTTGAAAGGTTCGTAAACACTACGAAGCAAGAGGCGAGCGAAGATCTGTTATTTTGCAATAAGAACAACAAAAAAAACAGAAACAAACACAAAAAAATGCAAAAAAAAAAAAATTTTAAAATTTATACATATTATTTATACCATTTCGTTTGAAATGAAAGGAAATGAAAGTTTTTTTTTTGTTTAAAAAGTATTTATAGAAATCCTTTTCTACGCCCCTCCCCACCCCTTACTCCATGGTTTGGTACTTTATCTGTATTGTACCATTTTTATGAGTCAGTTCCTGCCCATTTTATAACGAATTTGTTAAGCTCAAGATACACAATTTTTGGCCTGTTTCCTTTTGGTTATCCCAGGGGGATTGTATATGCTTCTCATAGATTTCCATTATCTCAGAATATTTTATAAAAATTTGTGAAATATTTCAAAGAGTTCCAACAGTTGAGTCATTTAGTTCTTTGAGTCAGTAGGTTTTAGTCATAGCTGAAATCGAAATGCATACCAAAAAAATTATATGGGGGAATTGGCAAAAGCATCAAATCAACGTTTTCAGCTCAAATACAAATTATTTTTGAACCAAAAACGAAGCAAATCGTATTGAAATGTGTTTTTCAAATCGTTTTCGAACCAAAAACGAATCACATCGTATCGTTTTCAACCCAAAAACTGATTTTCAAATCATTTTCCAAATGAAAACTTGTCAAAATGTATGGAAATGTGTTTTTTTCAAAACATTTTTAAATCAAAAACTTCCGAAATCTTATTAAAATGTATGCCACAAGTCGTTTTCCATCCAAATTATATGGAATTGTGTGTTTTTCAAATCGTTTTCAATCTACAAAATGTGTTTTTCAAAACGTTTCGACACAAATTGTGGTAAAATCTAATTTTAAAATCGTTTTCCACCCTCAAACTTTTCAAATCGTATGGAAAAGTGTATCTTCAAAGCGTTTTCAAAACCAAAAACTTCCGAAATCTTATTAAAATGTGTGCCACAAATCGTTTTCCATCCAAATTATACGGAAATGTCTGTTTTCAAAACGTTTTGACACTAATTGTGGTAAAATCGAATTTTCAAATCGTTTTCGACACAAAAACTTTTTAAATCGTATGGAAATGTGTATTTTCAAAGCGTTTTTAAAACCAAAAACTAACGAAATCTTATTAAAATGTATGCCACAAGTTGTTTTTGACCCAAATCATATGGAAATGTGTCGTTTTCGACCTAAAAAAAATGTTCAAATCGTATGGAAATGTGTTTTTCAAAACGTTTCGACACAAATTGTTTTAAAATCGAATTTTCAAATCGTTTTTGACCCCAAAAACTTTTCAAATCGTATGAAAATGTGCGTTTTCAAAGCGTTTTTAGACCAAAAACTTCTGAAATCTTATTAAAATGTATGCCACAAGTTGTTTTCCATCCAAATCATAAGGAAATGTGTCGTTTTCGACCTAAAAAAATGTTCAAATCGTATGGAAATGTGTTTTTCAAAACGTTTTCGAGCCAAATACAACCCAAATTCCATGGAAATCTGTTAATCAAATCTTTTTCGAAACAAAAAGAGAACAAATCGTAGACAAATCTAACAAAATCGATTATAATTCGTAAGAAAATGTTCTAAGTCAACTTTTTAACATTTTTTGTCATTTTTCGAAAAATTCAAAATTTTTTTTGTTGAATTTTTAATCGAAAGGTTCGAGCAGGTAGCTTTGGAAACCCAGAAAATTCTAAAACTTTCTCAGTTTGTATTTTACTTAACATAATTGTGCAGTTTTGGTTGTCTTTTTCTATAATTTTGAGCTTTTTCATTTGTATATTTTTTTTTCCCTTAAATTTCTCACACGCTTTGCGGGGCCCCATTAGAAATCCGAGAGTTTCCCACCATTTGTGTGTTTTGGGTTGGGGTTGGGGTGTAATGCGAGAGGTCTCCACCTTTTCCAGGTGTCCAAAAATTATTGTACATGTCAGCGTTTGAAATTGGCGCCGCTGGCTGCAAATTTTTGGCTCATTTTGTCATTATGATTTAGTTATTAGTCGGCAGCGGGCAGCAGGCAGAGCAGAGCAGAGCAGCGCAGCAGCGTCGACGCTTGCAAAATTCGCATTCTAGTATCAAAATTTGGTGAGAGTCGCTGCCTTTTCTTAATGTTTTTTTTTTTTTTTGTTAGATAGGAGAGAGGCAATGGCAATGACGAGAGCGTGAGATGAAGCGGCGACGCGGCTGCATGCTTTTGCGTGTCTCTGTGTGTGTGTGTGTGTGTGTGCGTCTGGGAATTCTACTTGTTAATAGCAGCAGCAAAGGCAAGTTCAAGTTTTCATACAAACATACTGAAAGCCTGTCCCTGTCTGCCTTACCCTTTTACCTGCCAACCGATCCTGCAGTCCGCCAAGCGCTCTCTTCCCTGCTCTCTCCCTCTCTCTCTCTCTCTCTGTCTCACACACACGCATAAAGTTTGCCAAAAAATTTCGTGTGTGTGTGTCAGAATGTTTGCTGCCTAATGCGCTTTTTTATTTTTATTTATTTTTTTTTGTTGTTTTTTTTTTCTTTTTTTGTGCGCCGTCGTCGACGTCGCTGCCCCCAACCAGAGTCAGTCGAGCACTCTCTTCTTCTTTGGCATTGAATTCAGTTGAGTTTCTACGCTTGCAATCATCAAACGCCATAATACAATCCAGAACAGAAGAGCGGGGGATTCTCCTATCCTGCGCTAAATGTGCTCCTTCTTCTTGCATTTCTTTAATGATTTAATTAGTTAGTTTTTAGTTCGGTCGGTCGCTCGCTCGGTTTTTTAGTGTTTAGTGAAGTGAAGTACATACACAGTATATATATATATATATATACATACAACTATTTTTTTTTCGGTGTTTTTTTGATCTCAATTACAAAATGCAAAACATACAAAACACAAAACTACAACAAAGTGAAAAGAATTCCTCGCTAAAAAAGGTGAGCCTCGTAGGGGGGTGGGGAGGGGGGGGAGGGCTGCTATTTTTAGACCTCTACAAAAAGTGCAAGCTTATCTAATAGTTTTCACTTTCAATGCGAGCAAACAAAATGAAATGAAAGCTTTACCTTGCTTATCGCCAAGGCTGGAGAGACCGTCAGAGAGACAGAGAGAGAGAGAGAGTGAAACTACTACTAAAAAATGAAAAAGAACTGTATGCGCTGCGTTTAAGTGTGTGTGTGTGTGTGTAGAATTAAAATGTGTTCCTTTGTGTGGTAAACCAATCCCGGCTTAAAAGTCCTGCTCTCTCTCTCTCTCTCTCTCGCTCTCACTTACATACATTGTGTTGCACTCGCTCTGCATCTGTGGGATTTGTGTCAAAGCCTATGAAATTCACCAATACCTAAACAAATCTTTCAATGTGTTCCGTTACACAGCACAAAATTTACATTTTGCACTTGTTTTGCAAATGGTAAAATTATGTTAATATTCTATTCTGATTCTGTATTGTATTTAGAGCTATTAAGCAAAAGAAAATAGCCAAATTCTTAAAGTTTTAACATTTTTAAGTGTTTAGACCAAATGTCAAAACTCATATATACAGTACAGTACCGTACAGATGTCTCAAATGGAAAATAAATGATTAATTCTAGACTAAATTGTCACGCTGCACACGAAACTTGATATCTCTAATGGATTAGCTGTACATTTTAAATAAAAATGTAGAAAATGACTAATTTTACAACTTTTTGTAAAACACTTGTCACTTTGTCAAAACACTTTCTTGACACTTTAAAACAGGGTTCCCCCAAGCAGAGAGCTCAAAAATGTGACTGTGTCTCTCTCTAAAACACAGTGATGCATGACTTCGGTGTGAATTGATGAGTATGTTCGGCCGCCAGGGACTATGGCTGGAAAACTGTGCTTTAAAATAATGATTTCACTTAATTTATATGAATAAAAATGTTATTACTAGAAGAATTTGGCAAATTTCTGTTGCATACTAGTTCTTAGAACGATACAGAATCAGAAAAAATTTTTACCATTTATATAAAGCCGCCTTTTTTGCAAATTAAGTGAAAAAAGTGAATTTTTTTCCTGTGTCAAAACATTTTCTTGACCTACTGTAGCTTTTTGCGCCATGAAGTCTGGGAATTTGTTTTTGTTGTTTTTTTTGTTTGGCAAGTTTCATCACAAATTGAAATTTTTTCAGTTTTAAAACAGATTTAAAATAATTATTTTTGAGTTTTGATGAGAAACAAATTGTTTTCCTTTAAAGTTGAGTCGTTGGATGATTATACAAATTTAAAGTTTTTAGATTTTGTCTAGTTTTTCACTCTTCTTCTAGCTATTTTTGAGTATTTTAAACAATTGTTGAGATTATGGGTTCAATTTGTTCAAATGGTTTGCTTAGCTCATAGATTATATGAAATGTAGTTCGCTTAGATTTTATTTCACTGTACAATATGAGTATTTTAAAACATTTTTTTCTTTTAAAGATTGTAAAGGCCTTTACAGAGGTCATTATTGAGTAGTTAAACCTATATCCGATTGATCGGAAATAATTAGAGTTGTGATTTGCAAGAAACTATAAAAGAATTTGGTTGAAACGTTCGCTTATCAAAAGTATCGAATGAAGATTAATGGAAATTTGAAGTCAAGCCGCATGATTTGATCGAAATCGAAATCAAAACGTAAATTATTACTAAACAAAAACAAATTTAAATTAAAAATTCTTCGACAAAGTTGGTTTTATATGATTTCTACATTGCATTGCATTCTACATTGTTGAAAAACGCTCTTTATGTAAAGTATTCAAGAAACAGTGTTTTGAAAACCCAATCTTTTGTCAATTATATAGTCAATTATGATTTACAGACGCGCTACCATTTTAATTTTGCATTTTCGAGACCAAATTTGCTCTACAAACCTGTTTGAAATCGCCAAAAAAATTGTGGGAAATTGAAATGGAAGCATTTTAAACCTTCTAGTTGTGAATTTTTGAAAATCCAGTATTTTGAAAACAAAATCTTATGTCAAAAGTCCCTAAAATCTTATTTAATTCAACATTTTAAACCTTCTAGATGTGAATTTTTGAAAAACCAGTATTTTGAAAACTATATCTTTTGTCAAAAAGTCCCTAAAATTAAATTTAATTCCACATTTTTGTGGAGTTTCATAAAAATAATTATTCTTTATTAAAGATCAAGCAACAGAAGGAACAAAAAATGTATCCCTTGTGTTCTACAAATCGCTTTCCACCCAAAAACGATCGAAATCATATGAGAATTGGATTGTTTTTGGTTTGAAAGCGACTTGTGGTACACAAGGTATAGATTTTTTGTTAAGTTATATAAGAAAATCTGCTGGATGTGAATTTTTTGAAAAACCAGTATTTTGAAAAACACTTATTTCTTTACAAAAATTCCTTAAATTTGTTTGAATTTAACATTTTAATAGATTTTTCTAACATAACAAGTAGAACTTGTACATTGGTAGGTCTTAAAACGAAGTTTTTAAAGCCAAATCAAAATTTTTATAGAGTTTTACTTGAAAACAGTGTAAAAAAGTAATGATAGTTGAAAATCCCTCGTCAAAAATGTTTTAAATCTGGTTAAACTTAACATTTTGATCAATTTTTCTTTGAAAACTTCTTTTGAAATGAACTCAAAACCCACATTTTTGTAGAGTTTTCTAAGCTAACATTCTAGTTGTACATTAGTAGGGCCTAAAACGAAGTATTTGCATCTTTCAAAAGCCAAGTCATGATTTTTATAGAGTTTTGCTTAAAAACAGTGTAAAAAAAGTAATGATAGTTGAAAATCTCTCGTCAACGGTGCTTTAAATCTTGTACTAAACATTTTTGTCGATTTTTTTTATTGAAAACTTTGTTTGAAATGTACCCAAAACCAACATTTTTGTCAAGTTTTCCTTAGACAACGTGCTAGTTTTTAATTCAAAGACCTAAAAAAAGGAGTATTTGAAGCTTTTAAACATGAACTCTTTTTTAAACTTTCTTTTAAACACGTATTACTTTTTTATTCAAAGACCTAAAAAAAGGATTATTTCATTCTTTTAGAAACCAAATTAAAATTTTTATGGAGTTTTCTTTGAAAACGACTTTTAACCAAATGTTTGCTTGATTTGAAATCAAAATCAACATTTTTGTCAAGTTTTCCTTAGACAACGTGCTAGTTTTTCAATCAAAGACCTAAAAAAAGGAGTATTTGAAGCTTTTAGACATAAACTCTTTTTCTTTAAATTATTTTAAATTCGAAATTTTATTGGACTTTTCTTTGAGAACGTCTTTGAACCAAATGTTTTCTTGAAATTAACCCAAAAGCAACATTTTGGTTGATTTTGCATTTCATTCAGAGAGTATTTTAAGCTTATGGAAACCAAATCTTATCATAAAATGATTCCAAATCAAAATGTTTGTGTAGTTTTCTTTGAGAAACGATTCTTTCTCTTACAATAATACCAAATCGATGTCCACAGAGGATCTAAGCTTTGATGCTACTTGCCTGCTGTTCGCTTCTTAAACTTTTCTGTTTACTTGGCATATTTCTAGTGTGTCTCTCCCCCTCTCCTACCCCTTCTACTGCTCCACAAACAACACACACACACACACACACAATTTTTGCACTACAAGTGTTTTAGTTCGTTCAATTTAATGCGTTTGCTGTTTTCTTTGGTTTTGCTTTCGTTTCGTATAATAATTTTTTTTGTTGTGGTGACATAGAAATTGGTCTACGTCGTCGCCGTGGTTGACATTCTAAAATGCATTTGTTAACAATTTTTTAAAACATTTAGCATATCAACAAAGCTAAAGTTTTTACTCACTCAGCAAAAGAAGCAGCCGAAATGCTGTTGCTGTTGCTGCTTGGTTTGGTCGTTGGCGGTCAGTGGTTTTTGGATTCGCTCTTGCTAATTGCGTGTTTTATATTCTTTTCTTCAATTGCAGTTAACTAATAATACAACAAATAATTATTAGCCCCACCACGACACACACAAGAAGACTCAACCTCTCTCTGCAAGCGTGTTAAATAAAAGCCTTCAAAATACGCAAAAAGGTGACCACAAAAAAGGCCAGCGTTGTTACTACGGTTGAGGACGATCACAACAACAATAACAGCAGCAGCACTAACCACGACGAGAACAACGCTAGGCAGTCAACAACAACAACCACAACAACAACAACAGCAATAAACCCATCCTCTCCACCTACCACTTCATCAACATCATCAGCAGCAGAGCCAACATATAGCAAAATGGATGATACACAGCATTTCTGTTTACGCTGGAACAACTACCAGAGCAGCATCACTTCAGCATTTGAGAATCTGCGGGATGATGAGGACTTTGTCGATGTGACATTGGCCTGTGAGGGTCGGAGCATTAAGGCACATCGTGTGGTGCTATCCGCGTGCAGTCCCTATTTTCGTGATCTGTTGAAGGTGAGTGAAAATTAACAATATTATTGCCTATTTATGGGCGCCATTTACAAAAGGGGAGAGTGTTTTCTGAAAATAGCTGTACAGACAACCTGGTCTATGCGAAAGTGTTGTAAAATAAAATACATACATTTTATTTGCTGAGTAGAAGCCTAAGGCATTTGCTCCAGAAGTGTTGATTAAGATGTGGCTTCTGTTCAATTGCCTTAACAAGTTTCAGGTACAAAAGAAGAAAACCATTTAATATGCATAATTGCTAAGTTTCAACGCTTTCATAGAAAACACAAAAGTTTTTCGGACTAAAATCCAATTTTCTATAAGCTATAGTCAGCCGATTTTTACTAAATTTTATAAAACTATCTATACAATATTCATAATTCCGCAGTTTTAGAACGTTAGCATAAAAATTATGAAAGTTTTTTTTTCACTTGAAACCATTTTCCGACACATTGTTGCTTCAAACCTATAAGATATAGTCAACCGATCCTTACCTAATTATATAAATGTTTCTAAAAGACTACAATATTCATTATTATGAAGTTTGAGAGCTCTAGAATTATAAGAAATCAAGTTTTTCTCACTAGAAACCATTTTTCGACACTTCGTTGCTTCAAACCCATAAGATATAGTCATCCGATCTTTATCAAGTTGTATAAATGTATCTAAAAGTCTAGAATATTCATTATTCTGGAGCTTAAGAGCGCTGGGACTATAAAGAATAAAGTTTTTCTCACTAGAAACCATTTTCCGACACTTCGTTCTCTCAAGCCTATAAGATATGGTGATCCGATCTTTACCAAATTTTATAAATGTATCTTAAAGTCTACAATATTCATTATACTGAAGTTTGAGAGTTCTAGAATTATAAGGAATCAAGTTTTTCTCACTAGAAACCATTTTTCGACACTTCGTTGCTTCAAACCCAGAAGATATAGTCATCCGATCTTTATCAAGTTGTATAAATGTATCTAAAAGACTAGAATATTCATTATACTGACGTTTGAGAGTTCTAGAATTATAAGGAATCAAGTTTTTCTCACTAGAAACCATTTTCCTTCACATCGTTGCTTCAAACCTATAAGATATAGTCATCCGATTTTTACCAAATTTTATAAGTGTATCTAAAAGTCTACAATATTCATAATTCTGAAGTTTGAGAGCGCTAGGATTATAAAGAATAAAGTTTTTCTAACTAAAAACCATTTTCCGACACATCGTTGCTTCAAACCCATAAGATATAGTCATCCGATCTTTATCAAGTTGTATAAATGTATCTAAAAGTCTAGAATATTCATTATTCTGGAGCTTAAGAGCGCTGGGACTATAAAGAATAAAGTTTTTCTCACTAGAAACCATTTTCCGGCACTTCGTTCTCTCAAGTCTATAAGATATAGTGATCCGATCTTTACCAAATTTTATAAATGTATCTTAAAGTCTACAATATTCATTATACTGAAGTTTGAGAGTTCTAGAATTATAAGGAATCAAATTTTTCTCACTAGAAACCATTTTCCGACACATCGTTCCTTTAAACCCATAAGATATAGTCATCCGATCTTTACCAAATTTTATAAGCGTATCTGAAAGTCTACAATATTTATTATTTTTGAGTTTGAGAGCGCTAGGATTATAAAGAATAAAGATTTTTTCACTAGAATCCATTTTCCTTCACATCGTTGCTTTAAACCTATAAGATATAGCCGTCCGATCTTAACCAAGTTGTATAAATGTACCTAAAAGTCTACAATATTCATTATTCTGAAGTTTGATGATAGGATCGAAAGGTACTTGAAACAGTAAAATGTTCGAAGTTAGCGGGATGAAACGGGGGGAGGACACGACCAATATATTGATGGATTTTGAGATACTGTTAAGTATTTTTTATACTTACTTTACTGGGACATGAACTCAGGCACTCGAAGACTCAAGACGACGGCGTCTTAGCTCATGCGACTATCAAGCTCTAGCCAGAGATAGCCAACAAATCGTGGTATTGTATGTAAGTGCCTTTACACTTGTCATATATCTCTAAATAGTCGGTTGTCAAAATTCTCTAAAGAGAAACTATTATCAAATAGAATCTGTTCTATTTCATCAAAGAAGTCTAAATTTTTCTAAATATTAAGAGATATTTGATTGGCTATTACACTATCGTCAGAGAGTCTCTTTAGAGATATATGACAAGTGTAAAGGCAGCTTAAGCCCATCAGTTTAGACTGCTTACCGTTCCTTCGTTTTTGCCGATAATGTCAATATCATCGTCGTATGCGAGTAGCATTACCTGTTTCTAAAGAACTGAATCCGATCTGATGGCATTTGAGCACTGGCGCAGTATATATTCTCCAACAGCAGATTAAAGAAAACCTCTTTTAGTAACAAATAGTTTGGAAAGGTTCTTTCCTATTTTGCAATCATGCAAAGTCGAATTTACTTTGCTGGTATGCCAAAGGTAGGCAGGGCTTTGAAGAACTGTTGAAGGTGGATAACTTTCACAAAGATCTTCTCCAGGATTTGTTGTAATGTGAGTAACTGGTCTGTGGTGGACTTACCAGTTTTAAAGCCACACTGATAAGGTATAATCGGTGTGCTAATAAGCGGCTTTAGACTTTTACAAATAATGTACGACAGAATCTTATAAGCGATGGGAAGGTAGTTGGTCTCCTTTTCTTAATAAGCGGGCAAATTACACTTAGAGGCTGATAACACTGAGCACATCTAAGCGGAACGCATGGAATTTTTTGAAGATGTGAAATTGCGATTCACACTGCAATTCAGTCGCCCAAGTTATTTAGCAAACTGCTAAAAAATTCATAAATTGAATTTTGAAGAACAATTGGTGGTTGTTGTACCTGTTGTTACAAAAAAAGCAGCTTTTAATTCTGCAACTTATAGCAGATTCAGTCAATAATGCGATTGTTGCAGAGATTGAAGATGAAGATGAGCTGCTGCCCATCAGAGGCATGAATCTGCACATACCAAGAAGCGCTTGGATGTTTGTAAATGGTAGTAAAATGTGACTTTTAAACATGCAATTTGCTTACAAGAAGCCAAACCAATCTAATACTTCTGCTGACTACTCTTCTGGTGCTGAAGAGATAAGATCTGCTATTTTGAGATTTGTTATTTCGAATGAAGAATAAAAGCGTATTGTGCAAGGCACAAATGGTTCGAAATGAATGGTAGCTTGACGAAGCATTTTACGAAAATCCCTTTGATCACAATCCGACACCTCTGGTATATAATATCATCGGATACGAATTCCTCAACATATGCAATAAGGTCAAAACACATGTACATCATTAAATGTCTGTTCATATAATTCAGTTAATAATACTTACTATAATAATCCTACGTCTGTTTCTCGTAATTGTTGGTTCGGAATTTTTGACATTTTTGAATTAATTATGCATATTTTGCCATTCCCGTTCGTTGACATTGTTCATGTTTTGCAGTGAATGACAAATTTTTAGTGGTGGACAAAAACTATCGTGAAAAAACTGATTGAAACGAAGTAAAATAGGAACATACCCAGAAGATGTTGGAATGATGATACAATTTTGGCAAGGCAAATGCTAATGGAACATCTTTGATAATGATGTTAGATGTTAGATGTGCCTCAGTGTGAATAGCCTATTAGACAACAACACTTAACACAACACTTATGAATATTTTGGCGTGTAATTTTGCACAGATGTCAGTCATAGTGTTGCCAACTTAAAAATGAAAATCTCAAAAATATTTCATGATATTTTTTGCCCTCAGTAGTATCTTTTTTGTTTTAAGATTAAAAATTTAGCATCACTTAATTCAGAAAAATTTCAAAAGTTTTGCGAAAAGTGAGGAAAAGAAGTACCATTGAAAATGGTTAAGCAAACCGCAGCTTTTGGTCCAGGTCCAGGTCCAAGGCTGAATGCATTTCAGCTGATGATTCACACATTCACAAATCATTTGTTTTCATCAACATGTTGCATGTTAGCTACTTACCAAACAACAGCAGAGGACCAAGATACAACAACTGGTTTACCCTGAAGCTGACAGATACATCTTGTACAACCATATATATACATACATACACACATATATATTGTATGCATGTACCCGAGTCTGTGAAGATGGTTTCGCAATTGAAATTTTCATTTTTGTACGGTTGGGTGTTTTATTAACCTGACCTACTTAAAGACACGCAGAGGGAAGGAGCAGTTTCAGACACATGTGCAGACAGTTTCCTGTTTGCCATAAATATGCATACTTATATATATATAAAATATTGTACGTATGTATTTTGTTACTGTTGTAAGTACAGCAGGTGCAGTGCAAAAACTAATTAATAAATTGTATCTATCCGGCCAAAAGGCAAAGTTTTTTACGGGTATTTTTCATTTTTTGTTGTTTTTTTTTTAGCTAAAATACTTGCAGTTTTGTTGTAAGGAAAAGTTACCCTGGGACAGACGATTGCGTTCTGTTTGCATTTTAATTTATTTAGTTTGCCAAAGAACAAGCAAGGCAAATGCCCTGCCTTATGCACCCGTAGAGGCAAAGTATATTAGACTTGTTGATTGATTTGTGTGGCCTGATCATGCCAGGTTCGCGGCTGTCGACTCCCAACAACAACAAGAACTAATGCCCAGCCCAAGCCGCTTTTTTGTAGTTTTGCTTTATGATTTTTATTATGACATTAAAATTATGACGACGTCGTCGTTTTGCCCGCCAAAACTTCCTGCCTGCCTTGCCTTGCCTGGCTTGCCTGGGCTGGTTGGTTGGTTGGTTGGTGCATTGGAAAATATTTGCACGCAATTGCGGTTTTTCTGCATTGTTTGAGCTGTCATTGGGCCACTTTTTGGGTGGAAGGGGGGTTTGGGGGGGGGGACTGGGCTGTGCCGCAGAAATTATATAAATTACAAACTTGGCTCTCTTTTTCACGTCAACAACATCATGATTTGTTAACATGATAGAAAAACTTTTGCTTTAGTAGAACCGGCAATTAGGCCTAGGTTCTTTTCGCCATTAGATGGCAATTCGCAAATACAAAAAGGCGAAACTTTTGCCAGCAAAAAGTCTTCATTTAATTTGTTAAAAAGGCAAAAAGTGCAACAAAAGAATTTGTTTGCTTTCTTTTTTTTTTTTTTTAAATAATTATATGCCCAGAAATTAGTATACAACGGCAACAGCAACAGCAACAACATCAACAACAACAACAACGGGCAGAAACTTTGTTGGCAATGCACACAAAACAGAAAAGTTTGCAAATTCAATTTGAAATACAAGAGAAAGACAACTGTGGACAACGTACAACGGAGTGTCCCAAGTCCAGTTCTGCTCTTTTGGCTCTTGGCCCGACGTCTCCTTGGCCTGCCTGGCAATTGTTTGCGACTTTGCTGCGCCTATGCATAAATATTTAATTAACTGCAGCGCATTATTTTAATTAGGTGCAAAAACTGCCAAAGAAGAGCAAGCCTTGGTTGAGAAGGAGGGGGGAGGGTTGAAAAGAAAGGGGGGTGGGTGGGGTTAATGCGCTGTTAAAAGCATTTTTGGCTTTCATGTAAGTGTCAGTTACACGGGTACAAGGACTACGCCCACTTTTGGTTCTTTTTCTCCCCGATTTCTTTTTTTTTTTGGCACTTACTTGGCAGCATTTGCATGAGCAAAAGCCACTCATTCCCGTTGGGTCAGCTATATACAAGACTACCTTTTTCACCGTTTGCTGCTTTTTTAGAATTTTCAAGAATTTAGCTTGTCAAGAGTTTTCTAAGAAAGATAAATTCTTGAATCAAGTATACATTTATTATTGTTTAAGCATAATTATAATCAATAGGAAAGTACAACAAACGACAACTAAAAATCGGGAGCGGTTAACTCCGATGTTAAAACTTTTTGGGATTCACGGAGCTGGTTCAGAATGTATGTAATGTACACACAAAAAAAAGTAATTTAGTCATCAATTTGAAACAATCTAGTATCAAATTTTCTTTAATATTTTCGAAAGTATTAAAATGATATTTCGAGGATATCAAATTGATACTAACTTGTATCAGGTTGACACTTTTTTGTATTAATTTCCTAGTATCAATTTGATACTAGGTCTTATCAATGTGATATTTTAATTGTTAAACTCTTCGTATCATTTTGATACTAGCTTTTATTAATTCAATATTTTTAGAGGGTATATTTAAATTGTCCAAATGTTTGTAACGCATAGAAGGAAGCATCTTCGACTACATAAAATATATATATTCATGATCAGCATGATGAGCTGAGTTGATATAGCCATGTCCGTCTATCCGTCCGTCTGTTTCTATGCTATCTCCTCCGTCAGTTTTAAAGCTATCTCAATCAAACTTTGCCCGATGTCTTTTGGTACAAAGACGCTGCACATTTGTCGAAACCGGCCGGATCGGATGACTTTAGCATATAGCTGCAGTCGAAAAAGTAGTTTTAGTGGGAAAAACTTTTTTTGTCTTCAATGCAAACGTTCCCAAACCTTGTATTTATCAGTTTTCTATGCTTTTACATAATTTCCCAAAGTTTGATAAAAATCGGACATCTATATAGTATAGCTGCCATACAAAAGTTAGTTCTGAAAAAAAGTCTTAGTAGGAAAAACTTTTTTGTTTTTAATGCTATTGCGCCCAATCTTGTTATTGGTAAATATTACATGCTACCACACAATTTTGCCAATTTAGATTCAAATCGGACAACTATATAGTACAGCTGCCATACAAAAGTTAGTTCTAAAAAAAAGTCTTAGTAGGAAAAACTTTTTTGTTTTTAATGCTATTGCGCCCAATCTTGTTATTGGTCAATATTACATGCTACCACACAATTTTGCCAATTTAGATTCAAATCGGACAACTATATAGTATAGCTGCCATACAAAAGTTAGTTCTAAAAAAAAGTCTTAGTAGGAAAAACTTTTTTGTTTTCAATGCTACTGCTCCCAGACTTGTTATTGGTCAATATTACATGCTACCACGCAATTCAGTTAATTTTGATCCAAATCGGACAACAATTTGGTATAGCTGCCATACAAAAGTTAGTTCTAAAAAAAAGTCTTAGTAGGAAAAACTTTTTTGTTTTTAATGCTATTGCGCCCAATCTTGTTATTGGTCAATATTACATGCTACCACACAATTTTGCCAATTTAGATTCAAATCGGACAACTATATAGTACAGCTGCCATACAAAAGTTAGTTCTAAAAAAAAGTCTTAGTAGGAAAAACTTTTTTGTTTTTAATGCTATTGCGCCCAATCTTGTTATTGGTCAATATTACATGCTACCACACAATTTTGCCAATTTAGATTCAAATCGGACAACTATATAGTACAGCTGCCATACAAAAGTTAGTTCTAAAAAAAAGTCTTAGTAGGAAAAACTTTTTTGTTTTTAATGCTATTGCGCCCAATCTTGTTATTGGTCAATATTACATGCTACCACACAATTTTGCCAATTTAGATTCAAATCGGACAACTATATAGTACAGCTGCCATACAAAAGTTAGTTCTAAAAAAAAGTCTTAGTAGTAAAAACTTTTTTGTTTTCAATGCTATCGCTCCAAAACTTGTTACTGATCAATATTATATGCTACTACACAATTCTACCAAGTTTGATCCAAATCGGATGACTATAGCATATAGCTGCCATAGGAACCATCGGTCGAAAAAGTAGTTTTAGTGAGAAAAACTTTTTAATTTTCAATGGTACCGTCTTTATACCTTCCAGTTGTGAATATAATCAGTTTCCGCACAATACTGGGAAGTTTGGTCAGAATCATATAGCTGCCATTTAACAAACTGGCAAGCAAATGCTCAAAGTAGTGGCGCCATCAAGCTGCAAGGGCTTTGCTTAATTTGTTGTATGAATTTCGTAGTATCAATTTGATATTCAATTGTCAAACTCTTAGTATCATTTTGATACTAGCATTTATCAATTTAATATTTTTTATTATCAAGTTTGTAATACCTATTCAGTTCTCTATAAACTGCAATTTAAATTAAAACATAATATTTTAAAAACTTTTTACTTTTATTTTGAATTTATAAAACACGTATTTTGTTTACACTAATGAAATGAAATCGTCAGGGGTGTGTACTTCACTATGGAATACGTACACGCGTCCACGCGAATGTCATTTAAACAGTTGTCATTGGTATGATGTGCTCTCATGCTAAAACCCTTGCATGCAGATCTTAACGCATTCGCAGAGAATCTAAGTGAGAAACGTCTCTTCTGCAGTTGTTTTCGTTTCGAGCCTCTCACTTTGGGCGTCATCTTGCTAAGCGCAGAAACAGCCACATCGACATTGTGGCTAAAGAGTTACATTTGTTATTTCCATATGTTTCCAAAAGCGACGACAACTACATATATGTACATTAGATTGGACCCTCCTGAATATGAAATTTTTAAGGTCATAGTCTTACCCCACTATCTGGTGTATAAAAAACAAAAGTTAAAAAGCCGAGTTTCAACGGGCGCGAGTAGGCTCTATAGTTTTTGTGAATAACTCATACGCAGTGTTGCCCATTATCACATAATTATTTGATTTAAAAATAGTCGGCGTTGATTTAAATTCAAAATTATTTCGAATCCCAAAACCAAAAAGAGAGCACTATGTTAACTGACGGGATTTGATTTTTATGTCAGTGATCAGCATCAACAGCCTAGCCTAAAGGAACGCGTGTTATTAAAAATTGGGCTCAATAAGCCTACCAAAAGTCAAGCAGTCTCTTCTGCCGTATTTCCACAAATGTAGTTGCCTTTTTGAATTTCAAAAGATGACAGCAAATGAAATGAACTAATAATTTCGTTACAAAAAGTCGTATAAGTAATTTTTGTTTTTCAAAACTTTAAGGCTCTGTCGCGCCCATTTCAAATTAAAAATAAAAATTTTCACAATTATTAATTATATAACAAATGTTAGCTTTGGGAATGCGTAGACCTACTTAAATTGATACTCTCTTGGTTTACATTGATACAAAAAAATGATACTAGTTTCAGTTTTAATTTGAGACAACGTGTATCAAATTGTCAACTCCAAATAAAAAAAAGGGTATCGGAAAGCATTCGAAAAATACCGACAGGTCTCTTAGGCTAAAATGTGCGTTTTGATGATCATCGGAAAGCTCATGGCGCCGCTAACTTGACAGGCACAGGCGCGTACTTGACAGACTGAAACAGCTGATTCAATTCCGGTACTCAGATGCAGATAAAATAGTTTATAATTTCTACCTGTCGGAATGTCAGCAGCAAATGTACGACAAAAACAATCGACTGGCGTGATTGGCGAAACCAACGGTAAAATTTTGCCCTATATCCTCCAAATATCCGTGAATATTAAGAAAAAATAACAATTAACAAAATTCAAATGCAAACAAATCATCGGAATTAGCTGTCAATTCCGCTAGCGGACGGTTTAGTTTATCTGAGTACTGAGCTTTTGGTAATATTTGAAAATGACCGCCAATATGTATAAATGTTGCGTTATTTTAGTGTTAAGGTATGGTAGTCGAATGATGGTCACACTGTATATAGAGTAGATAGTATGAAGACAGACGCTGACAGACGGTGTAAATAATTAGACAAGACGAGACACACAGACAGACAGAAAGAATAACCCGTAACGACAAACAAAGCAAAGACAGTCCGTATAGAAATTGTAAATAGTAAAGCTGTGAGCCAAAAGAAACCCTATTTTAGAATAAACTGGAACAAAAACTTCAACATTTTTGTTAGAAATTGAATTTGAATTTGTTTAACAGTTTGTATTTGTAGTTATCAGTCATATAGATATTTCTTTTAATATATTTTCTATTTATATATAGATATTTCTTTTCTGAAAATAGTCACTTCAAAGTACTTTGTGAGCTAAAGTCAGTTCAAAGATTTGTCACTTGTATTTTAAGTTTTGTTGTACACGGATTGCTATGTACTTTTTTTGTCAAGAATATGTACAATATTTAATTTGTTTAAAATACTTAGGTAATAAAACACGTCAGGGACAACATTATAGCAACGTGAACTACAACAAAACATGAAAAGTCGACAATTTCATTCATACATACTTAACATTTTCAACATAATATTTGAGCTTAGTCGACTCCTGCGCTTAAACAAAACATCAGAAAATGAAATGTAAATTCTTTAAATTTTCCCTCATAATTGACAAGTCTTGACTTGACACTTAAGGCGTGAAAAAAAGACAAATTCGGTAGATCATTAGATTGCACATTCTTTTTTTAATTTTGTATGTTGCTGAGCTTACAACAGCATTTTAAAGATCAAACTAGTGCTAGTTGTGCACAATAGCATGCACGGAGCATAGTTATTTGTCAGCCGTCAGTTCATCTTTCTGCTGCATGTGTGCGCGCGAGCCCTTAGTTCATTGCAGTCTTTGCTTCATTAGTTTGTCTTGTACAAAAGTACCGAAATAATTGCAATACTTGGGTTTATAGCTTAGCTATCGAATTAAAATGCTAAGATTTCGCGGACTTTTCGCAAGTAATTCAAGGTATTAAAAGTTCAACTGAAGATCAGCTACTTAGTCCCTTGACATTTCTACAAGTTTTTGAATCAAGTAAGGAGGGAGTTAAAAAAAAGATCAAAAAACTGCAACTAAGTAAAAAAAAAAACCCGAAGGTTAGTCTCACTCACTGCGGGCAGAGTAACATTTTGTGTACACCCAGCGAGATCTTGCATTTAGCATTGTACATTTGCTTGGCGTATTGACCTCAATTTCGCAATCTGTTATATGCACACACACACACACACACTTACACAGCGCTAACTCAATCGCAAATATCCAAGTTTCAAGTAAATAAGACAAACAGGATGGGGAGATGTGCCAGCGCCGAGTCAACCAACAAAAAGACGCTGTGAGACTTGACCCAATTTCTAGCAACAGCTACATCAACGAGCAGCAACAGCAGCGCCCTTTGTTGGAGTTCCACTTGATAAGTGAAATTTACTGCATCGACACAGATACGAGTGAACACACACAAAGCTATAGACACTTACACATGCGCATTAGTTGGGCTGCCCATAAAACTGGAATGCGTCGACGGCCCTGAACGTTGTGTGTAATTCGCACAAAAAAAAAAAAAAAAACAAAAAAAAAAAGGGTGGGGAAGGCGGTTTAACGGGAGGGAAGCGAGCGAAACAAAGCGAAAGCAACAAAAATAAACTGCATGACGCGTCTGGCGAATGGCAACTTCAAATCGCACTATATACTTGCACTTGCTATATATGTACACTGAAAAAAAGAAGAGACCTCAATAAGAAAGTATACATTTTGTTGATTAAGGAAGCTTCCATTTTCACTTTCGCAAAAATTTTGCGATTTCAAAATCACTAAATTCTTGCGAAAATAAAAATGCTCGAAATGATATTCGAATCGATAGATTATAAATAAGAAATATTAAAGCATTTTTTGATAATTATCTAGAGAACTTAAGTAAATCTTTAAGGATCCAAGAAATTTCGTAAATTTTGTCAACTCAAAACAAATAAACTCGTATTACAAGGTGCGAGTTAAGGCCACAGTTGCATTAACCCAATTGAATTCTAGCTATACCAAACCAGATTCAATTTGTCAGATGCCTTAACACTAAGACAAGTCACTGATGACATATCTGACAATCCAGCAAGTTGTTAAATTCATAACCAAAATCCAAAATGAAGTCTTAAAATTAACTAAATTAAGGCTCCCAAGCAAGCACTCGCACGCACTTAACACGATCGAACCCCAGAGCTGAAAAATCTCTAAAAATACCACCAGGAAACCGAAAACAACCTTAAATTAACGCACCCAAACCGAGTGAGCACCACCGCTTTAACATATTCAGGGCTGTTTTAGTTTCCGATTTCACAATTTTTTCGAGCTTTAATTTCAAAACCTGTCATATCTTTATTTGACCTTCTCGATGGCAAATACATTCTGCTGAATTCTTTAATCGTTTTTCATAAGTTACAACCCTTATCAATACCGATCAATCGGAAACGGGAAAAGGCCATTATGAAACAGCGACAACAAAAGTTACTTTAAGAAAAATTAAAGAATTGGTTATGTTAAATTTTTCGATTACCACTGATTTATCTAACAAGCTGCATAAGCAGCCATATTAAGTGAATTTTAACTGCTTCATTAGAATCGAATGTCTATCTCAGTTACTATAAAATATAGAGACAACATTTTGGTTATTACCACAACCAAATTAAGTTGAAAAATTCCAAATTCTTGTCACTTTACAAAAAAAAAAGTCATTCAAGTTTATTTCAAAATTGAAATGACTTTATTTTTAGTTAGCACAAAACAATTGGCAGTTATCCCAGAATATCATAACATGGCATCACTTTTAATCGAAATAAGAACAATTGTGGTCAGGTGTGGCGCACCGGTAGTGTGTGTGTGCTGGGTTCAATCCCGCCTCGGACCATCTAATAAAAAAGGTTTTTTGTTTCATTCTTTAGAAAATAGCTTTTACACATCCGGTCACCTTCACCCAACTATTTTCGCCAGCTGTGAAAAAGCAAAATGATCAAACTTTGCCGTTCGGATTCGGCATTAAACTGTAGGTCCCTTTCTCTTGTGCGAAAAATTATAAGCACACACATCAAGAGATTGAGAGAAGCTTGGCCTGGCCCTCTTTGCGTGCTGTTGAGCCAATTTGTAGAGGGACCAGAAAGCATCTCCGACCACATAAAATATATATATATTCTTGATCAGCATGATGAGCTGAGTTGATATAGCCATGCCCGTAGGTCCGTCTGTCTGTTTCTATGCTATCTCCTCCGTCAGTTTTAAAGCTATCGTAACCAAACTTTGCACGAAGTCTTTTGGTACAAATACGCTGTACATTTGTCGGAACCGAACGGATCGGACGACTATAGCATATAGCTGCCATAGGAACGATCGGTCAAAAAACTAGTTTTAGTGAGAAAAACTTTTTTGTTTTCAACGCAAACGTTCCCAAACCTCATATTTATTAGTTTTTTATGCTTTCACATAATTCCACCAAGTTTTTTGAAAATCGGACAACTATATAGTATAGCTGCCATACAAATGTTAGTTCTGGAAAAAAGTCTTAGTGGAAAAAACTTTTTTGTTTTCAATGCGATCGCTCCAAAACTTGTTACTGATCAATATTATATGCTACTACACAATTCTACCAAGTTTGATCCAAATCGGATGACTACAGCATATAGCTGTCATAGGAACGATCGGTCTAAAAAGTAGTTTTAGTGAGAAAAACATTTTTGTTTTCAACGCAAACGTCCCCAAACATCGTGTTTATTAGTTTTCTATGCTTTCACATAATTTCACCAAGTTTTTTGAAAATCGGCCAACTATATAGTATAGCTGCCATACAAAAGTTAGTTCTGAAAAAAAGTTTTAGTAGGAAAAACTTTTTTGTTTTCAATGCCATCTCTCCCAAACTTGTTATCGGTCAATTTTACATGCTACCACACAATTTTACTAATTTCGATCCAAATCGGACAACTATATAGTATAGCTGCCATAAAAAAGTTAGTTCTGGAAAAAAGTCTTAGTAGTAAAAACTTTTTTGTTTTCAATGCTCTCGCTCCAAAACTTGTTACTGATCAATATTATATGCTACTACACAATTATACCAAGTTTGATCCACATCGGATGACTATAGCATATAGCTGTCATAGGAACGATCGGTCGAAAAAGTAGTTTTAGTGAGAAAAACTTTTTAGTTTTCAATGGTACCGTCTTTATACCTTCCAGTTGTGAATATAATCAGTTTCCTCACAATATTGGGGAGTTTGGTCAGAATCATATAGCTGCCATATAACAAACGGGCAAGCAAATGCTCAAAGTAGTGGCGCCATCAAGCTATAAGGGTACATAATCTTCGATCGAGCCGAAGTTAGCTTTCCTCTATTTTTTTTATTTATTTAGAGTCGACAAAAGTATATATACGTTACCAACATTTTTATGAGCTATGGAATGCCTATCAAAGAAAATGTAATAAAATTACAAATTAAACTAATAACGACTCCGACACGGTGGGGGCTATGCCCCTATTCACAGCCAATTGTAGTCAGAGACGTTATTAGAGCTAGCAAAAACTTTAATAATATAGAGATCGCGAAGAGGGAAAAAAACCAAAACCCATAGTTATGTAGAAATGTGGGATTTGGTTAATAAGATAACTTAATAAATCCCTTTAGTTAAGTTAAATGTGTTTATTTGTAGTTTTAATATAATGGAAAGGATATTTTAATGAAATGAATGTCTCTGGTTAATTTAAGCTTTAGTTGTAATAGTTTCTCCTTTGTATTAACTTTACGTCTTTCGTCTTTATGAGCAGCGACAGAATTGTACGTCTTCAATTCTCTGCACAAACTGTTTATGCTTTCGCGGCAGATTTACCGCTTCTTTCCTCTCTAATATGCTCAGTTGATCTGGCAAGGCTTGACAGATCAGGGATGCCAGACCCATTACCACAGAAATGTATACGTAAAACTCTGACCCGATGGGGGAAGATCTTTCAGCCAGTCCGGCAAGCTACTGACAGCCAGAAAAGGTCAGAGATTTCCCCAGAGATAATTATAGAGAGATGTTTTTAGATAGAAGAGAGAGAAAGAGAGATCTGAGAGATTGTAATTTTGACATGAGACCCAAAAAACGATTGTGTTGGGCATAATCAGCTAAAGGTAAATAGTTTCTAGTTGGTCTAGAAGGAACGGAGAAGTTAAGCCGATCTAAGAGTTTGGTAGAGTCTACATTAATAATGATTAGCTTGTGAAGAAACGGAACCCTAGGACTGTTCTACGATTAGCTTACGAAGGATGGGTTAGCAGACAAAGGTTGGGGTCCCAATTAAGTGTGGTTTGTACATATTAAGAACAATCAATGTTGCTTCTAGAGCGAATGTGAGCGCTGCAGGACTTATATTCACGATGTTTGACTATAGTTCATGCACGAAACATGCACGGATCACGGATGTTCACTCACGAAACTCTGTATATGCTCATGATCACCGTGACACGTTCAAATTCACATCACGGGTACACCTCTAAACTGTAAACTGCCCGAATTGCGTCGAGTGTATGTATATTGGACTTTAGCTTGAAAAAGTTTAGCTTTTTTTTTTTGGGTGCTTAGCCGTAAATCACTATAACTTCTGTAAAACTCCACCGATCTTAAAAGTAAAAGGTCTAAAAACATGTCCCAATCATTTTACACACTTAAATTTGAGCGTTTTCAAATAATTCAGCTTAAGACCTTAAAAAAAAAGTGTTAAAATGTATGTAGAAACATCTAAGCTACTGTATTTTTGTTTCCGTGTATTCATATTGAACCTACACACACATGTGTTGACATTTAAACAACAATTGAAGGTTGTCTGCTACTTCAGTTGGATGATAATGCTGATGATGATGATGATGATGATAATTGCCCGAGTAAATAGCGCTGGCTAATGTCACACACAAACATACACAATCTCTCCTTGTCCTTGCCATTTAACACTGACTCACTCATCATGTATATTGTATTCTCCCTCTTCCAGAGCACACCCTGCAAACACCCAGTCATATTGCTGCAAGATGTCAATTTCATGGATCTACACTCGCTGGTGGAGTTCATCTATCATGGCGAGGTGAATGTACATCAGAAATCATTGCAATCGTTTCTCAAAACCGCCGAGGTGTTGCGCGTCTCGGGTCTAACACAACAACAGGCAGAGGATACACATAGCGTGAGTGTGCCAACTGCTGCTCCTCCTCCTACTCCTCCAGCAGTGAAATTAACCCCTTTTTTGTTTGGTTCTCCTCTCTAGCATTTGGCCCAAATACAGAATCTGGCCAATGCTGGCGTACGCCCACCCCTCAATTCTCATCCACATCCGCATCATGCCTCGTTACATGATGATGGTGGCGCCTCCACATTGTTTAGCAGCCGCCCAGGTGCTGGTTCACCGCCGCCACCACAATTGCCGCACATCAATAATCAGCTGCTCAAGCGCATGGCCATGATGCACCGCAGCACAGCCGCCAATGAGGAGACATCGCATGCCATGAAACGATTGCGTGGCGCCGACAATGGTTTGCCCTCCAGCAATAATAATAGTCCAGATTTGCCATTACATGCACGCAGCTCCTCGCCACAATTGACACCGGCCGATTTCAGTACGATTAAGCACCACAATAACAACAACACACCGCCGCTTAAGGAAGAGAAACGTGAGTAGAAGCATAAATCCTTTAAGTTCAAACTGTAGTAGTTCTTCAGCAATAGACCAAAGTTCATGGAACTCAAGAGAGCTAGCTGCCTGACAGTTTTAAAAAAACACTTTGATTTAGTTCTGTAAGAGCTGTTTTGCAATCCACCTCCCGCCCACTGAATTGTGCCAGGAATGAGGTTTAAAGCAGTAAGAGATTCTTACTAGATGATAGCTTGTTTTACAACAACACTTGTGCACCTAGAGCATGATGAATACTCGCTAATCTAGCTTTGAGGCATTGAGCAAAGAACTCGGCTTAGAGAGATTTGTAGCTGACTGATGCTTCAGCCCTTAAGTTAGGTTCGTTCCCTATTAAAGAAACAAAAATTGTATATGCATATATATCCAAGAGATTTGTCTGTAAGATAACGCTACGAGCTTGTGGAGATTACAAGTGTAGCTGTTTCTAAAAAACTGTAAGACAGACTCCGCTTTTTCCTTATCAGCTTTTGAAAGCAGGCATTGCCATCAGCGATCAGTGATCTGTTAAAGCCCTTACCTCTGGTGAGGTCTAGTTATCGCTTATAGCTCATCTGGTGTATTGAACCTGCACGTTGCCATAGGCTTACAGACAGCTTCCTTATCAGAAAGAAGTTTGATGGTGTCCAATTGTCCCTTTATGAGGTGTATGTCAGACTGCTTAGCCATTTCCTATAGAGCTTAGCGTCAGTCGTGCGCGGCATAGTGACATTATATCGCTGATATAAATTCATCCGCCGAAATTCCTCTATTTAGTACACTTTGCCAGAAAAATTATGTAGTTTTTTTTCTAGCGAAATTTTGAAAGGACATAATTCCGCCGTGGAAAACCCGCAAGGCTATCCTTTCGCTAAATGACACAGTTCCGCCTTGGATTACCGCGAGCTTATAAAACGACTAAGTTCCGCCTTGGATAACAGCAAGATTAAGGCATAGTACCGTCGTTAGCTAAACGACATAATTTCGCCGTTTGATAAACAACAAGCAACCCATGGAGAAATGCCGTTTCAAAGCTACATAGTTCCGCCATGGATCGTTTTAGAACTACATGTCATATGTCATAGTGCCGTCGGTATATAAACTACATAGTTCCGCCGTGGATTATAGCGAGCTTATAAAACAACATAATTCCGCCTTGGATAACAGGCGAGATTATGTCATCTCGAGATATAATCTCTAGTGCCGCCGTTCGCTATACGACACAATTCCACCGTTTGATAAACAACCCAGCAACCCACACGGAGATATGCTGTTTAACGACATAATTCCGCCGTTCCATAAACCAAAATAATGCCGCCATGGATCACCGAGAGATTCGAGCCTGTTTCAAAAGTAAAATTGTCGCAAAACGAGTTGATTCCCCTTCCAAATTCCGCAAAACAGCAAGAATTGTCCCAGGCACTGCGAAATGAAAAGTAATCAATAATTTAAGCACCAAAATAAATAATTGAAACTATCAGCTAAATATTTAAGCTATTACTGCGTTTATGTACAAAACAAATCTTTAAAATATGGAAATACCTTTAATAATTGTCAATAATGCCTAAGTTGAAGTAATTTTTAAAATATTGCATTAAAAACAAAACCAATCGGCTGTGACTTAACATCAATCGATAACTGCTATTGTTGCTTCATATGCTTCCTTCCTTACATCAAAATACTTTTTGTAATGTGTTTCTAATTTTGTTGATAGTCTTTCTTCAATAAATAAATGAAAATATAATATGAATAATCAGGCCTTTTTGAAAACAGGCCTGTAAAATAGTCGTACATGACAGTTTTGCGTTTAATTTCGCTAAATTATAGAATAGGTGACAACTCTGGTAGCCATATAATCACCAAAAACAGTTTTGAAACAGTGTTCAAAATGTTGATACAAAACCAAATCGTTCGGAATTGGGAACAGCAGACAGTATAACGCTTGTATTCGATTAGTTTTTAGAGCGAAGATCCATTACGGACGTTCAACTGGGGGACTAAAACTAAAGAAATATGCCTTTGTCTTTGCAAAGTCAGTCGCTTTGTCATTTACCGTTGCAGTGCACACAAACACACAGTACTAATTATCGAGTACTGAGTATCGAAAGTTGAGAGTCGGACACTGAGTATTGAATAATGAGTATCGAATACTAAGTATCGAGCACTGATTATGGAGCACTGATCATCGAGCATTGAGTATCGAAAACTGAGTATCGATTACTGAGTATAGAAGACTGTGTATCGAAGCACTGAGTATTGAATATTGTGTATAGAGTACTGAGTATTAAGCACTGAGTATCGTGCATTAAGTACCGAATACGGATTATCGAGCATTTAGTATCGAAAACTGAGTATCGAGTACTGAGTATCGAAAACTGAGTATCGAATGCTGAGTATCGAGTACTGAGTATCAAAAATCGAGTATCGAGTTTAGAATATCGAGCATCGATACCGGTATAGTGCACACAAACACGCATTATTGAGTACTGATTATCAAGTGCTGAGTATCGGGTACTTAGTACTGAATATCGAGTACTTAGTACTGAATATCGAGCACTGAGAATCTAGTATTAAATATTGAATACTGAGTATCAAGCACCTAAGACTGAGTATTGAATACTGAGTAGACTGAGTAATGAGTGCTGAGAATCGAGAATTGAGAATCGATAATACAGTATCGAGAGTAGAGTATCGAAAATCAATATACACAGACATAAATACGCGTAACGGCAGTATTGAAATTTTAAAAAGGTTTTTTCTTCAGAAAGCGCTTTGCTCGTAGCGGGCGTCCCAAGAGACACCCACTCTTTTATACTTTTTTAAAGTATTCGGAGCAGGTTTAGCTAACCGCGGCATTCAGACGTGTTCCCATTTTAACTTTCGCAAAAGTATGCGTTTTGGAGACTAAATTTGTTCCAAAAATCGGTTTTAGATCGCAATTTGTTTTGTTTTGAAAGTTGGTGCCGCTCTTAGCTAAGCGACATAGTTCCGCCATGGAATAACGTCCATTAACATTGATAAACGACATAGTTCCGCGCTTTGTAATGTCACTTTAAAACGAAGTAGTTCGGCGTGGAACTTTGTAATTTGTAAAACCACTTTCCCCACTTTAAACATGTAAGAACTTACTTGATGTTGGGGATGGATCCTCATAGTGTCGCGCTTTGTAATGTCTGTTTGAAACGACACAGTTCCAATGCGGAATTAAGTCGTCGGAACTATGTCGTTACCGTATTTTAAACATATAAGTACTTACTTGATGTTGGGTATGGGTTCTGATAGTTCCGCGCTTTCTAATGACACAGTTCCGCGGCGGAATTATGTAGGCGGAAGTATGTCGCTAACGCACTTTAAACATGTTAGAACTTACTTGATGTTGGGAATGGCTTCTGATAGTTCCGCGCTTTCTAATGACACAGTTCCGCGGCGGAATTATGTCGGCGGAACTATGTCGCTAACGCACTTTAAACATGTTAGAACTTACTTGATGTTGGGAATGGCTTCTGATAGTTCCGCGCTTTGTAATGACACAGTTCCGCTGCGGAATTATATCGGCGGAATTATTTCGTTACCCCATAGTAAACATGTAAAGACTTTCTTGATCTTGGGAATGCGTTCTGATAGTTCCGCGCTCTGTAATGTCAGTTTGCAACGACATAGTTCCACGTGGAGCTTTGTTTTAACGGAATTATGTCGGCGGAACTATGTCGCTTACGCACTTTAAACATGTAAGTACATACTTGATGTTGGGTATGGGTTCTGATAGTTCCGCGCTTTGTAATGACACAGTTCCGCGGCGGAATTATGTCGGCGGAAGTATGTCGCTAACGCACTTTAAACATGTTAGAACTTACTTGATGTTGGGAATGGCTTTTGATAGTTCCGCGCTTTGTAATGACACAGTTCCGCGGCGGAATTATGTCGGCGGAATTATTTCGTTACCCCACAGTAAACATGTAAAGACTTTTTTGATCTTGGGAATGGGTTCTGATAGTTCGGCGCTTTGTAGAGTCAGTTTGCAACGACATAGTTCCGCGTGGAGCTGTGTTTTACGGAATTATGTCGTTACCCCACTTTAAACATGTAAGAACTTACTTGATGTTGGAAATGGGTTCTGAAGTCAAAAGAAACAATTGATGTACCCCCTTACCTAATTTTGTTTGTTCTCTTCATCTTAGGCAATGGACCCACTGGCAATGGCAACTCAGGCAGCACTGGCAACTCATCCAATGGCAATGGCATTTCAATTAGCGACAAACTTGGCAGTCTAACACCCTCACCTTTGGCCCGTACCGCCGATGATGTGAAATCTGAGCCCATGGAGCTGGTTTGTTCCAATAACAATGCCCAGGCCAATGATGAGCATAGCAATGATTCCACTGGTGAGCATGATGCCAATCGCTCCAGCAGCGGTGACGGTGGCAAAGGCTCTCTAAGGTGAGTTTTCCCCCCCTAGGAATAAATTCAAACAGTTTTCTAACTGATTGTTTTAAACTCAGCTCTGGCAACGATGAGGAAATTGGCGATAGCTTGGCCTCCCATCATGTGGCACAGCCCTATATAATGTCGCCCGCTGATAGCAAAATGTTTCAAGCTGGCGCCTTTAACTTCCCCATGAGCAGTATCGAGCATCCTCTGTTAGGTAAGTGAAACGAAAGGAGGTTTTAAACAAAATTCCAAATTAATTTTTACTTTGTGTTTTGGAACAGGCCTCAACACTCAATTGCAGCAAACCGGTGATCTTGCCGTCTCTCCCCAAGGTGAGTCCTGGCATTTCTCTATTTACTCTATTATTTCGCTCTATTTGCGCTCCAAAGCTCATTATTACATTTTTTACATCAAATGCAAATATAAAAAAAAAAAACAAACAATTAATATAAAAAAAAAAAAACAAACAAACGAAAAAAATCAAAATCGTGTATAATTTGGTTTTTTTTTTCTCCAATTTTGTTTCTCCACACACACACACACACACACCCACTCACATACACACACACACACACACACGCGCACACACGCGTCTGTGTGTGTGTGTGTGTCTGCGTAGTCATAACGATTTGATTTAACTTTTGATTTACAAAAACCAAGACAAGACCAAGTAACAAATTTTTTTTTTTCGTACAAATTTCTTTCTTGTTTGATTGTTTCGATGGTAAAATGTTTTATTATTTCTTTCGGTCACACTTAACCAAAAAAAAAAAAACAAAAAACGCCTTGCTGATGACGATGATGTGCTTAGAAATCAAAAAAAAAAAAAACAATACTAAAACAAAAACATTCGACACCAAGAGAAGTATGGACCATACCATTTTTGGGTGTTTAGTGTTGCGTTTTTCAGTTTCTCATTTTTTTTGTGTGTAATTCCCAAACGCGCAGCCAACAAAAAACCATCTCGAGTAAAATTTTAGAGTCTCCCTAAGAAAACAACAAAAATGAAAAATATATATTTTCCGTGTATTTGTTTCTTACATATCAATTTTGTTATATTAATTTACCAACCGCTCAATCCCCTCAGACCTCCCAACCATATATTATATATATATATTTTTTTTGTTTCGTTTTTGTTTCGTTTATTTGTGTGCTAATTTTGTATTCGTATTAAAAAAAAAAACAACAAAATAATACAAAAAAACAAAAAAAAAAACCAAATCAAAACTTCAGCAAAATGTACTGCATACATTGCCCCGCATACCACACACACACACACACACACTACATACCACCACAACAACCAACAACAATTACTACAACTTTTTTTTTTTTGCTCACATTAATAAATATATATTAAAAATTGTATACAGAGAAATTTATGTTGTGTTTTCCCCACTAAATACTTTTAGTTTCTTTGTTTGTCATAATTTTCTGTTTTGCTTAACTTTATGTGTGTGTGCGCCAACATAATTATAATAATAATTAAAGCAAATTATGAGTTTGTTACTTTGTTAATAACTTTAGTTTTAAAAGCCGATTTCTAAGAGAGAAACTTACTTTGGGATGGCAAATGGAAGCATTCAGCAGCGATTGTAAAAATTACTAGATCAGATTTCATGTTGCACAAAGTTAGTTAGTAAAAGTCTTTGAATCAATCGTGATGAAAATGTTAGTGATATTTATCACTTGTGATGAATTTGTGATATTTTTGAGAACAATGAACATGATATTTACTAGTAGATATCAGTGATTGACTTTTTGTTCAATGATATAATATTTACGAACCCTGCGCAAAAGTTAACATATATATAAATTTTTGAAAAGCATCAGAAGAAAGGCTTGTCACGTATAAACGTATAGTTACATTAAAAAACTCGAACGCATTCGAATGCGGCCTGACAAAACGCACTTCCGTATTCTGTCACGGTGCGTATGCCCTTTAAGTCTGCCTGTCTGCCTTTGAACCTTACTGTCTAGAACTCCCAGCGTTTACATTAAGTAAAGTGCTACTAAAGGTGCTAGCCAAAAACCAATTTGCGAAAATGTATTGTAAAATTTTTCTATGATTTGCTTCATAATCACGTTCGTAGCTGTATAAATGCCCAGATACATTTTGAAAAAAAAATAAAATGTGATCCATTAAGAAGTTTTTTTTACGAATTAAACACAAAAAATGGAATTGGATGGGCTGAAAGAACTATCTACTTTCGTTCGCGGATACGCCATAATAAAAGTCCATTCGGATGGTCCAATTTTGGATGACTCTTTCCAGCATTACTATCGGGGTATATCGGGAATTAAGCGAGTAATGTTGACTTCCAAGTGTCGAATCGTAGACAAAGACTTTTGACTTTACGTAACCCCACAGGAAAAAAGTCAAGTGGTGTGATATCACATGATCTAGGTGGCCAGTTGACAGCTCACCGAAATGATTTCTCAACTGTTTAGCGCTCTGTGTTTGCCGTAATACCATTTTGCTGAAACAAAATGTTACCCACATCAAGGGCCTCAAATTCAGGTAACAAAAAGTCATTTATCATGATGCGGTAGCTCTCGCCATTGACGGTTATGTTCTGTCCGAACTCTGCCCATAAAACACACCAAATAGTGAATTTTTGTGAATGTAAGGGAAGTTCGATGGTCTCTTTGGGTTGCTGCTCATCAGCATCATCTTCATTAAGCTCATTGAGTGAAATTCAAGCGCCAATTCAAGTTTGACGTCTTCAATTCTTGAACGAGTTGGATTTTACAATTTTTAAAATTCGGCAAATTGTCGAGTACAATAAACCCAAATGTTGAGATTGGCGTAGAATCGATAGGTCACGGTCTGTGCAGACACACACACCACCATATTCTCCTCACAACGGACTGGATGTGGTCTATTTGGTCGCGTATTTTCCAATAACGTACACTAAATCTCAAATTGATCAATATTTTTGCGAATAGTGGTCTCGGAAGGTCAATGATGCACACCATATGTGAACGAAATACATTTTTCACAGAACGCTGAATTAGAGACATTGTTGCGGCGTAAGTCTTGCCATGATGATGAAAAATAGAATGACGGAATGACGGAATGAAGAATAATTACTATTTCAAAATGTTGTAATTAATATCTGTTGATTTGTGTTGGTTATAAAGAATTATACTCAACCATAGACCTTGAGCTAGCCAGATGTAACAGATGTAGCCAGATGTAAAAAGAATATTGAAAAAAAACTCAATGAATCACCATTTTTCTAAAAAAAAATTTACCAAAACATGACCCCAAAAATAGGCCCTTCAAAATCAACTAAAAAGCTTTTATTCATCCCTATTTTCGTTTTCAAATTCGATTGTCTGATTTGGTCGATAAGTTTTGGCAGTCTCTGGTTACACTTTTGCTATTTATCGATATTGGGTTAACCTGACCAAAGTACATAAACTACAGTTAACTCAAGGAATTGGGAAGCATAAAGCAAAACTATGCTTGCTGTCCTATATATATCACGTCGGGGTCACCAAACTTTATGTGGAGATACTGGTTTACATCCCCAATTGGCCAAGTTAAAACCAACAAAATGAAATTAACACGGCGCGCTAATAAAATTACAAATGTTGGCCAGACTTGTCACAACCATCGAAGTCCTTTCAGAGAAGAGCACGATAGGTATGTCTATGGCCAACTACAGGCTTCACATAAAAGCCGAAACACTGCGTCTTGCTATGGGTAGGTGGAAAAACCTTTCCTGCTGTTCAGAAGCCACGCTTAGGTGGCCAGCATTCAACCTAAAACTTATTATCTCACTTTTGCGTTACAGAAGGGAATACATAGCGCTTCTGTTAGGTGCCCTGACGGGTCACTGTCTTATGGGTAGAAACTAACGTAGCACAACACGATTTCTGTAGAAGTTGCAGATATGAGGAAGAGGCAGAAATGGTAACCAATCTCCCGATGACATTTGAGCTAGAGATCTCAGCTATACTTAAGTTTATTCTGTCCACACAATGGTTCAGTAATGACCTTCCTCGGGACTAAAGGATTAACACGGAATGGCCTGTTATGTGGCCTTCGTAACCAAACCTAAACTAACCTTAATGTTCTGACGCTCACGTTAGCCAGCAGTTTGTGGTCAGACAACGTTCGAATCAAAACAATAACCATGAATGTTTGGAACTGAAGTTTGTGTAGGATGTTAAAGGCAGCATTTAGCAGATCAGTTCGATTCCTGATCAATAATAATTAAAAAGAAATTAATGGGTATTTTCTTAATTGAAAATTAGTTTTTTTGGAACACCCAAAAGTATGATATGAAAACCACAAAGGAGCTTAGTTAACTGATCAGTAATTGCTGAATGCAACCAATGTTGCTAACCAAATGTTGCCGCAACAATGTTGCTAACCAAATGTTGCCAACATTTATAGAAGTTTTTCAAATTTTAAAAAAAAAATCGACTTTTAATAAACTATTTTGCTTAAAACTTTGTTTATTTTTGTAATTTTGCACTACACCACACAATTTCCACACCAAAAACAAAAAGTACATTTTGCAACAACAACCAAAAAAAAAACAAAACAATTTTTCTGTTTACATGTAAAACGCAAAGCATTTGATCGAATCGAATATATATATATATATTTACATATAATAATTATCTATTGAAGTTTTTTCCATTGTTTTCATTTTAATTGTACGTCGTCGTGCTTGTGTCTAAAAACTAAGTAAAACCAAACAAAAAAAAAAAACAAAAAAACTGAAATCTTAATCCCAGCTCCCCCCCAAAAAAATGCATAATTTTTGCATTTGAATAAAATTTTTGTACTTTTTTGTGTTTCGATTTCCAATTTCTAATTTTTATGTTTGGTTTCCCCCAATTGAAAAACGGCTCCAAAAAAAAAAAAAAATGAATGCACGCACACACACACGAATACAGAAAGCAAATACAAAAAAAAAACCCTTTGCCCCTGGCCCCTGGCCGCTGCCCCTCCACTCACTCAACCCCCGACCCCATTCAATGAAAATAAAGTCAGCACAGAAATTGGCATTGACAAGAAGGAAATTGAGAAATTGTAGGCGATCATCACCCAAAACTACATGCAATACTTCAAAATGCGGCAAAAAAAAGAAAAACCCCCAGACTCAACATACATACGCCTACACCCACGCACACGCACACACACACACACACACCAATATACACACGTAAACGTACACACTTACACACACACACGCAAAATGGTCTTGGCCCCCTAAACACACACACACACATACGGCCCCGCCCCCAAACCCCCCCAAAACCCAACCCCCTGAAAACCCCCAAACAAAAGAAATGAAACTAAAAACACAAATACCAAATGATATTAAAAAATAGAATCAAGAGAAGGCGCTCGTTTATCATTACTAACACACACACACACATACACACACACACACATCACTCTCTCTCTCTCTCTCTATCTCTCACTCACTCTCTTTGTGTCTGTCTCTCTTTTTTTATATGCTTTAACCCTAATGCTATGATTTTTATATATTTTTTTTTTTTGTTTACTTACTAATCCCCTCCGACCCACTAAAACCTAAAACAACAACAACAACAAATTTGAAATTGAAATTTGATTATTTCCTTAGACATACAAAAAAAAACACATACTTATCTTTAAGTTACCAGCAAAACAATGTTACATATATATATTTAAAAACAACTACAAACAAACAAACAAACAAACAGCAACAACAACAACAACCACCACAAATTAACCCAGGCTTCAAGTATTATGCCACAACAACAAAATATGCTTTAAATTATGCTCTCTCTCTCACACACACACACAAACACCCACACACAAACAAACACACTGTTTTTATACACAAAAACACAGAATTAGTTTTAATTAGAATTTACTTTATTCCAAATTTATTAATTTTAAGTTTATGTAATTGGTGTTTAAATAAGAAATGTACAAGAAAACCAAAGTTAAGTTATGTTGTAAGAGCCTCCATTAGACATATCAACAAAAAAAAAAAAATATATAGCATACCTATGTGGGCAAAAAACATGGAAAGCTCACAGCTTTTGTGTTTCCTCTTTTTTTTTTCTTTGTGGTGGTTTTACCCCCTAAAGTGAGCACAATTGAAGGTAAATGAGAGCAACATGAATTGAAAGGATTTTGGAAAGAAAATAGAGTTTTTAGAGCGGCTGAAAATAGTGCAAAAGTCTAATATTCCATCTACGAAGATTCTTATTCGGTTTAATTGATTTGAACTGTGGGCCAAAAACAGCGAAATTTTGTTTTTTCATTATTTCTAGACTATTCCAATTGTGATTTTGGTCTTAAGGTAAGGAAAAGTGTTTTTTGGTCCTTCGAGCCGGATCATATACCAAACTTTTCATACCCAAAACGAAGCAACTCTTCAAAAGTATATTAGAAAAGTACATTTTAAAGTAAAGTTTAAAGTCTACGTGAATCATTTTCTCTTTAATAGAGCTGAATTGTATGAAAAATCAAAAAAATTGGGTTTTTTTATGATCTCTAGACTTTTCCAAATTGTGACTTTGCTTCTAAAACAAGTAACTGTGTTAATTGGTCGTTTGAGCCGAATCATATTCCAAACTTCATAAGAAAAGTAAATTTGAAAGAAAAGTTCACAGTCTACGTGGATATTTTTCTTTTTAATAGAGCTGAATTGTATGAAAAACACACAAATTTGGGTTTTTAATTATCTCTAGACTACTCCACTTGTGACTTTGCTCCTAAGGTAAGGAAAAGTGTTATTTGGTACTTCGAACCGGATCATATACCAAACTTTTCTCACACAATCCAAAGCAACTCTTCAAAAGTTTATTATAAAAGTAAATTTTACAGTAAAGTTTAAAGTCTACGTGAATCTTTTTCTCTTTAATAGAGCTGAATTGTATGAAAAATTCAAAATATTTAGGTTTTTAATGATCTCTAGACTTTTCAAATTGTGACTTTGCTCCTAAAGTAAGGTAAAGTGTTACTTGGTCCTTCGAGCCGGATCATATACCAAACTTATTCACCCAAACCGAAGCAACTCTTCAAAATCAAAGTAAGGTTTTAAGTCTACGTGGATCTTTTTCTCTTAAAAGGGCTGAAGAGGGGTTTTCTGGTCCTTTAAGCCGGATTAAGAAACAAACTTTCAACAAAAAAAAGCCTACATTGATTGCTTTTGCTTCAATGAAAAACCCACAAATTTTGTATGTTTAATCAAGGCTGCAAACCGGGTAATAAACCAAACCGATATGAACCCGAAATTCCATAATTTTATAAGCTGTGAACCGAAACTTAAACCAAACCAAAATTAAGAAAATTGTTGAACCTGAACCTGTTCCTAACCTAAAGTTTTCGGTTCGGCTTAAAAACAAATTAAAGACAGTCTGAAATCTAGAAAATTAGTTGTTTTCTGTTGAATATAACAGTGCAACACTAAAAAATAAACCTCGGCATTAGACCCTTAAATTCGGGTACAAGTAACTTTAACCTCATTCCCAGTTTGTTGAACAAAGCCGCGGTTCGCGTTCTATGGGTACGGGATTGAACGTTCAGTAGATGACTAAAGATTTTGATGCTTACCAAAGTATAATAAAATTATAACCGACCTCAATAGAGGCTTCGATGCCACTAATTCAAACATTTTAAAGATATTGACATCATGTGTCTTATCATTGAAGTCTCAGTTAAAACTTGTTTTGTCTGTATTATTTTGAATATTTATTACAGAAACTGCACATATATTAAATTTGAATAAAAATTGGGCCCAACCAACGCTCGAACCAAAAACTTTCACCCAAAAACATCGAACCTACAATTTCCGAACATTAACTATTGGCAAATTTCGTTTCGAACCCAAGAATTGGAGCTCCGAAAAGATGTATTGGGTTTGCAGTCCTGGTTTTAATTAACTCAAAACCTGTTCCAACTACGAATTTAGTCTTAAAGTGAGGAAACCGTTGTTGTTTTGCGATTTTCTGGTCCTTCGAGCCGGATCATGATTCCAACTTTTTCAACCCAAACTGATCCCACACTCCGAAAAGATGTTTCTGGTTTGCCGCACTGGTTTTAATTAACTCAAAACCTGTTCCAATTACGAATTTGGTCTTAAAGTGAGGAAACCGTTGCTGTTTACGATTTTCTGGTTCGTCGAGACGATCATGATTCCAAATTTATAAAACCAAACTGAATCCACTCTTTTTATTTGCAGTTTTTGGTTCAGAATATAGACATAGGTCAAATCCGAACAGCACAATAGCTGGTAGAGGTGACCGGTTGTGTACTAGTTTCAAACCCCAGGCCACCCCGCACATGAGTCGCACACACTACCCCCTATACCACAACCAGTCAGCATTTGCAGCTTTCTGCGCACTATTAAAGCGGCTTCAGATAACCAACTGCATTTGATTGGAAGACTGCATTGGCTGAAATTAGAGACTGTTTCGAGATAACAATATCTACCGTTAGACTTCAACTTTATGAGTCCTTCTTAAATTAATTTTTTGAAATATAATCTCTGCGCTGCTCCCAATCAACATGTGTAAGCTAAACCTTGATGGCTTCCAATATTGATATCCGGGCAAAAGTTAAGTTGGTCAAACTGTAGCTTAGCTGGGATCTGTGGTGGGCGCATTCCTTTTTGATAGTGTGCATAAGGCAACAAATGAGAATATGTGATTATCTAGGGCAGCGATGGTCAACGGTACCCCTCAGGGGCCGCAGACATTTCGCCGAACGCATGCCGAAGCTGAGGTCAAAAGAGTAAACATGCCTTCAGTCGCTGGCTAGCCTTAAATGCGGTCAGATCGAAGCTGGTTTACGGCGCTGTATTTTCGCACACCAATACACTCTTACTTTTTGGCCTCGCTCTCGTTGACCAACGCTGATCTAGGGACACTTTACACCAGAGTACAATAAAGAGAACATTCAATTGTCCCATGCCTTACCCAGCTGCCAATCTCGAACATAATAGCAGCCCACCTCCCGCCAAAGCTATCTAACGTGCGCAGGATAAAAACATTAATTAAGAGATAAATACACTCAGAAAAAAAACGACCGGCAGAGTTCTGGATCAATTGGGATAGAATTTATACCTTTTAAGTATGCTTTGTTCTTGTACGTACTTAAATCAAGTACGAAATGTACTAGAATAGATAAGTGTCTGTTAATATTATTAATATGAGAACAAACGCTCTTGAATCAAGAACATTTCATACAATCCAAAAATATTTGTCCATGAACTAAGAACGATCCTTTCTTAAATTTTTTTTGGCTATTTCATACTTACAGTTAGCCAAAAAAAATTTAAGAAAGGATCGTTCTTAGTTCATGGACAAATATTTTTGGATTGAGGACAAAATGAACTTACAATGCAAGCTCCAAAAAGTGTGCTACGGAAAATGCAAGTCGGACATACCATTGCTATTCCAAAATGTTTTAATTAAAATATGTTGATTTGTGTCGATTATATTGAATTATAATTAACCATTGACCTTGAGCCAGCCAGATGCAAACTTTGACTAAAATCAAAACAGGTCACTAAACCCCATATAATTTCCTCCCTGGTTCTAACACTTTAGTTTTGGAGCTAGGGTAGATTTCTGACCCACAGTATAAACATCTTGATATTTGGTTTATTCAATTCTTCTGGATTTTGCTATATAATACATAGACCTAGTTTCTTGGCTTAAACCAGGCATGCCCAAAAGCAGTATTCGACAGAGCACTTACCAATACTCACAAAGATAAGCACCAATACCAATAATGAAATTGTTGTTGTTTGGTTCAGTTTGCTTGCGCTCGCAAACACCAATCAAAGAAGAGAACAAAACCGGTTTTTGTTCTACGCGTCGCATACACACGAAATCGTTAGCGTGTGTGTCGTTTTGTATGCCTCGCGCCCTGCATGTATACGATCATTGATTTCCCATGTTTGGCGCAATTACAATAACAAAACGTACCAAAGAGCATACGGCTGGGCATCGCTGGCTTAAACCAAGAACATTTTGTACTTTTTTATGAAGCATTATTTTGTTTCAAGAATATTCTGGGGGGGGTTGACTTTTGAATTTATAAGACTGCGATGAAGAACATTTTGTACTTATTTTGAGAGTGAATAGGGCTGTATTTAAGATCATTAGAAAAACTAATGGTATGAACAAAAAGATTTTATTATAGTTTGAAATGTACTTAAAATATCCCGAAACAGTCTTAAAACAAGCATTTCGGAATTGAAAAAATCCAGTATTTTCGTACTTATCGTACTATTGACACCGTTTGTACTTGATTTAAGTACTTTTAACAGATCAAAATACAAAAGCTACATCAACAAAGCTCTCAGTTGACGGTTTTAGATTGTTCAAAGTCATAAAAGTCTACATACGAAACGAAAATAATGTTCCAAAACTTCAATTGCTCACCTAAAGGGGTTAAAAACCACATACTTTGGGGGTGGGAAGGATCTTTTATTGAAATATTCCAAATTTTTTAAGTTCGCTTAAACTTAATTTTTTTGCCAAAATTGTAACTAGAAATCAAACCAAAAAAAATAATAACAAATTTTGTATTAAGTCTAAGTGAAAATACGAAAATTATACCAAAATTTTAACAAAAAAAAAAAAAAAAAATATTACTTACCCGCCCATTCCCAAAAGCCCAAGCACTCCCCGAAAAAAAAAAAACAAAACAAAATTGTAAACAAATTTTCTACCTAGCACCATGTAAATTTTTTAGAAACAAAACAACCAAGAAATTCAGATGCAAATTATGGACCGGGTTTAATAATGATTTAGTCCTTGAATTAAGCACACACAACTCTACACACACAAAACACACACAAACACACACACACGCAACACACAACCGAAGGAGATGGTGATGGTGTTTTTACACACAAACAAACACACAACACAACACACACACAGTATACCAACAACAACAAGAACAACAACAGCAACAACACACACACACACAAACTCCAACTACAAGCCCCCCCCCCTACCCCCAGCCCCACTAGCTTCCTATTCCTCAACCAACTACCAATCCACTCTACTCTACCTTTATGTATATTTGCCACACACCGCACACTACCGGTAATAAGTACAACCACCACCACAACAACAACAACAACCACAGCTACAACAACAACAACAACAACCAAATATCCCCAGAATGTTGCACGTTGAGTTAAACGCGGAGTATGAAAAATTAAAAAAAAATTCCAGAAAACTCAAAGCACGAAAACAATCAAAAAAGAAATAAAATTGTAGTCACCTTTTTTTTTTTCTACTTCTGTTCTTATCCCTTCACCATTTCCCTACCCCCAAAAACCCCCCCCAGCCACTCCACTTCACCAAAAAAAAACCAGCAAAATCCAAAAAGCAGTCTGTACTGAACTGAGAAATTCTAGAAGAGAGAAAATCGAAATCAAAATCTAAAGTTAAATTAAATTATACAAAACAAATCAAAAAAAAAAAATTAACCAAATTTGATGCAAAAAATGCCACTTAAAAAAAAAACAAAACAAAACAAAACAAAACTCGTTGTCCTTGGGCTAATGCGACGTTTTCTGACTTTCTTCCCCACTTTGTCGTCAGGTAAACTGACGACAAACACTACAACTACAACCATAAACAACAACAACAACCTATACTCTCTACAAACAAACAACTACAACTCAACTACAACAACAACAACAACAACAACAACTACTACAACAGCCATCACAAACGCCTCTGGCATCTGTGGCCTTAATCTCTCCACATTCGCAGCCAATGGCAACAGCAATGGTCCACCAGCCACACAACAACAACAACAACAGCAGCAGCAACAGCAACAACAACAGCAGCAGCAACAGCAACAACAACAGCAGCAACAACAACAACAACAGTCTGGCAGTCAAACACCCAATGGCATCCTTGCCTGCAGCACACCCACACGAAATGCCCAACAGCAAATGTTTGCCGCCGTCATGATGGCCGCCTCTGCATCCGCTTCCACCGGCAGCGGCAACAACAACGCCGGCGGTGGTGGCGGCAACAGCGGCAACAGCTCCCACAACAACTCCAGCGGCAGCCTGAACGCCTCCAGCGGTGGCGATGATTTCCGTTGCAATCCCTGCAACAAGAATCTCAGCTCATTGACACGCCTCAAGCGTCACATACAGAATGTGCATATGCGACCCACCAAGGAGCCGGTGTGCAACATTTGTAAGCGCGTCTACAGCTCATTGAACAGTCTGCGTAACCACAAGAGCATCTATCATCGCAATCTCAAGCAGCCCAAGCAGGAGGCGGGTGGTGGCCAGACCAGCAGTGGCAGTGGCGTTGGCGGTGGCAACACCACCAGCTATTACCATCAGGCCAAACAGGAGCCCAATTCACCGGCCACAGCAGCGGCAGCAGCACAGGCAGCGGCAGCAGCAGCGGCGGCGGCAGCAGCAGCAGCTGGCCAGACCAGCAGCAACTACTATCATCAGCAATTGAATCATCATTCGTCCTCATAGGGTTTCATGTACTTTGACTATTGTGGCGGGGCGCAGATTTGATATTAGAAATGTTTGTTAAGTTTGTGTAGAACAGGAAGAAGATGAACGGTGCTAAGAAGAACACAACAAGAAGAAGAAGAAGAAGCAGCAGCAGCAGGAGGAGCAGCAGCAGCAGCAGCAGCAGCAACAGAAGAAGAAAACCCCAATTGATTATCCTTAGGCTAGTTACAGTTAGAGTTGCCTTTTGTAGTTGTTTAAGCACAGACACACACACTATAGAGAGACCAGGATACAAAGTTTATACTTGGAGATGAAATCCCATAAACAAAAGAAAAAAAAGAGAAAGAAAAAAAAAAACACCCCCATCCCCCAAAAAGAAAACCCAAACACCCCTTATTTTTTGTAAAATGTTTTTCTTCTGATTATCATTTTTGTATTGTAGGTTAAGTTTTCTACTTCTACACACTTACATACACACACACACACACACACACACACCTACTACATATACATACACATACACATACATACACACACATACATAAAGATCTATGCACCTAGAGCCTTATATATATCCAAATCACACCTCTAGAGCCACTCGGACCACATCAATCTTTATTTAGATCAGTCAGGATCAGAGAGCTTTCAATCAAAGCTAAAGCTTTGCGTAGACTGAAAAGCTCTCAAGCTAAGGTAAACTTAATGAAACCAAGTGTGCATCAAAATGAAGAAAACTCTGAGAGAAAACACAGATTACAACGAATTGACATTCTTCTGGATCAAACAACGAGTCAATCTTATTTGCTACTTTACTCGTTGCTAAAGACTTCTCTTTAGTCTTTAAGGTCAGCTGTAAAGCAATTTCGACACAAGTAGTTAGTATTTCAAAATCACTCGCCACTTTTTAACGATGACCTATCTGAAATAACTCGTTACCTGTTGAGTTATCTCAAACAACGAGTCAATCTTACTTGCTACTTCGTCTAAAGACTGCTCGTTAGTCTTAAAGGTCAGTTGTAAAGCAAATTCGATTAAATAGTTGATTGGCTAAGTTAAATATTCCAAATCACTCGCTAATTTTCACCGATCAACTATCCAAAATAACTCGTTACCTGTTGAGTTATCTCAAACAGCGAGTCAATCTTACATGCTAAATATGAAATACCTTTGGCCTTTTGAAATAGCTATAAATCAACTACGACTCGTTGCTAAAGACTTATCGTTAGTCTTAAAGGTCAGTTGTAAAGCAATTTTAATCTAATGTGTATCTTTTGGCCTTTTGAAATAGCTACTACTCGTTGCTAAAGACTTCTCGTTAGTCTTTAAGATCAGTTGTAAAGTAATTTCGATCATGTAGTTGTTTGGCTAAGTTCAGAATTCGAAATCTCTAGCTTAAGTCAATAATTATTTATTACTCGCTACTTTGAATGTTGTGGCTTAACTTATAACTGACCTTTTTTGGATGGTCTCAAAACAGCGTTTCATTGCAAACTACTAGTTTACCTTCATTTAAGGAAAGAATAAACTTTGTAGATCTTCTCGTTGCCTTTAAGTTGAACCGAGTAACAGCTTTGATCAAGTATTCGTTGACAAATTTCATGGCCAATAATTAAAATTTAATTATTACTCGCTCAAAGTGATTGATTTACCTTCTCTCTTAGGACGTGTAAAGAGCGCTCTCTTGCAAAATACAAGACATACTCGTTGTTTACAGAACTGCACAGTGTGTAATTCAATGTGACACATTCACTCGCCCCATATGAAATATTTTCTTGCTGAGTTGTAAAACCACTTTAAGTATTCGCTGGAAGCAAGCCACTCGTCACTTACTGGTTGTTACTTCAACTTGGTCACATTCACTCGCCCAATATGATTTATTTTCATGCCAAGTTGTAAAACAACTTTAGGTACTCGCTACTGTTTATTCGATACTTTGAAATTAACTACTCATTGTTTTAGAACTGAGCCATTTGAATGAATTTAGAATTCTGTGTAACTCGTTACTTTAATTGAAATGGTTTAACTTCAAGCTGACATGTTTTTTTCGTCATCGGTCAATTTTACTCGTTACTTTGTCGAAAATTATGACTGCGTATCCACTTTTATCACATACTTGTTACTGCAGAAGTGCACTTTTCTTGCCCCAATTTAATGCCATTTCTTTCCGACGAGTTTGCTCAGTCAAAGTCACATTGAGTACTCGCTGAAGACCATTCACTCGTCAGTTTTGTATACTCGTCGCAGTTTAATGCCTTTTCGACGATTTTACCAAGTCAAAAGTCCACTTAGACCAGCTGCATTCGTTAGTTCAGTCACTCGCACAGCTCTGTATACTCGCCCCAATTTAATGCCATTTCTTTTCGACGATTTTGCCAAGTCAAAACTTACACTTACAGTACTTGCTAAAGATGTGCTGCATTCGTTAGTTCAGTCACTTCGACTAATATGGCTTACTCCGGCTGAGATGATGGCTGTAAATCCACTCGTTGCAGTAAAACAGCTCGTTGACCTTTTCTGTTTTGAGATTGTAATAGTTCTTTAAGTAATTTTACTCGTTACTTTGTCTGATTTTGAAAACAGCCTTTGGACCCATGTTACTCGTTGCTTTAAGTCATATGCTAAAACTACTCGCCAAATTCTTTAGTTGGCTGTAAATCAACTTAAAGTCGTTGACTCAACTCAACAACTTAACTCAGTTGCTGAACTAATTGTGAACAATTTCATCTTACTCGTTACTTTTCGCTTCACTATTAATCGAGCTCCAATTCCTAACATTGCACATATTTATTATGCAAATCATGTTTTCCATGTTTTCTTGCGAGGAATGTAAAAAGTCTGTTGGAGTCGTTCATTTGAGCAACTTTTCACCAGGTGTTTTCTAATTTTTTCTCTTAAGTTGATGTCTTTTGTGGTGGCTCTTTTCTAGGTGTGATTTGTCTAGAGCATTTTCATCCTTAGGGGGGGTGTAAAATTGTGGTTTTTTTTAAATATTTTTTTTTTTTTGTGTAATCTTGATAAGTAAATTCTAAGCAATACAAAAAACAACAAAAAATTGCAAAAAAGGTGCCGGTAGTGAATTCTTCAAAATGGCTTTAATTAAATAAAATTTAACTCTATATACATACATACATACATACATACATTATAAGCACAAGCATATTAAACAAAAAAAACAACCCGAAAATTGTGCAAAATGTTAGCCTTTAAAACTCACTCTCTCTCTTTAGACCAAGATACAGTGTTTGTTTTTTTTTTTTTTTTTTATTACGTATAATGTTATTGAGGGAGCGACCGACCGAACGACCGACCAATTGCAAAGATCTTTATGAGTATATAAAAGTATATATATATATATATATATTTAGAAAATAGGTTTAGACTTAAGCGAAACCAGCATGAAACTGCATATAAACATACATACATACACACAACATACACACAAACACATACCTAAATCTATGTTTAGACTAAGAGTACGTTTTTTTTTTTTTGTCTTGAATGAAATGATAAAATGATGTTTACCGGATACTGGAATGAAGAGTACACCTGTGTTCGTAACAGACTTAAGTTCACACTCACACACCCAAAAACACAAACACACACACACACACACATGTATAATACATATAAAGGTTATGATGATAAATAAACTCAAACGTAACATGCAAAGATATATATTTTATTATTATTAAAAACCAACAAAAAAAAAAAGAGAAGCAAAATCAAAAGCTCAAAAGTTGTAGGAAGCTTAACTTCGGTGAACCGAAGTTTTTATACTCTTGCAGCAGTTGGGGGGAAAACAAAAAGAGTAAAGTGAAGTTTAGGATCAACCACTTGACTAGCGACGTGGGGTTAGTGATTTAGCTAGAAAAAAAACATGTGATTTAGAGCGAGATATTTGTTCGAGAAGTAAAAAACAGTATTTTTCTCTACCCAAGTTGGTAGCGAAAAGTTAAAAAAGAAAAACAGAGCTATCTGAGAGGTATTAGTGTCTTAACTAGGAAAACTCTAGTTATCTGATAGTCATCAAGGACTAGCCATTTCGCTAGTGACTACGCCAGAAATATACAGCGTTTGCGTAAAGGTATTAGCGATTTTGATAGTAAGCAGTGCACATACGGTACACATACAGTACATATACAGCTTGTAAAGTGGAAAAGGAATGAGGTATATTGCTCAAGAAAAAGAACTCACCACTTTACTAGTGCTTGGGAAGTGAAAAAGTGATCTCTGAAATGGACTCACCACTTTACTAGTGAAGAGTGGCTAGTTATTTCGCCAGTCATACACAGCTTGAAAAGTGAAAAATTATCTTTTAAAGAGGTTTTATGGAGTTGGCTGTAGAAAAGGGACTCACCACTTCACTAGTGAAGAGTGGCTAGTGATTTCGCTAGTCATACATAGCTTTGTATAGTAAAAAGTGATCTTTTAAAGAGCTTTAAAGGAGTTGGCTGTAGAAAAGGAACTCACCACTTCACTAGCGAAGAGTGGCTAGTGATTTCGCTAGTCATACATAGCTTTGTATAGTAAAAAGTGATCTTTTAAAGAGCTTTAAGGGAGTTGGCTGTAGAAAAGGGACTCACCACTTCACTAGTGAAGCGTGACTAGTGATTTCGCTAGTCATACATAGCTTTGTATAGTAAAAAGTGATCTTTGAAAGAAGTACTAGGGATTTGGCTGTAGAAAAGGGACTCGCCACTTCACTAGTGAAGAGTGGCTAGTGATTTCGCTAGTCATACACAGCTTGGGAAGTAAAAAATTGGCTTTAAAAGAGGTTTTAGGGAGTTGGTTGTAGAAAAGGGACTCGCCTTTTCACTAGTGAAGAGTGGCTAGTGATTTCGCTAGTCATACACAGCTTGACAAGTGAAAAATTGACTTTAAAAGAGGTTTTAGGCAGTTGGTTGTAAAAAAAGGGACTCACCACTTTACTAGCGAAGAGTGGCTAGTGATTTCGCTAGTCATAGACAGCTTGGAAAGAGAAAACTGATATTTGAAAGAAGTAAAAAGTGAAAAAGGATCTTTGAAAGAACTACTACTTAGTAATTTGTATAGTAAAGAACGACTAACCACTTCGCTAGTGATCTAGCTGGTTTCTTAAGCAAGAATAATGAACTTACAATGTTGCAAATAGCAAATAGAGCTAACCAAGCCATAATTTTTTGAATTTTCTTATCACATTCGAGTCTTCAGTCTGATTAAAATAGTCATAAATGATACTTTTGTCGGGAGAAAATGGTACCTTGGCCGCAACTTTTCACGAAGAGTCGTTTATACCCCGTTTTTCTGATAAGTTTCGACTCATTTCGTTTCGTTTTTTAATTTATCACATTTTCAGCAAAGGCATGAGTCATTTTCGAGTCTTACTTAAATCGCACATAAAATAAATCTCTGTTTTACCATCAAAAGTGCTCGAAACAGACTCTCCAATGGCCGTGTTCAGCAGAACAACTTGCTCCGTGATCAAATATAAATTTGCAATTATCTTCCTCCTAAACTCAAGTGATGCGGCAACATAATAGCCAATTTGAGATATCATGATACTTTAAAGTATCGTGATACCTGCTCCCTCCAACAGCAGAAATTATTCGATTCATAATTTTTTCTAATACCTACTCAGGGATCAACTATTCTGCTGAACACGCCCAATGTGAGTCCCAGGTGGGAAGTGATTTGGCTAAAAAACAAGGTCCAATAGAGAGGATTAGTGGTTTTACTAGAAATATTGAGCTTTGCAATAAGGGATTAGTGATTTTGTGAGTAAAAATAAACTGACCACATTGCCAGCGAAAAAGGGCTCAGGGCCGATTTCTTATCTTCTACATTGAGCTATATGTCACAAAAACTTACAAAAAGCAGTGTAAATTGTGAGCTTATCTGACACATGAGCTTATCATATCCCTTCAGTACCGCTCAGTACTGAATCAGAGCTGAATCAGTCCTGATTTGGAACGGCCGGTACTGAAATCATGGCTGCCTTTACACTAACAGGGCCTACTACGTCATGACCTTCTCTTCTTTCAGGCATGATTTCAGTACTGAACTCATGGGTTAGTTTCATGGGTAGTACTGAAAACAGTACTGAAATCAGTCATGAATTGGAGCAATTCCTACCTCTCAGGTCAGAATCAGCACTGACAAATTCAGTACTGAGGCGTTGAACTGCAGGGATCTGGAAGAAGGCATAATCGGCCCTTAATCATTTTGCTACACAGAGAAAAAAAAATGCAAAAAACTACACGAAAATTTAGGATTTTCAACCCATAACGTTTCGTGTAGCTTTTCAACATGTCGCATGTAGCTTTTGTATTTCAACTTTTCTGCTTTTCTGCACGTCGCGTTAAGCTTTCTCATTTCAACACGTTACGTGTAGTTTTTCAACACGTTGCGTGTAGCGTTGTCATTTCAACACGTTACGTGTAGTTTTTTTGCACGCCGCGTTTAGATATTGAAATCCTACACGTTTCGTGTAGCTTTTCAACACTTCGCGTTTAGCTTTCTCATTTCAACACGTTATCTGTAGCTTTTCTGCACGTCGCGTTTTGCTTTCTCATTTCTAAGAGAACTAAACCATATTGTAAGCGAATGGCTAGGCTTTATGAAGAGGGCAAAAAAAAAGGTCCAGCCGAGAGCGGTTAGCAATTTCGTTACAATAATAAAGCTGGCGTAGAAGGATTAGTGATTTTGTGAGTTAAAGTGGACTGACCACATAACTAGCGAAATGGGCTTAGTGATTTTGCTAGTTAGAAAAGAACTAAACCATGTCGTAAGCGAAAAAAGGCTAGTACTTTTGCTAGGCTTACGAAGAGGACCAAAAAATGGTTCACCCGAGAGCGGTTAACAATTTCGTTACAATAATTAAGCTTGCCAAGGAGGATAAGTGATTTTGTGAGTTAAAGTGGACTGACCACATTGCTAACGAAAAACGTGTAGTAATTTCGCTAGACTTACGAACACAGCGCTTAGTGTTTTTGCTAGTTAAAAAGGAACTAACTACATGGTTAGGGAAAGGCGGATAGCGAGCTAGGCTTTCAAAATGGGCTTAGTGATTTTGCTAGTTAAAAAGGGACTAACCACGTCGCTAGTGAAAAGGGGCTAATGATTTCGCCAGCAAAAAAAAAGTGTTATTAATTCGAGTATTACTTCAGTTAGCACAAAGTCCAAGTATCATTCTCTGCAAGGGTATACAAAATTTATATAATTATCCCCCCTCTCTCAATCTCTCGCTCTCTCTCTCTCTTCGTTTCACTCTCACTCATACACATAATACACAAGCGCAAGCCTCTTTTGTTTTCTTTGAAAAATATTTATGTTTTTTTTTTGTGGGCTTCTCTCTCTCTCATTTTGAAAACTCCTTCCACAAGCTCCAAACCACCCCCCACCCTTCCCATGTGTCGAAAAAAGCCAACAACCAACATACTTACTTACCTTACCTATAACATTTATATGACAAACAATCAAATTTATTTTAAGTAATCTTAATGAATGAAAATTTCTGAAAAAAAAACCACACCACAAAAATTACTAATACTAAAAAAAAACCTAATCCTAAACTAAATGTTAAGTATACTTCTACCCTCCCCCCCCATTCCGATTCGTATAAGCACCTCAAAATCTAACTGTGTGTTTACCTCCCCCCACCCCCACATTTGGTTCTCCCCACCTACTACCCCCCACCACCCCCCAAAACCCACCCGACGCAGGCCCACGGTGCTGCGTTTGAGTTTTTGAAAAAAAGAGACACTAGTGACAAAAAAAAAAAAAAAAAAAAACTTGTACTTGCTTCAAAATTAACAAAATTAAAAAAAAAAACAAGTACAAAACAAATACTAAAAAAAAAGAAGTAAAATTCTACCCTTTTTGTATACAACAAATCAATCAGGCCAAACATGTTTCAAAATTTTGCAAAACAAAAAAAATTAAAAAAAAAAAAACGACAAATTGGTTTTAAAAAAAAAAAAACTCTTCACGAAATTCGTACTTACCAAATATACAAACAAATTTTCTAACTGCCTAAAATTGCTACCCCGTCAAGGGGCAACAAATTTAAGCAGATCCCAAAAAAATCCCCCCCAAACGAAAAAAAAAAAATAAAAAAAATTAACAGCCAACAGTCAACAGTAAATGTTTTTTAATAATATTTTTTATAATCATACATTAAATGGAAATTCGTAATCAGCAGCGTTTTTTTCCCACATACATTGTGTTAATTTGAAAGAAAAAAAAAAAATTTTAAAAAAAAACCAAATTTGCATTATTTTGAGCCTGGATTTGTTAGTGTTATAAAAAGTCAAAACCACTTACTTACAAAAAACCACAAAAAAACCAAACAAACACAAGACAAGAACCTCTCGCTACTTCAGACACGAACCACAGAGAAACTTAACAAAAAGAAACGAAACAAAAATCAAATATACAGAAAAGTCACTATTGTCTCTTTTTTTCTTCTCTTCCCTATATGATCGTATAGGTGGCAGCACCGGCAGCCTGCTAAGTGGCGTTATAGTACCCGGTAGTGGTGGTGGTGGTGTTGGTGGTGGTGGTAATGGTGGTAGTGGTAGTGGTAATAACTCTAGTAATAGTCATAATAACAACAACAACAACAACAACAACGACCACGATCATGAACAACAACAGCAACAGCTTAAGGTAGAATCATCAGCCCTACACCAACAACAACAACAACAACAACAACATCATTCCACACCACAACCACCACATAACCCAGCACCACCACAACACCCAGGCAAATCGAACGAACTACATTTATTGAGCACCACCACCATCAACACCACCGGCAGCAGCAGCCACAGCCACAACAGCAGCAGCAACAACAGCGAACGCGGCTCACTTGAGACTGTCGTCACCACGCCCCTGCCCTCACCCCTAGCCTCCTACCATCAAAAGATGAAGCGCAGCAGCGACACTGCCACACCGCCGCCACCACCGCCGCCGCCCGGTCCACCACCGCCGCCACCCCATGCCTCGCACTATGGCCAGCATCCATTGTCCCTGCTGCCGCCCAGCCATCACCATCAGTTTCAGTCCCATCACGAACAACTGGCCGCCGCCGCCCACCATGCCCACGCTTTGGCCGCCCGTGCCGCCTCACCCCTGGACCATCATCATTTGTTGCATCATCGGCGTGCCTCGCTCTCGCCCTCCGGCTCGGTGGGTGGCGGCAATTCCAGTGCGGGCCGTCACTCGGCGGGTGCAGCCGCCCGTGCCAGTGAGGTGGCCCAGGCCAACCGTTTGCTCTTGCCGCTACCCCTGAACGCCTGCCATCGGTGCGATGTGTGCGGCAAGCTGCTGAGCACCAAGCTCACCCTCAAGCGTCACAAGGAGCAACAGCACTTGCAGCCGCTGAACAATGCCGTCTGCAATCTCTGCCACAAGGTGTTTCGCACTCTGAACTCGCTGAACAATCACAAGAGCATTTACCATCGCCGGCAGAAGAATCACCATTCGTATTTCCATCACGGAGCCGGGGTGAATGTGAGTGTGGGTCAGGCCGGAAGTCCGGGCAGTCGATTGCATCAGTCGTTGAGTTCGTTGAGTGCAGCAGCGGCGGCCAATCAGAGTGTGGGAGCTGGTGGTGCGAATGGCAATGCAGTAGCTGCAGCGGCAGCGGCAGCAGCTGCTGCCGCAGAGCTCCTGCTCTCGCCCATAGTGGGTGCTGCAGCGGTGGCCGGGGGAACGGCTAGTTCAACATTGCAATTGGCAGCGGTGCATCAGCAACAGCAGCAGCAGCAGCAACAACAACAACAGCAGCAGCAGCAACAGTCGCCGAATGTGGTGAAACCGTGCATAGATTTCTTATAAGATCAGCATCAATTACTGCAGCAGCTGTTCCATGTGGCACTTAACAACTCAGCCGCAGCGGCGGCGGCGGCGGCTGCAGCTGCAACAGCGGGGGGTGGTGGCAATGGCATGGGCGATAGAGCTGAAAGAGGAGCCTACACACCCACGGTGGACTTGACGCAAATGGAGCAAAGCGGTGTCGGTGGCGTCGGTGTGGGTGCATATCATTTGGCTCATTTGCAACAACAACAACAACAACAACAGCAGCAGCAGTCCTCCTCCTCGCATCATCATTCACTTTCACATCATCATCATCAGCATCCCTATGAACGTATGAATTTATTAGACCAATAAGCCTAGAGGAGGAGTTGTTCGTTCACCAATCGATAGACAGAGAGAGAGAGAGAGAGAGAGAGAAAGAGTAAACCTGTTTGGATCTCAAACCTAGCGAAAAATTCAAAGACGACTTTTTCGGCAAAACAAAAAAAAAGCAAAAAAAAAAAGAATTAAGAAAAAAAAAACAACATTTTTTAGGCAAATGGAAAAACTGTGATTTTTTACAAAAACAACTTGAAGCAAGAAAGCAGACGAATAAGTGAATCTGGGCAGAATTATATATACACTCTTTTTTAAGTATAAGAAATAATGTGTGTGTGTTGGTTCAATATTTTTTTTTTTTTTTTTGTGAGAAGACTGTTAATCAAGCACTTTGTACCCTTTGAGTATTATCCCGTCATTCATAGCCATTTCCTTATCCTCCCACTCAACCACAACAACAAAAACAGAAGATTGAATGTGCAATTTGCTATATATCCTCTATATATCTCGTTCTCCCCCTCCCCCCCCCAAAAAAAGCAAAACTTTTATTCTTTTTTGTACAAAAAAAAAATACTATTTTTTTTTTAAGCTAAGAATATCAGAGAGATATATATATATATATATATATATTAAAACCATATACTAGATCGATGTAAAAACAAAACAACAAAAAAAAAATATATAAAAAAAAGGAAGTAAACAAAAAATACAACTTTTAGACTTAAGACCATATACATACATACATACATACATACATACAAACATATATATATATATTTACTATATGTGTGTGTACTTTTTTTTTTACTCGCAATATACATAAAAACCAATCTAGGACTTAAAAGTTATGACTACAGCATACATTACCGCTTAAGCATACATAAAACAAGAGAAGGGATTAGAAAAAGGAAGGAAGGCAAGAAAGCAAGAAAGGAAGGAAGGAAGGGTAGGAGGATTAGAAAGTGTAGACAGTGTAAACAGTGTAAGGTTAAGTACACATTAGAGTGATGAAGGAGTTAGAAAACCAAACCTAGCAAAAAAAAAACTAGCTTTTATTCAAAAATGTTCGCTAAGAAACTCAAAAAATGTAGCCTTGATTAGAAAAGTGGCTAAATATTCAAGAGAAGCTCCAAAAAAACGAGCCCTAATTCAAATATTCGCTTAATATTCGTTCACAAGGCTCAAAAAACGTGCCTCTGTGAAAATATTCGCTAAATATTTGCCAAACACTCGCTAAATATTCACCAACAATATCAAACAAAGAGACTTCATTCAAATATTCGCTAAATATTGGTTAACAAGGCTCAAAAAACGAGTCTGTATTAAAATATTCGCTAAATATTCGCCAAACATTCGCTAAATATTCGCCAACAATATCAAACAAAGAGACTTCATTCAAATATTCGCAAAATATTGGTTAACAAGGCTCAAAAAACGAGTCTGTTTTAAAATATTCGCTAAATATTTGCCAAACATTCGCTAAATATTCGCCAACAATATCAAACAAAGAGACTTCATTTAAATATTCGCTAAATATTCGTTCACTAGCTTAAAAAACAAGCCTGTATAAAAAATATGAGCTAAATATTTGCCAAACATTCGCTAAATATTCGCCAACAATATCAAACAAAGAGACTTCATTCAAATATTGGCTAAATATGCATTCACAAGCTCAAAAAACGAGCCTGTATTAAAATATTCGCCAAATATTCGCTAAATATTCGCCAACAATATCAAACGAAGAAACTTCATTAAAATATTGGCTAAATATGCATTCACAAGCTCAAAAAACGAGCCTTCAATTCAAATATTCGCTAAATATTCGCCAAACATTCGCTAAATATTCGCCAACAATATCAAACAAAGAGACTTCATTAAAATATTGGCTAAATATGCATTCACAAGCTCAAAAAACGAGCCTTCAATTCAAATATTCGCCAAATATTCGCTAAATATTCGCCAACAATATCAAACAAAGAAACTTCATTAAAATATTGGCTAAATATGCATTCACAAGCTCAAAAAAAGAGCCTTCAATTCAAATATTCGCCAACAAGCTGAAAAAACGAACCTTCACTAAAATTTTCGCTAAATATTCGTTCACAAAACTCAAAAAAAAAACTACACCCAAATAAAAGTAATCATCAAAATGACACCATTTAGTCATCAATTTGAAACTATTTAGTATCAAATTCTCTTTAATACTCCGATTAATGAAATTGATATATTCGAAAGTATAAAAACGATTTTTCGAGCATGTCAAATTGATACTAACTTGTATCAGGTTGGCACTTTTTTATATTATTTTCGCAGTATCAATTTGATACAAACTCAAAAAAACTACACCCAAATAAAAGTAATCATCAAAATGACACCATTTAGTGATCTATTTGAAACAATGTATTTAGTATCAAATTCACTTTAATACTTCAATTGTTAAGCTGATACTAACTTGTATCATGTTGACATTTTTTTATATTAATTTCGCAGTATCAATTTGATACTAGATCTTATCAATGTGATATTTCAATTGTCAAACTTTTTGTATCATTTTGATACTAGCCTTTATCAATTTAATATTTTTTATTATCAAGTTTGTAGTACCTATTCAGTTCTCTGTAAACTTTTTTACTTTTATTTTGAAGTCTTACAACATGTATTTTATTTACACGAATGAAATTTAATCGTCAGGAGTGGGCACTTCACTATGGGAAACATTGTTCTCTCACTGTTCATGCTCCACGTCCATGCGGATGTTGTTTAAACAGAAGTCATTGGTATGATGTGCCTCATGCTAAAACCCATACACGCAGATCTTTACGCATTCTTCTACAGCTGTCTTCATTTCGAACCTCTCACTTTGGGCATCATCTTGTACAGCGCAGAAACAGCCACTGCGGTCCTGTCTTAAGAGTTACATTTGTTATTTACAAATGTTTCCAAAAACTACGACAATAACATATATAAGTATGCTTAGCTGCTTAAACTTACCTTTTTAATATAGAAGTCCGTGCTTCAAATTGAAATCCATTAACTTATCTTCAGCACGTCGTCTGGGAAAGTGTCCTCCATAGCATTTACTTTTAACTAAGTATAAATGTGTTTGTGCTTCAAATAAAGATTCATTAAATATTCTGCAACTAGCTTAGAAACAAAAGTTAATCGGGCATTATATGTTTTCAATATGAGAAATGGAGAGAAACTCTTGTAAGCGGCTTTATTTACAAAAGATTTGCAAACAATTTTGCAAAATTTTCTGTAGCAATGTCGAAAGCAACCACAAAAATCTTAATATAGATATAAGAATCTCAATAAGAATTGAGAAGTGGTTATGCAAAAATTCCTTTCCTTTGCAACCCAAAACGTTAAAAAAATGGTCAACTTGCGCCTCAATACCACAATTTTTAAAATCAAGAAGCATTTCAACCGAAACGAATGGTGGTACAAGTCTTTTAAATCACTTTGAAGTCTTTAGGAGGTCGACTCACACCTACTCGTTGTTAAGCTCGACAATAGAATGATGCTCTCCCCAAATCTGCTGGCTAACGTGAGCGGCAAGCAACCTCTTCTTAGCAGGCCAAGACCGTAAACCGGTTGTGATAATAAAATGAGACCAACAAATCACCCAATTGTTTGATTCAAATCCAATAAATCATTGATTTGAAAAGTTGTTATTCCATTTTCATTAATTTAAGCGAATATTTTGATAAATTCACACAATTCGTCATTCAAGTTATGGCCGTCAAGGACCATCTTAGTAATCAGCTTGAGTTTCACAATTGCTATGAAATAGTCGGTTTAATCTACATCTTTCTTTTTAGTGTGTACTTAGCCTCGGGTTTTGTTAAGGCCCCTAGACTTAAAAATTGTTTGGTCACACTTTTTTGTGTGGTTAATTTTTCTCAAAATTTTCTTGTATTAACTTTTTTTTTTTTGTTATCTTACACCTAAGCAGCCGAGCGCGCGAGTGTTTTTTTTTTTTGTGGTAGGCAGGACTCGAGGGACTGATAGTTTTTAGTAGCGGCAAACTTGCAAAACAATAAAATTGTTAGCCCCAAAAAATAATGTGCATATGTGTGGGAATAAGTGGAACTTTTGACAATTGGCTTTGAAATTGGAAATGTATAATCAAAATTTGTGTTTTGTTTGTTTTAAGACTGAAAACTTTTGAAGTAGAACTTTAGGAAACAAGAAAAAAAAACAAAAAACTGAATACCAACCACCAAATGCGTGCAATTTTTTTTAATTTTTTTTTTTTTTATATTTTGGGGTGGGAAATGAGGGATGGTAGGATAGAGAACCAGCGCGTAAGAGTTGCGTAGCCTTAGTTACATAAATGTATGTGTGCGAGTATAGACGAATTTTTTTTTCCTCTAAGTTTTTAAGATACTCGCAAAAATATGTCTTTTCTTTTGTATGAAATACAGTTGAACTTTTTTTTTGAAGCTGAGTTAAAGAACAAATTGCATTGAAAGAAAATGGCAGGGGAAAACGTTGAAAAGTGGAAATTGTTCCCAGCACTGGATACTTAATGATAGATAACAAAACTTAGACAAGGCTTAGACCTTTTCTAGCTCTTGCCGGGATTTGTTTATGACAAAACTCAGCTTTGGTTGTGAGTAAACGCGGTAATCAACTGGCGAAGATATAAAGTACTCTAAGTGAACTTAGAAGAAATCTCTAGTTATCAATATTCATAGTTTTCAACAATTTGCAACAATTTTTACTTTAGCAACCCTAGGAAATCGATTATTCGAGCATGTTATTGAAGTTCAAAGCAAACGCTATTTACAGAACTTACTAAATTTTCATGCAAGTTGTCCTAAATTGTCAGGTTTATAAGGTTCATAGTTTCAACCATTTATGTTGAAAAAAATTTTCACTTATGTAAACCAAAAGATATCGATATTTCTTTAAGCAAGTTATCAAAGTTCAAACTTTTATAAACTTAAGTGCCAGCAATGAAGAAATCTTAAGTGACATTTCAACAATGTATAGTAGAAAAGCTATTTCTGAAAATTCCATTTAGGAAAACCTAAATGTATCGACTTTTTGAAGCAAGTTATCGACATTTAAAGTATTTAAAATTTATTGAGGCCACACACTACAAAACTTACTTTATTTAAGTGCACGTTCAAAGTTTCAACCATTTATGTTGAAAAAAATATTTGGCTTAGAAACCCAAAGTTATCAATTTTTTTTTATCAAGTTATCGTTAAGTTTAAAGTATTTCAAATTTATACAGGAAATGATTTTAGAAACCAACTATGTTTAAGTGAAAGTTATGGAGAAATGTTAAGTTTAAAGTTTAACTTTCACTTAGAGAAACCCAAAGCTATCGATTTTTTGGTTCAAATATCTCAAATTTATACAGAAAACGTCATTATAAACTTACGTGCCAGCTATAAAGAAATTTCAAGTTAATTACTTTCAAATTTTTAACTATTTATATAGAAAACGCTATTTCAGCAGCTTTGACTAGGGTTACCCAGAAGTATCGATTAGCAATAAAGCCTAAAATTCTTAAAACTAGCTAAATTTTAGTGCCAGCTTTGCAGAAATCTCAAGTGAAAAACATTCAAAATATTAATAGTATTTGTTGGTATCGATAAGGAATCCAAAGATATCCACTTTTGTGTTCTACTTATCGACGTTCAAAGTATCTCGAATCTATTCAGAAAACCTTTTTATACATTTTAGTGTCGGTGCTGAAGAAATCCCATGTAATCGATATTGTAATCATTAACCCTTTGAGCTGGAAACGCTATTTCGGAAACTTTCACTTAGAGAACCCAAAGATATCGTTTTCTTTGAGCAAGTTATAGACATTTAAAGTATCTCAAATCTAGCCAGGAAACGCTTTTTATAAATTTTCTGAAGAAATATCATGTAAACGACTTTGAAACTATCAACCATTTAAGCTGGAAACACTATTTTAGAAACTTTCACTTAAGAAACACAAAGATATTGACTTCTTTGAGCCAGTTATCGACGGTCAAAGTATCTAAAAACTATCCTAGAAACGCTTTTATAAATGTTTCGAAGAAACCTCAAGAAAACGACTTTGAAACTATCCAACATTTATGCAGAAAACGCTATTTCAGAAACTTTCACTTGGGGAAATCAAGAAAATTGATTTCTTTGAGCAAGTTATCGACGTTCAAGGTATCCAAAATCTGTGCAGAAAACGCTTTTATAAATGTTCATCCATTTATGCTGCAATCGCTATTTCAGTAACTTTCACTTAGTAAAACCCAACATTATCGATTTCTTTGAGCAAGTTATTCAATGTTCAACCTACAATTTATACAAAAAATGCTATTTTAAAACAAAAATGAAAAGTGCAAAAAGTTCGACTGTATTTCAATTCTTTAGTTTTTGGCCCAACGAAAAGTCTGAAAATTGAGTTAATTTTTTAAACTGATGTTTTATTTTTCTCTATATATTTTGATACCAAATTGAATTCTTATACATATATATATATATTTTTTTTTTTTTTAAATTAAGTTTAAGCATATTATACAAGAATACTTAAGGTATTACATACACCCATTATACATACATACATACATACTTACCTACATAAAGTCTAGTTAAGAAAAGAAAACAGAAGAAAAAAAAGAGAAGAAAAGAAAGAGAGAGATTTGTATGGAACGTTTTCCGGGATTTGTTTAGTAAAATGTAAAAACAAAAAAAAAAAAAAACAACAAAAAAAAAACAGAAACAAAATCGAAAAATAAGGGTGTACATACTTACCATACATACTTATTAATCGGATGATTAAGCTGATGAATGTACGTTTTCACCAAATTTTTCAATGTTGTTTAAAATTAAAAACTTAAACTATAAAACTAAACAAGAAACCAAAAGACAACTCAGATTGATCATACCAATACCAATACAATACCAATACCAATACCGATATATTCAACCGTGAACACACATAACTCGAAATAGCCATATTATTGACCTACCGTAACAACTATATGTAATAGCCAAGAAGAAGAAAGTTGAAGAAGAGGAAGTAGGAGAAGACGATATAACGACGCCCGGTAAGGGCGTTGGAAAACTGTTTTTGTTTATGCCCGTTTGTTTTTCAATCCACATTATCTACTATTACTAAATAACTTACTATAAACAATAAATGTATTATGATTATTATGATTATTCAAATGAAACATTAGCTCCAAGCCACACTTTATCACATATATATTGCTTACCATATAATAAACGAGCAGAGAGTACAGTAACTACACAATAGCAGCGAATATTAAACTAAAACTATCAACAACCGAACAGCAACAAAACAAACAAACAAAATAAAAACAAAAACAATATCTCCGCAAAATATACTTAAAATAATTAACATAATAATAGTTCATATATAAATAATAATCTTTACGTTCTAACAACAAACAACCACAACTACAAACCACTAGCAACTTTTATCACTGATTCTACTTGTGTCCTTCCTTTAAGTTTCAAACTAAGCAACAATCTTGTGTGTGTAAATTTCTATTGCATTTGTTCTCCTGGTACTTGTACATAAATAAGAACAACAAACAAACATCCCTTTTAAAAACAAAAGAAGAATGAAAAACAACAAAACAAAAAAACACTACGAAAATGCAAGGAAAATGAAATATTTTCATAAAAATAAAAAATCCAACAAATTATTGTGTTATTATTTAAATAAAAACGATTGTATATAACTGAACAAATTGGTTTCAGTGAAGTTTCCCCCTTGACCCCCCCTTGACCCACCAACAACCCTCCTACTGCTAAAAAAACATGCTAAGACACATTCATTCATATTCCAACGTACGTGGACTGAAATTATCTCTCTGAGGTGTGTGTGTGTGCGCGCGGGCGCGCATGCTTGGGATGTAAGTACAGCGGGAAGGGAAGGGAAAATACCCAGATATTGGCAGTTTTGCTAGAACCAACCAAAAGTAGCTCAGGACTAAGGCTAAGTATTTAGGAAATCATTGGAAAGCATCAAATAAAGTAGTAAACTTACTCTATTTTTTTTGTGTGTATGCGAATGCTGCCGATTTTTAATCGTGCTTTTAGAAGCAAAGTTAAGCTTTCACACTCGTTCCCTCTCTATTTTGTCTTGCACATTCGATTGAATATTTAAACAATAAGCCAATAAGGCGTCGGTATTGTGTAAAAAACAAATGCTGCTAAGCTGCTGTTGCCTTACTTTATAAGTGCAAACATATGGTGAAATTTATGGCTATCTGTGCCATGCTACAACTCATGATACAACGAACAAGGTATGGTTAGCTCTCAGCTCGCTCTCTGTTTCAGCTTACAATATTTCACTTGCTTTCAGAAAAAGCTCTTAAGCTTACAATTCTATGCAGCTGGCCATACCTCTAATAGTTGTTTCATGCTACAACTATAAAGTCAACTAAAAGCTTTTGGCTAAAAGCTAGTGTACCGCTTGGCCCGCTTTTCGCACCGACACGAACCGAACAAATGCCGAGATGTGAGCCAAGTGAGCAAACAGCTTTTTAGTCGCTCAAATAGGTTTGCATCACCTTATTTCCGCACTCTCTCACATTTTTGCCTAGCTCTCGTTGACCAACGCTGTTCTAAAGCAATGAGAAATAGTGAAACAGCCCTGCTGCGTCGTCAATTTTATGCTCAGAAATAAGCTGTTCGCTGTCTGAGTTCTTTTTTGACTATGTCCATCTCGCTCTAACCTCCTATATATGGAAATTGCATAAAAACTAAATTTTTTGTATTTAACACAAAACAAAATTACTGGAAAATTGTCGGAAAATATCGGAAAATTTTTATTTGGCATTCGATATGATAATTATTTTCAAAGCTATATATGGAAATTGAATATCTTTTTTTTTGTATAAAACATGAAGCAAAATTGCCCGAAAATGGTCGGAAAATATAGGAAAATTCGTATATTCCATTCGATCGGGCTTAAAATCATTTTCAAAGCTATATATAAAAATTGCATAAAAATTAATTCCATATTTTGAATTAAACATGAAACAACTTGCTGGAAAATTGTCGGAAAATGTTCGGAAAGCTGTCGGAAAATATCTGAAAATTGTTATTTTCCACTCGATCGGTTTCGAAACCATTTTCAAAGCTTTATATAGAAATTGCATAAAAATTAATTCCATTTTTTGTATTAAACATAAAACAAAATTGTCGGCAAATGTTTGGAAATTGTTCGGAAAATGTCGGAAAATTTTTTACTTTCCATTGGATTGTGTCCAAAACCATTTTCAAAGTTTAAAATAGAAATTGCATAAAAACGAATTCAATTTGTTGTACATAAAACAAAAATTGCCTGAAAATATTGGATAATCTCCTACTCTTACTATATGTATCTCAACACCAACTATTGCTTAACACAAATAACTTAAAATTGATAGACAACGTAAATTTTATCTCTAATACTCATTGCTCGGTGTGTGCAGTCAGCGATTAAAGCAAGCAATACTGCTAAAAAAAATAATGACAATTATGTTTTGACGGCAAAAAAAAATCGAAATATTCACTTATTTGTTCTTTGTTTCCTTTAAATTTGCCCATTTTAATGTCAGGAGATTAACCATTCAATTTGTAAATTCAATTAATGTTGGCTTAACAGTTTGCCACAACTATAAACCAATACAATCACACATTTTGTGTGATCTTGCGGTGAAGCTTGCCCCTCTACACCGCTTTGCTACAAATGACTTTTAAGAACTTTATGAAGTTTGCTTCACCGGGGAAATCCTGACTTGGAGTTGTGTTGTAATTGTATTATGATCTGTGCTTTTTTGTATGATAAAAGCTCGCTTAAGCTGATTTGGTGGAGATTTACGCGACGAAGTGAACTTCAACAACAAAAGATGATTAAGTTTGATTGCTGTATATCAGGTTTTACACATCAAGTCCCCATATGGAGTTCTGAAGTAATGAGAAGTAATGTAAAAATTTCATATATAATTTGTTGTATGAAAATGTGACATTAATTCCCATTACTTCACAACTGCGTAGAGGCCTTTAAAGCACACTTTATAAAGATTTCTAAAAAGTTTACGTTTAAACAAAAAAACGTGTGGAGAGACAAATGATACACCACTACAACTTTTTCCTACATTTGAAAGCTTTGTGTAAACTCAAGCCATGTTACAACTAATACAGGTATGGCGCTCAGCCTAAAATGAGTACCGTGAGCGTTTGCTGAAAGCTCTTTCAAAATTTCGCAAGCCACACTGCACACTGGCGTATTGAGGACTCAGCAGAGAGCACACTGAGCGGCCGCCATAACTGTTATAGTTGCATTATGAGGTTCAGCCTGAAATTGCCAACTAATTGCATAAAACTTTTCGCAACAAGTGAGATATTAACAAAATAAGCAGAGAGCACACAAAGTGGCCGCCCATACCTTCATAGTTGTATCATGTTCATGTGGTCTTGAATAAAATTCCATTTTGTGCCGCATAAACTTTGAAAAAATTTTCCGAAAATCAAAAAATTCATTCAATTCCCTATGACTCGCAACTAACTCTCAACACTTTTTTCAGTGCGATCAGCCAACTGAAAAAACAGAAAAAATCAACGCACAAACGGTCTCTCACTGAGCAAAACACTTCTTCTCCCTCCCCTTGTGTTTTCCGTTTCGTATTTGTCGGTTAAGCAAAACAAACGAGACTGTTTGCCCTTAACAACTGAGAGGGACACTTTTGAGCGAGCGCTCACAAAACAACTGTCTTCAAAAGAGCAAAACATAATAAGTGTCTGCGAAAATTGTTTTTTTTTTGTTGATTTGATCGAGTGGTATGCGATGGTCTTGTGTATGTACAATGTTCATATACATATATACATATAATTAAACAAACCAAAAATGATAGAACTTGTTAGCGGGCTCTAGGTCTTTAAGTTATGATTTTCATTATAACATTTCTAAAGCAAGACACGCACAACACCACAAAGGAGGCTGGTTGATCGTATAGCTATTTCATAAACATCCATAGTTCAATCATCAGCGATCTTTTGCAAAAATGAATATATTAGGCCTTTGATTTGATGGGCTTATAATAATAATACATTTCCACATACTTCACATATATGCAAAGAGCGTTGACTATGACACACATTCACATAGGCACCCTAGTCGCAACTACGCTTTCACATACGTAAAAGATACTTTGGTCAGTGAAAGACATAAACAAAACAGAAACGAAAAAAACGCTCTTTGGTTGAACAAAAACAAAATTGAATTTGTCTTTTTGCAAACTGTTTTCGTTGTGTCTGTAACAGAGCCGTTTTTTGGAGAAACGCTGAAAGTATTGACAGTTTTTTTTTTTTTTTGCGAGCTCTAACTTTGACTTAACATATGTATGTTCGGATGTAGAGAAGGTTTTCAGACTGTAACTTCGGAAAACCTCAATCAATTTTAATAAACTCTAGTAAACTCTCGAAAGACAAATTTGGAGCGGTATAAAATTATAGAATTTTGTTCAACATAAAATGATCTTGAACCACTGTGCAATGAAGCTAACTGTATGAAAATTTCTAAAAAGGAAACATTTAAGCAAAATTTATCTCAGGCAAACTTGTTGTACTTTCGACATTGTCAAATTCATAGAAGAGAGAGAGCAAAAAGAGAGTGAATGCTTAGGTACAGCTGCTGCTTAGCTATTGCTGCCTTGATTGCATAGAATGTGTATGAAAAGAAGAGACAGCAAAGAGAATGAGTGCTTAGGTACGGCTGCTGCTTAGCTACTGCTGCCTCGATTGCATAGAATGTGTATGAAAAGAAGAGACAGCAAAGAGAGTGAGTGCTTTCGTACAGCTGCTGCTTAGCTACTTGCTCAGCTACTGTTTGCATAGAATGTGTATGAAATTAAAGGTTGTCCAGCTGCAAACTGCCTTATCTGGGTTAACATCTACATATAACCAAGTGTGTACTTTGATGATCATTTTGTTGGGTATACAAGCAGAATGCACTAACTACCGTTAACCACCGCTCGCCGCTATTCAAAATGCCCCATTTCTAACTTTTGCTGCTGTTGTGTCACCATTTGTGTATTTTTTATGAGTGTTTTTGGTGTGAAGGGCCCCCTAATATAAGCATTTTAACCACCACTCACCTACATGCACACACCACACACACACACACACACGCACACGCCAAACTCCCCTTCTCTTTTTCATACATACACACACATATACACATATAGTAATGCAGTGCCAACTGTACCTGCTGTGTGCGCCCCACCCCCCCTCCGCTCCATTTTGGTGGGCCTTGATTATGACTTGTGTGTGGAGGGTATAAACCACCAGCTGACTGTGTTATATTCTAACTATTTGAACTATCTGTACTCTTAATTTTTACGTATATATATATATATATTTTGTTATATTTTTTTTTTTTGGTATGTTATTTATTAATTTAATTCTATTTAATTTTGTTTTTTTTTTTTTTGTTTTCATTCATTGCGTATGCATACGTATGCATATATGTATATGTGCATATATATATAATGAGTTTTAAATGAAACAAAATGCCACATTTAACACCTCATTTATGTTTAATCATATATAATTATATAAATCCAATAACACTCAAAACGAAAATGAATCGAACCGAAATCAAAGCCAAACATCAACCCAAAATTTACAGGAAATTCACCCAAGAAACTGTTCTCATGCCAACTCTGCGGTAAGCTTCTCTGCTCGAAAGCCTCGCTCAAGCGACACATTGCCGACAAACATGCCGTACGCCAAGAGGAATATCGTTGTGCCATCTGTGAGCGTGTTTACTGTTCGCGCAATTCCCTAATGACGCACATTTATACCTACCACAAGTCCCGGCCAGGTGAAATGGAAATGAAGGATATTAAGATGTTTAATCAATATAACTCGTCAATCTGAGACATAACCCCACCACCACCGCCCATGACACCCATGACACCAATGACAGCCAAGAAACCCCCGACCCAGCGTAAGCTACAACAACAAACGCCCACATACTATGGACCACCACAGTGTCAGCTGTTTAATGAGCAACAGTATCAGCTGCTGGTCCAGCAAAGACATATAATGACCTTATACGATTACTATCGGCATCAACGTCAGCCAACCAACTCGAATCACTCACTGACGAACAACAACGCTCAAGCAACTTAAACACAAAAAACACACAACATAACTTAAAGCAATGCCATTCTGTAGTGATACCATTATACATACATACTATATACATACCTACATACAAACAAAACAAAAAGACCGTAGCCAGTTAAGTTTGTTAGACCTAAGTGACAATGACTATGAATGATCCTCCCTCCCCCACCCTGCTCGTCCCCCCCTATGAAACACTATTTTAGATCTGACTTTTCCCCACACTTGGACCATGGTTACGAAACGCTGATGTAACGCTATTTTATACACTCTGTGGCCTTCTTTATACCTCATACAACGTACTCGTAGTCAATTTTACTTGCACAAGTTGCCTTTTCTACAACCAGACAAGTTTTCCCCACAAAAAACAAAAACAAAAACAAGAAATCTTCCAAACTACATTTTATACTTAAACTAGACCTAGACCTAGAACAGACACGAATATTTACATACAACACATATAAAAAACATATAAAATTATTAACAAAAACAAAAAAAAAAACACCTGCGCCGGTCAACTTGTGTTTAGTGTTGACAAAAATGTGGACTTCTACAACTACAACACACAAATCATTGGCGAGTGGAGCCAAATACCCCCCAAAACCAGAAAGAAAAAGAGAGATGTGAGCTACTCGTTAGTCTGTCCAAGTACAAGATCACGCGCTTGCTAAAGGTTAGCCCCAAAAAAAAAAAAACAAAAAAATTACAAAACAAAAACTATAAGGACCACCTGTAGTTAGTACATTACAAACAACATGCTATATCTCCTCTATCCAAGCAGGTCTGTGAAACTATTTCAGGCCTATCACCTCTCTTTCTCTCGCTCGCTCGCTATCCTACACTAACTACCAAACCAAAAAAACCAACAAAAACACAACTCATCTAACGTTAACTATTTACTTGAACTTGGCCTAGCCACCTCGATATGAATATCCACTGTACAGCTAGTTGGCAAATCAATCAAAACGCTTCGTTACTACTACTACTACTACCACCTCTATAAACCACAACTGTCCTTCTCTAAAGCCTCTCGAAACTCGTATGTATTTGCTTGCTCACGCTACTCGCTATCTCTACTCGCTGTAGCTATAGCTAACTACCCCGCCCCTACTCATGTATAAAGCAACATCTGCGATCTGTAAGTACACACACACACACCAACACACCCACACACACTTCACTAGCCACTCTAAGCAGCGGTCGCTCGTTCCTGGCCCTGACCCCTAATTAAGTAACTCGCTACTATCTAAACTGCTTAATGTCTAACCCTCAAAGTTGCCCGCTGTCTTATGCATACTCTGTTACTCCCTCTTTCTCATTCTCTCTCGTTGGTTTTATTTGTATAAAGTTAAAGGAAATATGGTGTAACTCGTTAGTTTTACTCTTTATATGTAAAGAGCATGATTAACGAGCAGTTCAAACCTGGTAGCTGTTAATTTTACTCGTCAATTTATAGCGAGTGCTTCATGACAAAATACTCGTGCACTCTATGTCTCGTGACTTGATTAGTTTTAATAAATTAACGAGTTAACAGCAGAAACTTTAACACTCTTTCTCTCTCTCTCGTTTGAAACGACTTTTATAAGCTGTCTACTCTCAACCTCTCTTTCTAAAATCCAAATCTTCAGATTTTTAGCGTGTAATACTAATGCTAAACTGACAGTTCCCAGAGACTTTTGCACGCTTCTTCTGTTTCTCTATATCTATAACGAGTAACAAGTAACGAGTGTTAAAATCTTACCTAAAAGCAGCTTCAACTCTAGCAGTAACTTTTACTCGCTCTTTCTGTCTTCATGCAGCTATCTCTTGACTCGTTTTTGTTTTTACTTAAGTAACGAGTATGAAAAATTGCTCTCTTTTTGCAATCGTTATTGTTCCATTTACTCACCAGCGACTAAAAATAACGAGTATAATAAAACTGAACCCATCACCAAACATTTGTACAAAGTAAATGCACCCTCATGCAATAAATACGCGTTGTTACCCCCACCCTACTGTCTTAATGTCTTTCTCTGCAGCTGTCTAGTAGCGAGTAAGAGTTACCTGAAGTTGCAGAATTTCCATAGAGTGTAAAGACAGCCCCTATATATATATCTCTCCCTCTCTCTGTCTCTCTCCCTATTTTACTGTCCTCACTCGTTACTTTTGCATTAATAGCGAGTTTTATAACCTGACGTTTTCACTAAACATTTGTATAAAGTTACAGCATATTCATTTGCAGTAATGTCGAGCTCTCTTTCATGCCACTCGTTACCTTTAAGTGTAACGGGTATTCCAGTTGGTCTCTCTCTCTCTCTCTCTCTTTCCATATCTGTCTCTTGTTACTCGTTACTTTAATTTGTAGGTAGTTCTACACTTAAGTAGCGAGCACCTGTAATGAAAGGTTTCTGCAGGTATCCAGCGCGTTGTTACTATCACTATTTCCCTCTCTCTCTCTCTCTCTCTCTCTCTATTCTACACTCTCTCTATCTGTCTCTTTCCTTCTCTCAGCGTTGATTTAGCAACTGCGTTTCCAGTACTTGTATTGTTGTATCTCTCTTTCTCTCTACTCTGTCATCGTCTATCGATTCCCCTTGCTCTGAAGCAACTGTACAAAAAAAAAAACTTAAGTCTAAGTAATATGTATAAAGAATACACTCTGCATACATATATATATATATATATACATATATATAATCTACATAACGCTAATAAAACCACAAAGGATTATAAAAATGCTAAAATACCATAATATAAATAAAACAAATTACTTTTCGTTTTTGGTAAGTTTCGTCGAGAAAAAACCAAAATAAATACATCAAATGCCACTTTACTAAAGCCGCTTACCCCCATTTATGATCATTTATCATTTCCACATACATACTTAGTTCTTCCTTTCTGTTTCACTTTGTTTAATTGTTTTTATCTTTCTGATTTCCTTAACTGCTTTGATTTTGCTTTTTGCCTGCTCTACTCGCCACTCGCTGCTTGCTGCTCGCTACTCGTTGCATGTGCTTTTCAGTTATCATTTTCATTTCATTTGTTGTGTTGTGATTTTTTTTTTGTTGTATTATTTTTGTCTGCATGTTTAATGTGTATATACCTAGTATATACCACCTGTATATGTACATATATATATATATATATTTTCCCCTTTTGTAGTCACCTGTGTATATATATATCTCTGTGTATACAACCTACCTACTACTACTTACCACTATATCCTATGCCGCAAAGAACAGTTGGAAAATATATATTTTCAATTTCTTGGCCATGGGCTAAGCCCAGCCCTTTACCAGCTGGGCTCAGCCCCTGTCCGGGATTGTATTCCTCTAGTAACATTATATATAAAAAAAAAATACAAACAACAAGTAGACCTTTTACTGCCATATTCTCATGCATATCTTACTCTACATACTCTCGTATATATAACATTAAAAAGCAACAACAACAAAAAAGTTCAAAAGAAAAACAAAATCAAAATTAACCGCGACCAAGTTACCAATTGTTTCGTTTCAAATCTTCTTAGAACCACAAATTTATCTCTACATATATATATATATATAAATATCGAACTATATATATAACGCTTTATCTATTTTCTGCTAGCAATCCAATCAAAATTCAAATTTAGGCCATACCCCTTAACTACGTACACTGGGCAACAAAAAGGAAGAGTTTACAAAAAAAAACGATGACTTTGATACTTTTATGAGATGCCTTTAGGACAGGTGTAAAAGAGAAATGACAAAAATAGAAAAGAAGAAGAAAACTAGAAGGAAAGCAAAAGAGAATTGATAAGAAGACAACAGAGAAGACTCAAGTAAGAGATTTGTAAGACTAAAGATTCAAAGAGGGAAAGAAATTTAAGAGGCAACGGTAGGAAGAACAAATTCAAATTCTGGAGCTATCAACAGTTTTTCGAAAGGAATAAATAAAAACTAAAAAAATAAAGACTTGAAAGCAAAAGAAAGGGGAAAGAAGCAAAAAGTAGACTAAAAGATTTTAACAAAATGTCAAAAGAGAAGAAAAGAAAACCAAAAGAAAAGTAGAAAACAAAGAAAGCTCAAAGAATGAAGCTATACTATTAAGCTGGAAAGAACTGAAAACATTTTGAGATGGGTGATAAGGGAAGAAACTAAACTTAAAGAAATAGTACAAAATAATGAGGACAAATAAGAAAGTGGGGCAAAAGTACAACAAAAAAAAGAGAAAATACAATAAGTGATAAATGAAAGTAGAGAAAACAGAGTAAGAAGGAAGAAAATAGAGAAACAAGACACTGAAAACGCACAAGGAAAGAAAGAAACAACATAAAAATATCTGAATGCGAAATAAATAAAAGAACTTAGGAAGGAAGAAAAAGGGACTCAGAAAGAGCTTAAAAGGAAAGAAAAAGGAATGGAAAAGAAAAGGAAATTAAAAGGAAAGGAAAAGGAAAGGAAAAGGAAAGGAAAAGGAAAGGAAAGGAAAGGAAAAGGAAAGGAAAAGGAAAGGAAAGGAAAGGAAAGGAAAGGAAAGGAAAAGGAAAAGGGAAAGGAAAAGGAAAAGGAAAGGAAAAGGAAAAGGAAAGGAACAGGAAAGGAAAAGGAAAGGAAAGGAAAAGGAAAAGGAAAGGAAAAGGAAAGGAAAAGGAAAGGAAAAGGAAAGGAAAAGGAAATGAAAAGGAAAGGAAAAGGAAAGGAAAAGGAAAGGAAAAGGAAAAGGAAAAGGAAAGGAAAAGGAAAGGTAAAAAGAAAAGGAATCGATAAGGAAATGAAAAGGAAAAGGAAAGAAAAAGGAAAGAAAAAGGAAAGGAAAAGGAAAGGAAAGGAAAGGAAAAGGAAAGGAAAAGGAAAGGAAAAGGAAAAGGAAAAGGAAAAGGAAAGGAAAAGGAAAGGAAAGGAAAGGAAAAGGAAAAGGAAAAGGAAAAGGAAAAGGAAAGGAAAAGGAAAGGAAAGGAAAAGGAAAGGAAAGGAAAGGAAAAGGAAAAGAAAAGGAAAGGAAAAGGAAAAGGAAAGGAAAAGGAAAGGTAAAAAGAAAAGGAATCGATAAGGAAATGAAAAGGAAAAGGAAAGAAAAAGGAAAGAAAAAGGAAAGGAAAAGGAAAGAAAAGGAAAGGAAAGGAAAAGGAAATGAAAAGGAAAAGGAAACGAAAAGGAAATAGAAAGAAAAGAAAAAGGAAAAGAAGGAATAGGAAAAGAAAGGAAAAGGAAAAAGAAAATGAAAGGAAAAAGAAAAAGAAAATAAAAGGAAAAGGAAATAAAAAGGAAATGAAAAGGAATTGAAAAGGAAATGAAATGAAAAAGGGAAGAGGAAAATAAAGAGGTAAAAGAAAGGAAAGGAAAAAAAAAGGAAGAAGAATGGAAAAGGAAAAGAACGGCTCAAGCAAACGAATAATAGAAGTAAATACAGCAAAGGGGAAAAGAGAAAGTGGGTAACTAAAACAGAATGAATTATAAAGAAAGGAAGAATAAAAAAGATTTAGGGAAAAGTTAAAAAAAAACGTTGGAAATTCACAAGGAAAACAATAATCGAAAAAAAATAATAGAAAAACGAAAGTAGAATATGGGGAAAAAGAATAGAAAACCAAAAGAAGAAAATTTGTAAGCAAGATAAGGGGAAGGGCAAAGAAATCAGGAAAGGCACAGGGAAAGGAATAATAGAAAATAAGGAGAATAGACAGGAAAAAAGCAAATGGGTAACAAAAACAGAATGAGTGATAAATATAAGGAATAAGCAAGGAAGAAAAACGACAATTAAAAAGAGAACTGGAAAGGTACAAGGAAAGATAAAAACACAGAACGAGAAAACAGGATGAGTAATAAATGAAGAAAGTAAGAAAGGAAGAAAAAAGGAAAACTAAAGAGGCACAATAAACAGGCTAAAGGGGACAAAGATTAAGAATTAGTAAAATAAAAGCAAAAGTACTTCAAAATCGTTGCATGCTTTAAAGCGAAATCCAGAGACTGGAAGAAAGAAGAGAAAAGGCAAATGCCTAACTGACCGAACGGCCTCTCATTAAAGTAAATTTTGTTGCCTGGTGTACGCCATAATTTATTTAATTTCACAACATTTACCCCCCTCTTCCCCCCTTCCTCCCTTTTTTAACTTTTGCACTTTTAGTTTCATATTTTCTCCAAAACAAAACACAAAAAAAAAAGAAAAAAAACTTAATAAATTATTCCTTATATGCTAATCCTTTTACCTTTTTTATATCTCTCTCCTCTCCTCTGTTGTGCAGGACCGCACAATATCATACGTTCCGCAGCTACCTCGCCAACCAGTTCTACCTCATCGCCACCATCGCCGCCCACTGCATTGACCTCGCCCACCAGCAGCTCCCTAAATGGCAGTTTGGCCGCTGCCGTTTACAATCTGCACGCGGCGCACACCTCACCGCCGCGTCCTGGCAGCGTGGGCAGCAGCAGTTTGGCCAGCAATTTGTGCTCCTCCACCAGCGCCAGTATAGGCGGCGGCTGCGGCGGCGGCGGCAGCAGCCCCAATACCTCACCCTCGCAGTCCCAGCAACAACAACAGCAGCAGCAGCAACAGTCCCAGCCGGCGGCTCCTCAACTGCCCCTACGCATGCCACCACCCACCAGCGGTGGCATCAATGAGCCTCAGGAATGCCCCTACTGTCGACGCACCTTCTCCTGCTACTATTCGCTCAAGCGGCATTTCCAGGACAAGCACGAGCAATCGGACACGCTGTATGTGTGCGAATTCTGCCATCGACGCTACCGCACCAAGAACTCCTTGACCACGCACAAGAGTCTGCAGCATCGCGGCTCGAGCGGTATGTTGAAGCGTCTGCTAAAGACATCGGCCATTAAGCACGGTCTGGTGGGTCACGGGGCCCATCACGGGCATCCGCATCACCATGCGCTGTCGCATCAGCGGACCAGCCTGTTTGATTTCACCAGCGAGCTGGGTCAGCCACCGCCAGGCATCCAATAGGATTTAAGATGGAATGCAATTTTTTAGAGAATTTCTACAATTTGTTTATATTTAATTAATGTTTAGTTTTTTTTTTTTTAATGTATTTTTTGGCTAACAGCAGAGACCAGCTACACATACTTTGCCGCTCCACCCAACCTCCCCCCCCACTTTGGATTAAGTTTTAGGCTATAGTTTTTTTTTTTTTGTTTTTTCTCCCCTTACTTAGTAGTTGTGCAATACCTCAAGAAGATTTACTTATTAGCATTTAGTTGACAACAAAAATGGGAAGAGAATGAAGGACTAGAACATGAAAACACATGAGCTGAGAATTAAGTAGACCAAATATCAGTGGGCAACACAAATAACACAAAAAAAAAACAATTAAAAAATAAAACATATCAAAAAAGTCGTATACGCTGCTGCCTGGTGGTCTAGCTCAGACAAAATATGGTCGCGTTCAGCAGGCATTTGAGTAAAACAATGCTTTAAGGTTTGAGAGTAAAAGAACAGTTTGTAAATGCACTGAAAGTCTAGCTACTGCTCTTACATTTGACAGAAGAAACACATTAACGGACGAACCGGAAGCTTCGCAATGGATTTGAACTAACAGCAAGCGCGATTTCACAAATTTTTCTTAATAATTTCATCCACAAACATTGGAAAAATTTAAAATCAAAGAGCACAATGAATAGATAAAGACAAAAAACACTTTCAGTTCTGTTGCTGTTTTAATGAATCACTTTGTTGAAGTGTTTTTGGTGTGTTTATGTATAAATACTGACAATTTTCGCTCATGCAACACCACAACAATAAATTAAAATGAATAGATAAAGTCAAAAATCACTTTCAGTTCTGTTGCTGTTTTAATATGCACTTTTTTGAAGTGTTTTTGACAATTTTCGCTCATGCAACATCACAACAACAAATTAAAATCTATAGATAAAGACTAAAAACACTTTCAGCTCTGTTGCTGTTTTAATATGGCACTTTGCTGAAGTGTTTTTGACAATTTTCGCTCATGCAACACCACAACAATAAATTAAAATCCATAGATAAAGACTAAAAACACTTTCAGTTCTGTTGCTGTTTTAATATGGCACTTTTTTGAAGTGTTTTTGACAATTTTCGCTCATGCAACACCACAACAATAAATTAAAATCCATAGATAAAGACTAAAAACATTTTCAGTTCTGTTGCTGTTTTAATATGGCACTTTTTTGAAGTGTTTTTGACAATTTTCGCTCATGCAACACCACAACAACAAATTAAAATCAATAGATAAAGACAACAAACACTTTCAGTTCTGTTGCTGTTTTAATATGGCACTTTTTTGAAGCGTTTTTGACAATTTTCGCTCATGCAACACCACAACAATAAATTAAAATCCATAGATAAAGACTAAAAACACTTTCAGTTCTGCTGCTGTTTTAATATGGCACTTTTTTGAAGTGTTTTTGACACTTTTTCGCTCATGCAATACCACAACAATAAATTAAAATCCATAGATAAAGACTAAAAACACTTTCAGTTCTGTTGCTGTTTTAATAAAGCACTTTGTTTAAGCTTTTTTGACAATTTTCGCTCATGCAACACCACAACAACAAATTAAAATCATTAGATAAAGACAAAAATCACTTTCAGTTCTGTTGCTGTTTTAATATGGCACTTTGTTGAAGTGTTCTTGACACTTTTCGCTCATGCAACACCACAACAATAAATTAAAATACTTACGCCTTCCTCTTCAGTACCTTTAGGTCTTCTTTATGCAAAAATTTATGTATGTATGCTGACACTTTTTGCTCTAACAATACACACAGCAAAAGGCAGGCTAATTTCAACATGTAAAGGGAATTCATTTGATCACAAACTTCGGATTGAAATTGCAGTTTGAGTCGTACGAAAAACTAGTACCAAAGTCTTTAAGCAATACTAGATTTTTTGTATCAAACTAAAAAGACTTATTTCGCTTACTGCATTCTAAAATTCTGGTTTCCAACCGAAAAGAAAATAGTATAATTCATAGTCAAATCAATGTCCGTGTTCACCAGCACAAATCGATGGATCTAGTGCGATTGTTGTGGTGAACGAATGTGATGTTTGCCAATTTTTGTGATTGTGGTGGATGAAAAAAAAAAACAGAAAAATTCAAGCTGTCGTTCAGTATTTAAGCGATAACTTTCGCGCATACTATTTCTTACTAAAAACTGCATCCATGCCTTTCAGCATAAGCCAATCAACTTTTTTGGATGAAAAAAACAGAAAAATTCAAGCTGTCATTTAAAATTTAAACGATAACTTTCGCTCATAATATTTTTTTACTAAAAATTCCATCCAAGCCGTTTAGCATAAGCCAATCAACTTTTTTTTTTTTTTGATGGATGATGTTTGATGTACTATTTTTGATGTATGCTGGTGAACAAGGCCAATGCTTGGTTTAAGAAAAATGTGGAATCGAACTACTTTTGACATTCTTTAAAGGCCCATAGCCCTGACCCGCTTAAGTATAAGCACTGCCACCCTGCGAAGCAAAAGATTAAGTTGAAAAAGACGTCGAAAAACAGAAACTGATTGTTGTTGTAGTTCACTTTTTATAGGATTTTGATGCCCAACGTTGGTTTACACATTTTATAGGATTTTTGGACAATTGTAATTTTTGAGTTTTCAGACCTTTGGTTTGAAAACTTATTGCGCTTCTCGTTGAGTTATCTCAAGTTATTGAATCATAGTAAAATTTATAATTTTTAAGCCAATACCAAATCAGTCCAGCTTTGTTTAATAAAATTTTCAGTGTGACCAGCTAAATATTGAAAATGTTTTGGTATGAGTGTATTTTTTGTAGAAAAGGAAGTACCAAGTACTACCTCTTCAGCGGAATCTTCAATCGTTATTTGACTTGATACTTTTGCTGTTTATGAAAAAAAGTCACCGAGCTTAGAACATCTGAAACTTTTGTGAGAGCACGGAACTAGGTTACAAATTGAATTGAATTTCTCACTCCTCTAAATCATTGGATCAGCCCTCAAACTGATCACTGCTGAACGCTTCCAATTTCTTGTTGTTTACTTTAACAAAATAATTTTTTTTTCCTAGTTTTTATTTAAGCATATATCTCTATCTTATACTATATACAATATACAATACACATAATTATATCTAAATATAATTTTTTTTTTTCTTTTGCTGCTTATGATTCTCTAAAAAACATGAAATTCCAAGAAAATCCAACTTGAACTTAAAATTGTAAGAAAACAACATAGTTTTTTTTTCGCTTAAATTAAAACCTAGTTCTAAGGACAAAGTAAGTAATACAAAAACAAAAAACACACACAAAAAACGTTATCAGGGATTAACAAAAATATATCAAGTATGTCAAAAGGAAAAAACAAAAGTAGTAAAGTCAGTTTTTTTTCTACTTATATACGACGAATAAAAGTAACAACAAATTCAAATCAATTTTTTTTATATACATTTATAAACCCTTAAATAATATACATATATATATATATATATATAGCATATAGAATATATATACATACATACTTACATAGACACAACAAACAAACAAAAACAAACAACAACAACAACAAAAAAACGCCACCAACAAAAACCGCAAAGTAACTCAGTGATTTTTCACCAGCCAAGTACAAATGTTCTGAAACAATATCAAACGTAAAAAGAAATTATCAGGGCGAAGTTTTTGTTTGGTTGAAAAAAAAAAAACAAAAAAAAAAACAACTAAAATTAAAAATCAAATTTTGTACATATATTTTTTTTCGAAAACAACAAAAATGGAAGTGCAAAACACACAGCTCCAAATTGTTATTTGCACTTAAAACAAAAATGAAGATGAATTAAATCGAAACGTTAAATGTCTCAGGAATTTCTCTTTAACAACAAATTTATAGCTTAAGCTACACACACACACACACACACAGACACACACACACATAAGTAGTTGCACTAAGTACATACATACATATGTCTCTTAAGAAGTAATCCCCACTCAACCCCCCCTCCTCCCACTGTCATGGGCATATCAGAACCTACAAAAACATACATACTTACTTACACTTAAAACAAGAAAAAAATGGCCACAATGTAGTTTCTTTTTCTAGTATTCTCTGTGCCATGCTACACGAACACGAACATACGCAGAAATTGGGAAGGCTGGATCTGTATAGTCCATCCAAGTTTATGCATTTTTTTTCTATGAAAACCCATTAAACAAAAAAACCAGCTAAATTCATTGCCCCCTAAATGAACAGGACCGGACTGACGCTTGAGTCTTAATAAGTTGGAATTCTTAACAAAAAGTAAAAGACGTGACTAGGGTACTAGGTGAAATTTTGAAAACAAAAGAACATTTTCTATGAGAACGTCAAACTTGGCTTACTATACAACTTGAAGACTTTGATACAGCTATAAACCTTGGCTCACTAGCTAATCTATATACAAAAAGCATCGTTAAAATACCAGTATAAGACTAAGTATAAGAGCTACTTGAAGACTTTCAACACGAAACAAACATACAGCTATCCAACTTGGCTCACTAGCTAATCGATATGCAGAAACATAGTTAAAATACCAGTATAAGACTTAGTATAAGAGCTACTTTAAGACCTGTGCCCTCGCTAGTTAATAATTACGTCAAATTGTACGAAATGGCAAAATTTTTTTTAAAGTATGCTCTTATACAGCTCTTATACTAAGTCTTATACCTGGAATGGTTAGGCTTAAATCATAGAAGTGGAAGAAAAAAGTATTACCACACCCCAAAACAGATTAATACAGTGTCTAAAAGTCTGATAAAGTCCTTTTACTTGGTCTTATAATAGCACCAGTTGGACACGAAACATAAAATTGAAAGCGAAACATAAAAATAAAAAGTATTAGTCTACCAGAACTCAGTTCAGTTAAATGTACAGTCAATAGGTCTTATTCAGATCTAATACTAGGTCTTGTACACAGCAAACTGCAAGATAAGGTTTAATTTAAACTTCAAAGTTCTAGGACTGGCTAAGACAATAAAGAGAAATTTAAAGAGTAAAATAAAAAATCTCAGAAACTTCATATACTAGGACTCGCCCAAAGAAATGGCAGCGAAAACTATTAATACTCTCAAATCTGTTAAATCCGAAGTCCATACTGCAACTGGCCTTGAAAGTGGAAGGAATATGTAACAACTTTGCTATTTCAGATTAACTATATAGTTCTTTAACTAGATCTTACACCACTACTGGCCAGGAAAATAGAAAAGTAAAGTGTCAATACAATGAGATCAGCTTAATTCGGAGTCTATGGTTCTTATACTGAGTCTTATACTTGGACCGGCCACGAAAATGAAAGTGAAATGCTTCACTACTTCCAGTCTACATTAATTCCAAGTCAAATAAGTCTTATAAAGTTCTTATACTAGGTCTTCTGCTGGGTCTGACCAGAAAAATGGGGAACAAAAGTACTAAAAGAAACCCAGAACAGCTTAAATTGGAGTCTGAAGGTCTTATAAAATTCTTACACCAGAACTGGCCAAGGCAATGGGCGAGAAAATGATCAATACCTCCAAATCAGATTAATTCGATGTCTATAAAATGTAAAATTGGCCTTACAGCCTCAAAAAGCCAAGCCAATCTTCTTTCAATCTCTTGGCGTATGTGCTTATCGTTTATAATTCGACGTCTATGTCTTATATAATTCTTAAATTAAGTCTTATACTGGGATTAGCTACAAACACGGAAGAGATATGTAAAAACTTACCCTAGTTCAGATTAATTCAGAGTCAGAGGTTTTATACTAGGTCTTATACTAGAACTAGGCCAAGAAAATAAAACGGAGATGCCCTACTTCTTCCAGTCCAGATTAATTAATAATGAATTATACTGGGACAGGCCATGAAAATAATAAAAAAAAGTATTATCATATTTTAAATAAATTCTTTATAAGGATTGGCCAAGTGAATGATAGAAAAACGTTGAATTTCGTCCACTTTAGATTCATGCATAGTTCAAAGCTCTTATACTGGGTCTCACTTTAATTGGACAAAAAAACGTAAAAGAAAAATGAAAGTATAACTTAACCCAGTTCAATCTAACTCAGAGCCAAGAAGTGTTCTAAAGCATTTATACTAGGTCTTATACTAATACAGTTTGGATAAGAAACACACATAAATGAAAGAAAATAGAAATATCCATATCAGTCTAATGCGGAAACAATGCTCCATTACAAATACAAAAGTAGAGTTGGGCTTCATAAATTGTATACCCAGTCTTATACCAAGTTTTGTACCCAGTTGTATGCCAAGTTGTATATCAAATCTTTTTAAAAGTCTTATTTAAAAACGTATATCAATTATAATGCCAAGACTAATTCGATGTCTTACACTTAGTCGTATACCAAGTTCCAGTACCAAGACTACAAAGTATTTAACAATATCTAATACCAAGACTTATGCCCAGACTTATGGGACGTCTTATACGTAGTTTTGTATCAAGTCTTATACCAAGTTAAAACTAAAATATTGATAAAGTGTTAGAGATCTGTTAAATTTAAAATCTGTAATAGAACCCAGTTGCAGTATGAGACCTTAGAGTATCCCATAGCAGTTCAGTCTAAAGGGCGTCTAGGAATGGTTGAATTTTACAAATTTTTTAACAAGTCTTATACCCAGTCTTATACTTGTATCAACACTAAATAGACGACTTAAATATCAACCAATTTTTAGAGATCTGTCAAATTTGTCGATTAAATTTTACAAATCTTTTAACAAGTCTTATACCCAGTCTTATACCAAGTCTTATACTTATGTCAACACTAAATAGACGACTCAAAAATCAATAAATTTTTAGATTTGTGTCAAATTTGACGGTTACATTTTACAAATCCTCCAACTTGTCTTATACCCAGTCTTATACTTGTGTCAACACTAAATAGACGACTTAATACATTTGTAGAGATTTGTCAAATTTGACGTTTGAATTTTACAAATCTTTTAACAAGTCTTATACTCAGTCTTATACCAAGTCTTATACTTGTATCAACACTAAATAGACGACTTAAAAATCAATCAATTTTTAGAGATCTGTCAAATTTGACGTTTGAATTTTACAAATCTTTTAACATGTCTTATACCCAGTCTTATACCAAGTCTTATACTTTTAGCAACACTAAATAGACGACTTAAAAATCAATCAATTTTTAGAGATCTGTCAAATTTGACGTTTGAATTTTACAAATCTTTTAACAAGTCTTATACCCAGTCTTATACGAAGTTAAATACGTGTATAAATAAATTTTGTAGAGATTTGTCAAATTGGAAATCTTTAATAGAACCAGCTGTAGTATAAGACCTCAGAATCCCCCTTAGCAATTCAGTCCAAAGAGCGTCTGGTGGGGGCGGTTGAATTTTATGTCTTATTCCAATACTTTTTCCCAGTCTTATACCAATCAACAGCAAATAGACGACTTCTTTCATATCTCTCAAATTTGAAATCTTCAATAGAGCCAGTGGCAGTATAAGACCTCCTCGACCCTATAAGAACGTCTCATTTTGTTAAGTTGAACAGAATTTCCGCTCCAAAGAGCGTCAGTCTGGTTCCTGGGGCCAAAATCAAAACAAAAAAGGGGGGCTCAAACACTCTCGTTTATAAGCGTTCTTTTTTTTTTTGTTTAGTTTTTAATTTATTTATTCAGCCTAAATATCTCTCTTGCTCCTATAAATGTCATCTATCCCATACATATATAGAAGTATATATATATATATATAATTTTTCTCCTAGTTTTAACCATATTCTTTTCGGCATTAATTTCTATCTATTTAATAACATTTATATATATTACACCTTTTTTTTGAACAAAAGAAAAAACAAAAAAAAAAAAAACGAAAAATAATGCAAATGCGCAAACAAACAAACTGTGATCTTATGAAAAAGAAAAAAACAAACAAAAAAAAACAAACGAAAATGTTTCATTTTCTTTGTACGAAATTCTTGTTTTGGCTGTTCCTTATTATTTTAAAAAAGAAAAATTTTTACAAATTTACAAAATTTATGTTTAGGTATTTAAAAACAACAACAACAACTCAGGCAAACCACACACACACACACACACAAACTGTGAAAAACTTTTGTATTATTTTTTGTGCAAAAATCAAATATTGTTTATGTTTAATTAAATTTATTCAAAATTTTTTATATATATTAAAACAAAAAAAAAAAAACATGAAAAAAGCAAAATATAAATATTATTTGGCTGCAAACTGTTGGAATGGAAAATAAAAAACAAACAAACAAAAATATGGTTTAATGATTTTGAGTTTTGGTTCTCTCTTACACACCGCCCTCCCACCCATTTCAAATCAATGTTAAGCATGGCCCCCCCCCCTCCCCCCACCAGGAATACGAGAAGAGTAGTTTGACTAGCTGTAAAGTAGGAACACACACACACACACACACATACACACACACCACAAAAACTTCCCCCCTTTAAGAAAATGCAACGCATATCAAACCCAAAACACAAACTAAACAAAAACAAAATTATTAACAACCACAATTTAGATAATTGAAAATTATTAGTCAAAATTATTATAAATATAACAAAAATATATGAGAAATATATATTAAAAACAAAAAAACAAAACAAAATATAAATCAATATTATGTGTATCCACATACATTTCGAAAAACTATGCTGTTTATTGATTTGACTTTTCGGTATTTTAACATTTAACATAAAAAAAACAAAACAAAAAAATCTGTGATTAACTACAAAATTTAAATTTTTAAAATTAAATGTATAGCGCCCACATGTTTATACTTGATAATGTTTAAAAAAAAAAAAACCAAAAACACAAAACTTTTCTCTAAATGGCATATGCAGTTGCATTTTTCCACCCCACTCGATTTTTTTTGTTTAGTTTTTGTAATTTCGAACACTTTAAAAGTCCGAATTTATTCCATTTCACACACACACACACACACTCACACACGCACACTCTTACATAAGTACATATAGCATGTATGCATAACAACAACAAAAACTTATTCAAGTTGAGGTAGCTCAGACCTCATCTCAGGCCGTAGGGATTGGTGGCGACAGCGTCCCAATTATACGAAACAACGCAGAAAGTAATAAAAAAAAAAAACAAAAAAGAAACCCCATAATAATATTAATAATTATGAATTAATTATTAAACACGCATGTTTAAGTGTATTGAACCCACATTGGAAATATGCATCAAATTGGAATATATATATATATATGCAGACATATATATATGTATATATACTATATATATATATATACTAATAATATAATTACATGTATACAGAGAACACACATAAATTATAAAAATAAAAACTCTAAAAAAAATCTTATGTATCACAAACTGTGTTTTTCTCACTTATGGTACAGGCAAGTTGGGTAAGTAAGCTGTCAATATTACAAATTTTCATTCAGCCAATGCACAGTGGGGTCGGTCATGTATGAAGAAGGTGGCCAAAAATACTTCCAGTATAGATTTTCGACTTGAAATTTTGTATATAGCTATTAAGCATGTTTTAGTTCACGATTTTTCTATTTCGACTTGCTCCAGCCACTCAATCTGTGAGGTTGGGTAAAAAAGTGCGTGAGCCAAAATATTTTGGGGGTGGAGTGGGGGGAAGTGATCCCGCATCAAGGTCAAAGTTCCCGAAAAATGGTCGAAAATTGATATATAATGTTATAGCTGCCCAGGGGTTGCTTCTAGAGGGGTCAAATATACCAGTGACCCCCATTGTTTTTCCCTCCGCAACATTTTTTTCCTTGACGCCTACCCCCTATCTCCAATCCCTAAGGGGGTCCCCATACAAAAATGACATTTTTATAAAATTGACCCCCACATCTTTAAAACTCTTCCTAGGAGGATAAAATGTATTACCAACTCCCATTATTTTTTTATTCCCAACATTTTTGTTCTTGGCACCTATCCCCTATCTCCCCTCCCTAGGGGGGCTCCCATACAAAATTGATGAAAACGTCATGTTTTTTTTGACTTCGTACAACTGACACTTGACTACCACTCCAAAAGTGCCTCCTAGCCATGGGAAATATAAGAACAACCCCATATATTTTTCCCTTCCCGACATTTTTGTCCTTGGCACCTACACCCTATCTCCCCTCCCTAAGGGGGTCCCCATACAAAAATGACATTTTTATAAAATTGTACTACAACACCCTAAAACACTTCCCAGGAGGGTAAAATGTATGACCAACCACATTATTTTTCACTTGCCAACATATTAGTTCTTGGCACCCACCCCTTGTCTCCACTCCCTCCTAGGGGGGCTCCCATACAAAATTTATGAAAAATGCATGATTGTATGGATTTATTAATACAATGTTATGGCAATATACTTGGGTGGCAATACACTGGGATGGTAAAATGCTACCGGAGATGCAAGGGAAAAAAGAAGTTCCTCGTCTTCCTGTGATCGCTAATCATTATGGAAACGAACCGCTTTAAGGCGTGCCGAAAGTAGCATCAGGGTAAAGGAAAAGGCAAACATATCGCGGAGGCGGTACCCGATTTGTTGAAAGAGTGAAACATTATTGACCCCGTTTAAGCTATTTCGTTCGACACCAAAGAATCAAACACTGGTCAATACCAACGTGCGTCATCATTACTCAAGCAATTATTAGAACGAGATCTGTTGCATTTACGATGCAGACATTATATATATGAACTTCAATTGAGAGAAGTGTTTGAAGCCAAATTTGGTAAAACTTCTGGCCCAGGAGTGCTTTTATTTTGCCGTTTCAAAGAAAAATGGAAAGAAATAAAAGACGAACCGTACTGCTCTGGTACAAAGGATGACCTAGTCGCTGCCAAAACACCAGCTTCTTCAATACCAGCAACTTAAGCCCTCCAGGGGCCGTCAGTCATGCTCGATGGATTTCTAAGGCAACATATACACACCTGATCATATTAATAGGTACACACCGAAATTTTTTAATTATAGATGGTTTTTTCGTACTTTTAGTGTTGACAACTTTTTAATTTTTGGTTTTTTGTTGTTGTCAATGTCTGGCCACACTGTGACAAAGAGTTGAAAGAGGGGCTGCCCCGTATATCAAAGCTTTTCTATAAATTGCCAGTCCACCACACATTTTGCCTGATTATAATAATAGGTACAGTCTGCGTTTCTCTCAAGTACACTGCTCGCCACTTGAATAGGCCACCTCTAAAGTCGATTTTCTATAGTTAATTGCTGCTAAACCAAGCCATCTAGGAAAATAATTTTTGTTTTCTTATAAAGTTTATTTAAATGTAGTAATTAGACGAAAATTACAAAATTATTCAAAAGTTGTAAGTATACAAAAAACATTGTTAACCAATAAGCAACAAATTTTGGAGTCTTCATTTTGCACCACTTGAATAGGACACTTTATCTAAAAACCATTTAAGAATATTTCAATCCTTTTCAAATAACAATATTACTTAAATAAGAAATTACTAACATGTTTTTAAACCAAAAAAAGTTTTTAATAGTGTGTTGAGCCTACTTTTTTCTCCAAAACCTCACACATTCGGTCTGGCAGAGATGCATACAATTTTGCCAAATAATTCAACGATATCGAGCCCCATCCTAATTTGATAGCTGCAATTAGTTCGGGAATGCTCGAATATTGCTGACCTGATCCATATACTTCACGTGTTAGCCATTCCCACACATTCTCAATGATATTCAAGTCCGGTGAATAGGGTGGCCAGTTTAATAACTCCACGTTTTGGCTCGCTATATACGATTTAACAATCCGGGCCGTATGTATAAGGGCATTATCATGTTGATAAATCCATTTTAGATTTGCAAAAAGAGTTTGGAAGTGTGGAAAGGCCTCTTTCAATATACCATTATAACACAACGCATTCATGGTGGTTGGAATAAATTTAAGCTCACAGGTGCCATAATTGGAAATGGCGCCCCATACCATAATACCTCCAGCACTGCTGTGCAACTTATCAAGATGGTATGGTTCTTTTCGAAGATCATGAAAATAGTAGCTGTAGCCATCGGGGCCCTCCAAATTAAACTTTTTTTCGTCCGAAAAGACAACACGTTGCCACTCCGAAGTCCAGGTGACATGTGCGCGCGCGAAATCAAGGCTTTGTAACTTCCGAGCCGGGTTAAGAGGTGGCTTCTTCTTGATTTTTAGTCTCTTCAGGTGTGTAGCATTATTAATAACACGACGCATGGTTGTCAAACTTGCTTTAACGTTGCATTTTTCCCTTATCTTGGCCAAAGAGTCGAGCGAATTGGAAGCTTCTCTTAATATAAGTCGCTTGTCCGCGATGGTAAGCACACTGTGGGTGCGGCCCTTCATGTTTTTACCATAATTAGCCTCATTATTTAAAAAATTTGTTATGGCGTGACGGCTCCTGTCGACTTTTTTTGCTATTTTGGCAATAGAAAGGCCAGAATCCTTGTAAGCTTGGATTTTTCCTTTCTCCGACTCAGATAATGAAGTGCCACGTCCCATTTTAATTTTTTTTAATTTTATATACACTTCAATTAAAGCAAAAAGTTTAAGTAAACCAAAATTTGTGTGCACATGTCAACGATACCGACCAAATAAAATGCATGTTCTATTCAAGTGGCGCAAAAATTCAATTGAATTTTTGCGAATGCTCACATAAAGTGCAAACAACTTTATAACGGTTCTATTCCAAAACTTGGAATATACCAGAAAGAGCGAAGAATGCTTGCACAAAGATAATATGCAAAAAATACCGTTATTCTACCATTTCGTTTTCGAGTTACGAGCAGTTTTAAAGAGAGCATACAGGGTGTCCTATTCAAGTGGCGAGCAGTGTACCTTATAGTGCTTATTTTTCCTTAATTACAAGGCGATCGCCTTGCAGACTGCTGTGCAATTAAAAGTAAAAGTGAAGTGCTAAATTAAATTTAAGGTATGAATTAGTATCAGTGCAGTTTCGATATTTCAAAGAATATCCATTTCAGGCGTGAGCAGGCCTTAAGTTAAGGGCTTAAGCCTCCACCGAGGTAGGCAGGCACCACAAATTGGACTTTGCCCTTCTAACACCTGCTTCATTAACATCCCCATTATCTGGCTCATCCGCATCTTTGGCATCGTCAGTTGGGGTGTGCCGCACGATCACGTGGCAGGCGGAGAACCTGCCCTACTCATATGGGTCACCGCTCCACCCAAACGGAGATTGCTCTTCCCTGGGAGAAAAGATCTAAGAGCCTATATATGTACATATCATCATATGGAGTCGCAATGAGTACAACCAAAAAAAAAAAAAAAATCCAATCTGCATACACCTCAGCAAGTGCATCCAAAACGACCTTAAAAACTATCATGTCCTAAAGCTAGTGTGAATAATCAGCAGCAAAGAGTTTTCGATTTTTTCTCCTTTGAAAATTTCAAGTTCACGGTCATGATGATGACGTTCTCTTCATAATTATTAAGTTGTTCTTTTATTTTGGGCATGATGCGAACAGATAAGCGCCCAGCTGCTTCGTTTTGATTGTGCTTTGCACAAACTTTTACATACGTAAAAGGAATATTGTTGAAATAAATTGTTGCTGCTGATATACATTCAAAACACTATTTTCTACCTATTAAGCTAAAGTAAATTAAATTAGAGAAATTCAATATTAATAATTTGCTGTAAAGATGTGTATGTAAGTCGGATATTGAAGTTAAGAAACCCATGCTAGGCATCTCCAAACTTAATATGTTCTTATATTTATAAACAGCCTCACCGTCTTGTCCAACGTCTTCTTGGGCCCAATGATAACATCGGCATATTAGTAGGTCAAAATTAAGCTGTGAGTAATTTGGTAATTTTAAGTCTTTACATTCATTTTTGTAAGTATGGTGATTTGACCCTAGCATTGATACCTAACCCTGAATTACACACAATTAGTAACATCAAGCAATCTGTAATGAAAAACCATGAGCAACTAAATTTATACTACTGAATTATATTGAATTTACTATGAAATAATTCCCTTTTTCTTGGGCCACCTAGGGGTCTAGCTCAGCAGCTCGTATTGGGTAGGGTCATGTAACCTTTTCTTTGATCCTACAGGTTGGGTGGGTAGAGATGGAGACAATTACCACCATAGTTCTCTTCTTTTGATGATGAAGCCCGTCCGATTCCGTCTGCTTACTGTTTGGTTCGATTGTCCGTTTTATACGGATTTATTATTGTAACACTTTGCTGAACCGGCACAACACGGACCCTCTTAGTAGACAAAGTGTGTTGCTGAAGCAACGCTTCGTGTGTTCGTTACAAATCTAACACAAATATTCGTACAAAATTTATACACCAGAGCATAGCAAGCTGTGAAATTTGATTCATCGCTTATTGTCAGTTATTGTGTACCAGATCGGAACGGTATATTTAGTTGAACTCTATTCTACGTGCCGAACACATCTCAATACAATTTGGGAAGAAAAAAAACAGTAAACAATAATTGAGTAAGTTAAAGAAAATTTTAATAAAAATGCCTTTCCATAGACGAGCGCAACTGCAAACAACTGTACTGAAAGCCTTTCAGAATTGTTCCTTTGGCACAGAGTCAACTAACTCAGGACGAGCTGTATCCCAGTTTGACAACATGGATAACGAGAGCTCAAATGAAGCTCAAATGGAGGCCGAAACTTTGCAAGACTATAGACAAAAACTAAATCATCTACCCAAGACAATTCGGGCAGTCCATGAAGAACGCAAGTTAAAGAAAAAGCCGCACAAAGACGCTAAGATACTTAAGAGATTGGTCGGGGAAGGCATGAAGTTTGTCCCCGAAAATTCGCCAATTGTATCTACTCCGGGTAACAAATTCAGACTAGTTATGAGAACACGACTAATAGAAAAGATTGCTTACAAATGGGACAAGGATCAAGAGAAAAGGAAACGGTTAATGCTTTCAGAGGAGTTACCTAAATCTCTGGTAAAATGTTTAGACATAATTGAAAGTTTTTACTAAGTGAATCTTCTGCAGAAGAGCTCTGGTGCAGCGGAGCCAGAACATCGGGAGAATTTAGAAGTAGATACAGTGTTGCAAGATTCTGTGCCAGCTGGTACCCTGGTAAGCTGTTTAGCTGTAATTTTTTGTATGTTTTTACTAAGCTAATCATCTGCAGGAGAGCTCTGACGAGCCAGAACCTAAAGAGCTGGAAAATTTTGAAGCAGATCCACACTCAAAAGATTCTGTGCCAGCTGGTACCCTGGTAAGCTGTTTAGCTGTCATTTTTTTTTTGTATGTTTTTACTAAGCTAATCATCTGCAGGAGAGCTCTTCCGAGCCAGAATCCAAACTGCTCGAATGTTTGGAAGTAGATACAGTGTTGCAAGATTCTGTGCCAGCTGGTACCCTGGTAAGATGGATAGACATAATTGAAAGTTTTGACTAAGCTTATCTTCTGCAGGAGAGCTCTGACGAGCCAATACCTGAAGAGCTGGAAAATTTTGAAGATCAACACTCAAAATATTCAGTGATTGCTGGTACCCTGGTAAGATGTTTAACCAGCGTAGAAAAACGCCATTTGGAGGCAAAACTAAATCGGAAACCCAGCAAGAGAAAGCCATTCGAAGAAGTAAAGATGCTTATAAAATTATTTTGGGTAATATTTCCAAGGGACACCGTGTCACCTAAATCTCTGGTAAAATGATTAGACATAATTGAAAGTTTTTACTAAGTGAATCTTCTGCAGAAGAGCTCTGGCGCGGCGAAGCCCGAACTGCTAAAAAATTTAGCAGTAGATACAATTGTCCAGGATTCTGTGCCAGCTGGTACCCTGGTAAGCTGTTTAGCTGGAATTTTTTTTGTATGTTTTCACTAAGCTAATGTTTTGCAGGAGAACGAGCCAGAAGAACCTGAACAAATGTTAGAAGCAGAACCCCCTTCATCTTCATTGTTCGTATCATTTATGCATTATGTAGAACGCATAATAAACATCATAAGAGGTGAGCTTAAAATATATTTTAAAAATGATTAAAACTAAAATTGAAAGCAGGGTTCGGCAGCAGCAGCAGAGAATTTGTCCGAATGTAGCATGAAAGTAAATAAGCCAAAAACAAACAGATCAGAACTTGCAACAAATTGGAAAAACATACCTCAAAAACCCAAAGCATAATTTCAGGCTGAACTTTTCATAAACAGAAAATCTCAGGCTGAAATTTGTATATGTTTAATTCTCAAGTCTTTATTCGGCCAAATGACCGTTTAAATAGAGAGTTTGACTAGGGCTTGAAGTGTGAAAAGCAACAACGTCTGCTGATGAGTGAATTGTGGTTAATTCCGAAACAGGCCTGTACAGACTAACCAATTGCTATCTCTGTTTAAAATGGTATTGATTTGTATTAAATTACTATCATTCCCTGACCTTTGAGCCAGCACAAACAAAAACTTGGACTAAATCAAAAACAGGTCGCAAAAACTCATAAGTAAATTCAAGAAGCTTTTGAAAACTTTCAGTTCAGTTCTCAGTATTTGAGTGGACAGACCATGATACAACTAATACAGATATGGCAAGCTCTTAGCTCGCTCTCCGTTTCAGTTTACTACCCCCCCTGCTGGAAAATTGTCTAGTTTACAACCAGAAATGTAGCAGTCGCTAAAATCTTGAAACTGGTTGCACTTCCTATCCAAATCAATGCATTAAAGTCGTCCATTTTACACAGGCATGTCATAGGCAGGTGCCATTTGCAACCAGTTAATTACCAGTTCACCATTATGTATTGTTATACATCAAAATCTGTCGGTCAACTCACTCATCACCAATTCGTTTGCAACCAGTTAAATTAGAATTGGATTCTTCTTTATTGGCCCGATGTAGCATCACAACCGCTTGACAGTCTTGGCCTCTGCAATAAATGCCCTCCACTCGCTTCTGCTACGTGCGAGCTGGCACCAGTTGTTCACATCAAGGTTGGATCATCCCATCTTAGTGGTGGACGACCCCTCCTGCCTTGTCCTCCAAAGTCAGCCGCCTTCGCTTTGTACTCCTTTTTTACTGGAGCTTCTTCATCCATCCGGATTACATGTCCTAACCAGCGCAGTCGCTGTTGCTTTATGCGCTTGACTAGACTGATGTCCTTATAGAGCTCATACAGTTCGTGATTCATTCGAATGCGGTATCCATCGCCAACTTTTAAAGGTCCAAATATCCAACGAAGGATTTTTCGCTCGAACACGCCAATCGCCTCCTCATCCGCTGCTGTCATTGTAGGACTGGGATGATGAGCGACATGTATAGCGCTATTTTTGTTCTTCGAGAAAAGGCTCTGCTCTTGAACTTCCTACTAAGCCCGTAGTAGCATCGGTTTTCAGGAGTAATTCTTCTTCGGATCTCCAGGCTGGTGTTGTTGTCGCCGGTAATCATCGTCCCGAGGTAGACAAAATCCTCTACAACCTCAAAGTTGTACTCCCCCATAGTAACAAATTGTCCAAGACGCTTAGACTTCTTGTCCGTGGATACTAGGTACTTTGTCTTGTCCTCGTTTACCGCTAAGCCCATCAGTTTAGACTGCTTCTCAATCTCTGAAAACGCCTTGCTTACCGCCCGTTCGTTTTTGCCGATAATGTCAATATCATCGGCGTATGCGAGTAGCATTAGATCTTTATAAAGAAATGAGCCCGATCTGTTGGCATTTGGGCACTGGCACAGTATATACTCCATCAGTAGATTAAAGAAGTCACACGATAGGGTGTCACCCTGCCTAAAACCTCTCTTGGTATCAAATGGTTCGGAGAGGTTCTTTCCTATTTTGACGGAGCTTCGAGTGCTTCTCAACGTCATCATGCAAAGTCGAACGTACTTTGCTGATATACCAAAGGTATACAGGGCTTCAAAGAACCTTGACCTTATCGGTGTGTTAAAGGCTGATTTATAATCAACAAAAAGATGGTTGGTTTTGATATTTCTCTCATAGGTCGTCTCCAGCGTTTGTCGTAATGTGAATATCTGGTCTGTGGTGGATTTACCAGGTCTGAAGCCACACTGATAAGGTTCGATCAGTGTCAACAAGTCAACAGTGCACGACAGAATCTTATATGCGATGGGAAGGAGACTGATCCCTCGGTAGTTGGCGCAAACTGCAGGGTCTCCTTTTTTAAAAAGTGGGCAAATTACACTTAGACTCCAATCTTCGGGCATGCTCTCGTCGGACCATATTCTGCTGATGAGTTGGTGCATGCACCTTACCAACTCCTCGCTTCCAGCCTTAAACAGTTCAGCTGGCAGATCATCTGCACCTGCTGATTTGTTGTTCTTAAGCCTTTTTATGGCTACACAGACTTCGTGATGGTCTGGTGGGTCTATCTCTATGTTTTCGATTGGTGGCGTCGCTACTACTCCAGAGGCGGTATTGTGTTCGTTGTCGCCTCCCAGCAGGTTGGCGAAATAGCTTCTCCATTTGTCTAGCGCCACTTGCGGATCTTTGACCAGATTTCCATTTTCGTCCTTGCATTGTGTAACTCCGGGTTTGAAACCTTCGGTAAGTCGTCTAATCTTTCGATAGAATTTTCGAGTCTCACCCATGCCGAATAGCATCTCGACTTCCTCACGCATGCGCCTTTCTCGCTCATTCTTTTTCCTTCTGAAAAGGCGCTTCTCCTCTCTCCTTTTCTTCCGGTATTGCTCTTTAACAGCCCGCGTTGCTCCCGACTGCAGAGTTCTCCTGTAGGCAGCGTCTTTCTCTGCAGTAGCGTCGCGACACTCCTCATCATACCAAGTCTGCTTTCGAGGGTGCTCGGCGTATCCGAATATCTCCTTGGCAGCCGTACTCATGGAGTGTGATATATGATTCCACCAGAAGGGAATGGTGAGTTTTCCCTAAGCAATTGGGTGAGTTCAGCTGTGTAGGCTTCAGAGGTCCGTTGTGATTGCAGCTTATCGACATTTAGCTTTCGACGTGTACTAGTACGTAAGGCATGTGCCACACTGAGCCGCGTGCGCACTTTGGCTGCAACAAGGTGGTGATCCGAGTCTATGTTGGCACCTCGAATCGCACGCACGTCTAGAACACTCGATGAGTGCCTTCCGTCGATCACAACATGATCAATCTGATTTCGCGTTAGTTGATCAGGGGACTTCCAGGTCGCCTTATGGATGTCGCGATGTTTAAACCTGGTACTACTTATGACCATGTTCCTGCCCGCGGCAAAATCTATTAGTAGTTAGTTGTTTCATGAAATCTAAATCGGCCGACTGTCGAGCCAAAAACTCCTTCTCTCACAATTTTAGCGTTAAAGTCGCCAAGCACGATCTTTATGTCGTGATCGGGGGCAGCGCTCATAGAATTCGTCTTTTATCGAAGCGCCCTTGTCTTCCGTTGGGGCGTGTGCACAGATAAGACTAATATAAAAATATTTAGCCTTAAGTCTGAGTGCGGCTAGTCGCATGTCCACTGGTGTGAAACTGATGACAGAGCGACGAAGTCTTGCACTGACTGCAAAGCCGCATCCAAACTCATGCTTGGAAGCATGTCCGCTGTAGTAGATCTCCCAGGGTGTATTGGTTGTTGATGTTCTTTTCACCATGCTTCCCTGTCCAATCCATCGCATTTCCTGAAGTGCGGTAACGTCCGATGAATATTTCTCAAGGACATTCACCAACTGGATATCAGCACCTTCTCCAGGTGCATATCCTCAAATCGTGGTTCTTAAAACGTTTTCGTGGGTCGTCGTCAGAGGGGGTCCGTATCCGAGGCATTGTTGTCGCAGTTTTCATTGGTGGAGTTTTTTTGACGGAGGTGGGTACCAAACCCGACGCACCAACCCTATATATTGTACCCTGTAGGGAGGGCTCGCCGCTCACGTTAGCCAGAAGCTAGTGGAAGTGGTCATCAATGACGACAAGCTGCTGAGGTTGAAAGTGGCTTAAAACGTAGTTTTGATTACCTGTGCGAAGGGCAATGCATTTTGCATGTGTTTCTATGGCCAATCTTTGGATTTAAACTGCAATTGCAGTATTTGCAGTGTCTCCGGATACAGATAATTGGCAACTCGACACATCCAATTCTTTAATTCGCGAAATTTTGGATTGTAAACGTTTTAAAGCGCAATCAAATGATATTCGATGCGCCTGATTTCGATTACACACAAATAAAACTGAGTTGCATCGCTTTGAAAAATGATAATCGAAGGCGGAAAATCAATATGAAAGCGAAGCCACATAGTTGAAATTGATAAAAAGCCTTAGAACAATTAAAAAATGATGAATAAAGAATAAAACAAAATTAAAAAAGGGGACGTTTCAAAATTTTTCCGGAAATCGCAATTTAAAAAAGGACAGATCTGTCCGCAAAAAAGTCAAATTGGCAACACTGCATGGGACAGTTAAAGAAAGACTTCTGTACTCACCGACTCACGCATTCATAAGTTCGGCTCGCGTCTGTATGAAAAGCATCAGTGATTAAGGTCAACGGTTGCTATGGGCTGGCTCAAGATATACTTAAAAGGTAGCCGCACTCGCTCTTTCGCTCTCATTGCTTACTTCTTAAATGTCACTCTGTAAACAACCCTTGTGAGCGACACATCTCCGCCGACGAATTTTTTTGTGTTCAGCTTCTTATTTAGAGAGAGCGAGTGCGGCTACCTTGTTAAGTATACCTTGGGCTGGCTGGTCCTGATTTCAAGTGGCAACTTCTCTGCTTCATATTATATCCGCAAACATGGCTTAACAGGGATATAATTGAACCGTGGTTCCGCTTTCGTTCTCAGACTTGATGAATGATTTAATTGTATAACCAAATAATTTTACATTTTATCCTTTCTCTCTCTTTTCTTCCTTAGACAAGATTCCAGTCTCCTCCATTATATTAGTGCTGATTCTCTTAATATATTTGTTCTGCATACTTTGTATATACGTTAATGTATATGCCAACGACGAAATAGGGTATATGATTAAATACCAGTCATCTAATTGGGCGATGAAACGCTTTTATTCCATAATGCGTTGGTTGCATGGGCCATAGTTTTAATATAATATATTAAATTTATATATATAATCAAATTGTATTGTTCCATATTGTAAAACATTTATTAAAGATAAATTTGGCGTTCTAGTTGAAGTGTTTATATGGTTTTGTTAAGGGGGTGTTTTATTAACTTAACTTAAATTTTCTATTAGGATCTTTAAAACATCCTGCAAAACTTTCAAGCAAATCCGACAAGTTGTGAAACATAACAATTAACAAAATCAATTTTTTTCGACTCGTATTTTTTAAAATTCGATGTTTTTTACAGGGTTTGAAAAACTGCCGGCAAAATAGCAATAGCACTGAAATTTATGACTTTGGCTGTGCTGTGCTTTGATGAAATCGTGGTTCACTTGGAAAGCAAGAGCGCAAAATTGAAACCCCGAAGCTGTGCTATTGCTTTGGTGTGAGAATTTCAAAAGTATAGAAATATCATATTTGAAATTTCGAAGCAGTTGTTTAACATTTCAAAAGCATTGCGCACTAAGCTGAGAAAGTTCAGTAGCACACATAGGCGAATGGGCCCCCAATGCATGTTTTAAGTATTCAATTTTAAAGTACATTAACCTAAAGTATTTTAGCGATTTAGCTGAATTTTTAACAGCGATCATTTCCATCATAAGCCTATTTAGAGCCATTTATCCATTAAGCGTGGTACGGAGACGCTGACAATTTTTGCGGAGCCCATCTAATTACATAGCTCAGGAAATCCGCTCACGAAAATTCTCAGAGCGCATTGTCAGAGCGAGTACGGAGCAACCAACAATTCGCTATGACAATTTGCGTGGACCTGCCAACTCGTTTTTTTGAAAACAGCTGATAAATTGTCGAAGGGGGTCTGCAAATTATGAAACTTGTTTGATAATTGTCAGATTTCGTGACCGCAATTAAAAAAAAATGGATGCAAAAAAAAACAAAAAAACCATACAAAAGTCATTTGGAGAACTTTACGAACAAGCAGCGTTAATCAAAGCGGTCGAGTCTCAATCCATTTGATGGGATTTGACTAACAAAAAGCATTTCGATACCCGCAGCTGCATCACTTGTGGCGGAGAATCCTTCTCTGTATGCTTCTCCCGGCATACCATTTGCCCAATGTATGCATTCCACCCCAGTCTAAACCTTCGCAGTCTCCACAGCCCACGGAACGGCCCTACAGCTAACGCAGCCCTAAGCTGAAGTCTTCACAGCCAGTGTTGGGCAAATTTTAATTGATTAACAATTAAAAAACTAACAATTAATTAATTGTTCGTCGCACCTATCGCAGTTAACAATTAATTAATTGTTAGTCAGTTTCTACAATTAACAATTGATTAATTGTTAATCTTTTTAAAAAATTTGATTAAAAACTAACAATTGAATGGGTTCGTAATCGCCCTTTGCTAGCTCTACCTCTCAGCTCATGACACTCAGCTCTTTGCTCTGAGCTCTTTGCTCTGAGCTCCCCTCATGTGTTTTCTGTTGAGCATTTTCGGTTGATCAAAACAAACGAGACGGTCTCTCAATAACAACTGAGAGGGACACTTGTGAGCGACCGCTCACGAAAAACTGTCTTCAAATGAGCAAAACACAAAAAGTGTCAGCAAAAAGTGTTATTTGTTTTGTTCGTGTGGTAGGCGGTGGGCTTATCTTCAATATGTACAATGTACATAATTAAATAAATATGGTTTTCAGGCGTTAAGCAATTACCAAAAACTTCTGCATTTCATTTGTTAGGTTAATAATACATTTTTCCATCCTCCATATATGTACAAAGATCGTTGACTGAGACAAACACACTCACTCACACACACAGGCATCCCAGTCACAAACACGCTTACATTCTTCGAAGACACTTTGGAAGTCGGCTCTCGACAAAACGGTCAGTGAAAGACATGAGCAAAACAGAAACGAAAAAAGCGATCTTTGGTTGAGCGAAAACAGCTGTTGAGCAAAACTGTTACGGATCTGCTTTGTTCTTCATTAGGCTACGCCGGCTGGCTCAACGAATCCCAGGAGTAAGGTCCATCCCAAAGCCAGCAGACCGCACAATCCCGAATGTCGACAGACACCTACAAATGTCATCGCTAACCTCTATTTTCAACTGACAATAAATACTCAAACAAGCGACAAAAAAACATTAACTAAACAAACATACTACCGCTGTTCCTATGTTCCAGAATTGGATCCCAGACCGGAATCCTGGCGCACCCACCCTGCCTGCAGCGGACTCATCCTCCAGCTGCCCATGTGCTGGCGTCATCCATCCATATCAACCTACTTCGTGTCCATGGCGGTCAAAAGACGATCCATACCCCCCTTCTGCGAAAATTTAGCAACACATTGTGGTTGTTCGGTTTAGGTGGACAATGTATTAACGATAATCTTACTAACTAACATGTTTCCTTATTTAATTCCTTTTCAGACTTTAAACAACACCGACAACAAAAAAACGAGAGCGTAAGTTAAAGTCGGCTCTAACCGACTTCGATATACCCGTTACTCATGGAAACAAATGTTTATTAGCCTTCCTGTATGCCTGAGGTGGGTCAGCCGAAAAGTATGCAACATTTTTTAACTCGGCTATTTATTATCCGCCAGATATTAATAGACATTTGTCAATTACTAAATCCAACATAAATGACTCCAAATTCATCACGATAAACAGATCAGACAACAAAACTTTTGAAAACGTCGGTCAAGCCCGACTATTACATACTCTGCACCCTTAATGTCGCAGCTCGAATTTGGTCACGAGTCAAACGGCCAGTTAACACACAACGCACAACGCAGTGCGCTCTCTAAGCTCTCTCTCTCTCTCTCTCTCTCTCACTAAGATTGCTGCTGAACGCAATGCTTAGGTTATGGGTGGGGTGGGTGGTGGGCGTTAACTGACCGTTTTTTGCTCATAACTTGAGTATCGTTCATCCGATCTTTATCATTCCATCAGCAAATCGATAAATAATTTTGAGTACTAGATTAGTTTTTTCCAAATTGCGGGGGCGTGAGGGGGCGTGGCAAAAATTGAAAATAAATTTGATCTGCGTGCAGACAATAGGAGTCTACATTTCAAATTTGGTTGCTCTAGCTCTTCTAGTCTCTGAGATCTAGGTGTTCATACAGACAGACGGGACGGACGGACAGACGGACATGGCTATATCGAATCGGCTGTTGATGCTGATCAAGAATATATATACTTTATATGGTCGGAAATGATTCCTTCTGGCTGTTACATACATTTGCACGACTTTAGTATACCCTTTTACTCTACGAGTAACGGGTATAATTAACAAAATTATGTCGATCGCTATCGCTGCCTACTATGGCTAGGTCACTCACCGGTGAAACATGGCGATGATCAAGGACAACATTTAAAGAAAATTACGCCAACGGACGCATCGGCACACACGTAAATATATAAATATAGTATATTGGTTCCCCGTTTCAGGGCAGAATGATAACTTAAATCTACCTTAACCTACCTCAAGAGCTCTTTCAGCAAGTGAAGGACTAGAAATTCTATAGATATTTGCATTTATATGTATATATTTATCTTTATACCATTGGCTAGCCGGGCTCAAATTACACTAAGACTAGCATGTGTCACCGGTTTTCCCCTTTTCTTTTGCTTTTATTGTATATTTTTTTTTTTGGTTAAATTTATAAATCTATTTCCTTTTTTTTTTTTCTTGGCAGGCACTCGAGACGACACTCGCCTCGATTTATGATTTTTTGACTCTTTTCTTATAATCTATTTCTGGCTTTTTTTTTGCAGCACCCCAATCAGCACGCTCCCTATGCCAGGACTTTCCCACGGGACACCCGGCGGTCGGCTACCCCGGCGTTGGAACGGACTCACTTGATTCTTTTCCTTGTATTTGTGTGGCCCTCTGGCGATCCCGGCTTCTCCAAGTCGCTTCCACTTCTCGGACTCTGGCCGACGCACCACGAGTGGGGTTAAGGGAGTAGGGCAAATGGATGGAGTGGCAGGATCCCTCTACTGCTGAAGTTCTGTTTTTTTATCTTTTTTTGCGACGAAGGCAAAAAAATAGAAAACCCGTGGCCGTCCTCGTGCGGACCAGAAGTACGGCCACGCTGGAAGAATCAAGAAAACCTGTCATCAACCACTCTCTCTGGCACCTTTGGGATCAACTCACTTTTCTTAAATATTTTTTCTGTTTTTTTTTATTTCACAGTTTTTCTTTATCAATTAAATTACGTTTATTCCGCACAGGGAAATTTCGTTGCAAATAAAACGAATTTCTTTAAAATTTTCGGCGTGAAAGCTTTTTATTTTCTTGTATTAGCATTATCTGACTGCCGGTCCTCTTGCGATTTGATTCTTGACTGCCTCTTGGCACCCATTACCACCCCCATATATGGGCTCGTCTCCAATCCCACCGTCCCCTAAGCCTGACCTACCTCAAAGTCATTTCCCGCCTGCTTCTATATAGGGTCATTGGCCGTTTTGAACGCCAACCAACGGACAGCCGGTGAGAAGAGCGAGCTTGAGCTTGAGGTTCACTTCCTCTCTACCCATCCCCTGCGATTGGGATAAGCCTACCGCCTCAAGCCCATCTTAATTTCCTAGAGGGCGCCACTTCGCTTCTAAGCTCGAGGGCGTTGCCACCTATGAGAAATTTGGCCGCTACCTACTTCAAACGATCATCTCTAACCTATTTATACATATATGAACGTATACAAATGCAACAAAACAGAATTGAAAGTGTCTTTTTGCAACCTCTTTTCGTTGTGTCTGTAACAGAACAGTTTTACACAGACACGCTGATAGTGTTAACAGTTTTTTGCGAGCTCTGCAATCAAGTGGAAAATCATACCAAAATCAATGCATAAGCGCAATTCACAGCTAAGAGATCTCCATGGTAATAAGACCGCTAAGTGCTTAAGAAACTGCTTTTCAAGGCAACAACTACATCGCCTTGATTTTGACAATAGTGAACCCCGAACCATGGATGACCAATGCTGAAGAACATAGATAGAGCATGAAGAATGTATCAGTTCCACCAAATTCACTGTTAATTCAAAAAAAAAGAACCTGCCAGATGTACATAGTTCATAAGCGTTATTCAATAATATTTGCAAACGACATTTTTTATGAGTGAGGCCAATTCAGACATTTTCTGCAATACATATACCGCCTTGATATGTGTTCAGTCGCTATTATGGCTCACAGCTCAGAGCCGAGTGCTGTCGCTCACGAGCTGAAAGCCGTTCAGTGCTCCAGGCTCACGATCAGCGGTTCTCGGCTCTGAGCGATAAATTCCGAACCCTGCAATTGAATAGTAATATTTGAATGTTTTTTTTTTTTAATTTTTATTATTATTTCTAATAATAATTAATATTGCATTTAAGAACTACCCTCTTTTCAAACATGCTATCCGATAGACTGTGGCTCTTTGGCGTTCAACTGCTGCCGACGATGGTAATGGCGTGTTGTATTTAACAAAAACGTTTCGAATTTCGGGATATCGATTAAGCAGCTCCTGTTCCTGACTTTCTTCTGCAAAAAACTGAAGCATCAAAAGTTCTGCTTTAGTCAAAGGAGCATCAGAGGGCAGTCGATTCACTTCGATTATCACCACATCAGAGTCAGAGTCGGAATCAAAATTTAAAAAATGATTATCTTGATTTGTTTTTTTTCTTGTGGCCATTGTCGATTCATTTTCAGATATGTTCTTTGATATGCACATTTTAAAAACTTTTAAAAGCTTAGAGCGATCCGCTGGCTCTAAACATGTCAACCACTTATTCTTAAAGCGCGGATATGATAAAGCTGCAATAGCAGCATTTTCCGCATATGGAGTGCTAATGTCGAACAAATTTTCAAATCGTTTTTCAACGCTTTGTCTATACGAATTAATTAATGGCTTGCAATAAATAAAATTGTTGATCCTTTCTATTTTCCGCAGTTTTCTTCTTAAAGCCCGAAGGCATGGCAGCACTATCCCGAAAAAAGTGTTTGTTTCACTCTGCATGATATCGAGAGCTTCCGCAACTGGCGCAACGCAGGTCAAATGTTCTTGTAAATATTCAAACTCGGTTTCTTTGATGGCGTTTTTTAAATTTAGTGATTTGTGTAAAAGGAGGTTCTTGTCTCTAATACTCGATATTTGTTTAAGAGCATCAAATAGACTATACCATCTGGTTTCTCCGGGGCTGCTTAATGTGTGATGCAATACATTTTTTATAATTTCTGCTGATTTTGGTCGCCGTGCAGCTTTCCATAAGGTATTGCATTTTTTAATTACTCCAGCATGCATAATTGACAATGATGTATTTTGATTATTTAAAACCTTATTGGCATCGGTTGTCGCGAACCTAGGCTTTATTGTGCTGATTTAGTCTCTTTTTCTACTTATGCATCTTTTCTGAACAAAATTATATTTTACTGTACTTAATTGTTAGCTTTAACTGTAGTGTTAAACAATTGAAAAATTCAATTGCAGTTGATTTAGTTGTAAGTTGCAATTAATTTAAATTAATTCAACTAAATTGGTTGCAAGCTGCAACTAATCTTTTAGTTGCAATTAATTTCAATTGCAGTTGAATTAATTGATTAAAATTTTTAGTTGATTAATCAATTGATTGAAAATTTATATTATAGTAGTAGCTCCTTCGGCTTACTGTGGTAGCTTCCGTTGCTACTGTTGTGGCCACCTTTAAATCCGTATTCACCTATGATGAGTATGATCCGCCTCCAGTCTATGAAGCTGGCTGTGGCTATGAATATTGCCTCTGGTTTAATATGCGGCCCAGCAATTTTAATCTCCAGATGCGTTTTGTGTTGTCGTTATAGCAGTATGTCTAAGTGGCTAAGTTCTGCTCCCGCAGCCCAAAATAAAGGGCTTCTACCGCCCCACACAAAATGCTTCCATGAAATAGACCATGGCATTAACACAGATAACTGAATTTCCCCTAGTGAGTTCCATTATCAATTTTATACACTCTTTTATTTTATTTGAATTAGCCCGCCTATTTTTTATACACACAACAGCTGATTTCTGTCTGTTGCCTGGTCACACAACATTGTCTGAGCGGCTCTGGAAATTATCAAACAATTTCCACTCCGCAAAAATTGTCAGCGTCTCCGTACTACGCTTAAGCTGAATTAAAATTCGAAAACGATTCGAACATTCTATTGAAAAGAAAATCGATTTCTATTTCACTCGGAAACGGAAACATCATAATGAAAACGATTCGGAATTCCAATTGTTTTACTTTTTAAATCCACTCGGAAATGCACACAAAAAAATCTGTGGTTAAATTTAACCGATATTTTGGGTTAGAAATGCGCCAACCCAAAAAGTCGGTAAAATTCACAAAATTTGACAGTAACTATCACGTAAGCCTTTACGCAAAGAGAACTATTGCAATAGTAAATCTAACTGAAAATATCGTTTAGAAATGCGCCAACCCACAAAATTAGTAATATTAACCGATGCGTACAGTCAGTAAATTTTCTTACTGTGTGTACAGTAATTTTACCATAAAAATAGTAATTTAACAGCTGTTACTCAACTAAAGAAAAGTAGTGTTGGATACTATTTTCGCTGTCACAAGTTGCCAATCTACTTGAGCTCATCATCATCCCAGACCAGAAGAGGCAACCTTAATACCCCCCACCCACCAATTTTGGTTCTGAAACAATTGTTTGAATTAAACACATTTTTATTTTTTTTGAAAAATTTTTACTTACTTGGGGGGGGGGATTCGAACTCTGGGCCCTTGGACTGAACACGATTGGACGGACGTCTTTACCAGTTACGCTACGGCGCGCGTTAATAGAATTGCGTCTAACATATTACTTGTATTGAATCTGCCTAACCACATGCACGAAAAATTTCTTAAATGTCGCATAAATGAGACCACTAGTAATTCTCAAGTTCAAATTCAGTGAAAGTACAATATAAATATGAGGGTCAAACTGAAATTTTCTCAATCAACAATTTTCGCGGTTAGATTTACTGTCGGTAGAGTTAATCCGTGAAGCAACAAAATTCATTTAAAAAGTTATACTATTTGTGCGGTAAGATTTACTTGTGGGTACAGTAAATTGCTGCAAAAACAAAGTATGAGATGAAAAAATCACGTCAGAGTAACTATTTCTATGGTAAAGTTACTGTAGTTAGCAGTAACTTATTAAAACAACAAAATATGTGGAAAAATATTTGTGGTTAAATTTACTCAGCGTACAGTTGTTAAATGCAACAACAAAATACGAGCTAAAATAAATACGTGAACTTTACAATTTCTTCTGTAGATTTTACTGTTAGCACAGTTACCACGCAACAACAAAACCACATGCATAAAAAATTTCGAAAAAATTTACTGTCAGCGTTAGTTAATTTTACCCACCAGATTTTTTTGTGTGTGGGTACAGACCTGAATGACAATTATGTTTTCGCGGCAGATCAAAAAAAGTTTCGCTGGTTTGAGCCCCGGAGTGAACCCTTCCCGATTTTTAGAAGGTTTTGCACCAATTTTTAAAGCTTGTGCTTGGGAAGAGTGTGGGAACAGAGTGGAAAAGTGTGGGAGCTGTATGGGAAGAGTGTGGGAAGAGTGTAGGAACAGTGTGGGAAGAGGTTGGGAACAGTGTGGGAAGAGTGTGGGAAGAGTATGGGAAGAATGTGGAAGGAGTGTGGAAACAGTGTGAGAACAGTGTGGAAAGAGTGTGGGAAGAGTGAGGGAAAAGTGTGGGAAAGTGTGGGAAGAGTATGGGAAGAATGTGGAAAGAGTGTGGAAACAGTGTGAGAACAGTGTGGGAGATGGGTGATGAAGATTATTATTATTTTTTTTTTTTATTGACGTACACATTAATTTATTTATTTGATATTTCTTCTTAGTGCTAGAAGAACAGAACTTATTTGGAAGCACTAATCACTATTACAATTACGAAGACAACAGTCGACTGGGTTATTAATTTAAAATTAAGATTTAACATTGAATATGACTCTTAAAATATAAATAATTTGTATGGTTTTTTAGTCGAACGAAAAAAGAAAGAAAAACATAACTTATTGCTGTAGGTAGTTTACCCATTGATTTCTTTAAAAACGGGCGCGCTTCGAATTGTTTTAATATCGTTAGGTACACACAAAAAAATCTGGTGGGTAAAATTAACTAACGCTGACAGTAACTTTTTTCGAAATTTTTTATGCATGTGGTTTTGTTGTTGCTTGGTAACTGTGCTAACAGTAAAATCTACAGAAGAAATTGTAAAGTTCACGTATTTATTTTAGCTCGTATTTTGTTGTTGCATTTAAAAACTGTACGCTGTGTAAATTCAACCACAAATATTTTTTCACATATTTTGTTGTTTTAATAAGTTACTGCTACTACAGTAACTTTACCATAGAAATAGTTACCCTGACGTGATTTTTTCATCTTATACTTTGTTTTTGCAGCAATTTACTGTACCCACAAGTAAATCTTACCGCTCAAATAGTATAACTTTTTAAATGAATTTTGTTGCTTCACTGATTAACTCTACCGACAGTAAATCTAACCGCGAAAATTGTTGATTGAGAAAATTTAAGTTTTTGGCCCTTATATTTATATTGTACTCTGACTGAATTTGAACTTGAGAATTACTGGTGGTCTCATTTATGCGACATTTAAGAAATTTTTCGTGCATGTGGTTAGGCAGATTCAATACAAGTAATATGTTAGACGCGTTTCTATTAACGCGCGCCGTAGCGTAACTGGTAAAGACGTCCGTCCAATCGTGTTCTCTCAGTCCAAGGGCCCAGAGTTCGAATCCCCCCAAAGTAAGTAAAAATTTTTCAAATAAAATAAAAATGTGTTTTAATTCAAACAATTGTTTCAGAACCAAAATTGATGGGTGGGGGGGTATTAAGGTTGCCTCTTCTGGTCTGGGAATTACTATTTTTATGGTAAAATTACTGTACACACAGTAAGAAAATTTACTTACTGTACGCATCGGTTAATATTACTAATTTTGTGGGTTGGCGCATTTCTAAACGATTTTTTTTTTTTTTTTTTTTTTTAAAAACATATTTATTTGCAATTTAGTTACCTTAGAGATCTAAATTTTTTACAACTTACTGTTACTTCTATAATAACTTATATTGTAGTGATCAATAATTTCATATGTTTTATTTTATTTGTGTGTTGGATTTGCTGTATGTGTGTACTTAAGAGTTAGGATTTTAACTTTAAGATTTTAATGTGTTTCCTAGAAAATATTTAATAATTATGTATTAGTTAAATTGTAACTTTGATCTATAAGTAAATATAAGTGTAAGGATATGTGTCTATAATTCATTAGAGGTAATTTGTGGTTTGTTCAGGTACCGGTAAATGTATAACTATGTATGTATGTATAAACAGGTGACTGAAATAATAGCGTAAGTATTTACATGTGTGTATGTATGTTTAAGAGTATTTATGTACATTATGAAGTGAATCTAGACTGTGAATCAATTAGGTAAAGAGGTGCAACTATATCCTTCGATTTTTTCTAAACGATATTTTCAGTTAGATTTACTATTGCAATAGTTCTCTTTGCGTAAAGGTTTACGTGGATAGTTACTGTCAAATTTTGTGAATTTTACCGACTTTTTGGGTTGGCGCATTTCTAACCCAAAATATCGGTTAAATTTAACCACAGATTTTTTTGTGTGTAGCTGGTTCCATGGACGAATAGCACAAGGATAAGTTGCTAGTTCATTTCTTGTAGGTATTAAATTTTTTATTCTTTGAGATGAAGCAAAGTTAAGCATTTTGAACAGGTAGGGAGGTTCCCCAGTGTTAATTATTTTGTCCAGGAACACTAGCACTCGTAAGCTAATCCATGGAATTTAGTGGTATATTAACTACATTTAATTTATGTTTGCTACTTGCATTGCAATTTCCGAAAACTTCCACCCTATATAGCAGCGATGGTATTATATGCACTTTTGCAATCAGGTCTCTTATATGTGTGGGGATGTGTTGCTTCGTCAGGTTTAACCGTCTAATAATAGCATATGTTTTCCCAATTGCCTTGCTTATATGGTCGTCGTCCCATGATAACGTCTTATTGAAAGTAAAACCTAAATTTAATGCCCTTTCAGTATATTCGATAACGGATCCATCAATCTTTCGCTGCTGTAAACTACTCGTGTCCATTTGCTTACTAGCGCCAGTTCATTATTACAATGATGGACACATTCACTTATATTTCTTAACGGAGCACTAACATACACAGGAACATACCGGGATTTTTTTAAGCCTAAAAAGTGTGATTTGATCCCGACAGAGGGACTAAATTTTTAAGTACGAGTGGGCATGTATCATTCCGAAAAGGATTGTTTTATGTACGATTCGTAAGTAAAAACCAATTGAGAGAGTGAGAGAGCGAACAAACTGAGAGCTAAAGGAAATTTCTTCTCTTTGCTTCTCACGTCGTTGTTCGATCTCTTTTTTGCATGCAGCATTGACCGCTTTTCGGCTTGCCTGCATTCTTTGTGTGACGCTTGCTCGAAGCAGTTGAACAAGTAAAAGTGTGAAGTGAAAACAGTGAGAAAACTAGAAAAAGTGCAAAAAACAATTAAAATGGCCGATGAACCATCAAGACTATGGTGCGCAAGCAACAACCTGCACCATGTTGTGGAGAATTTGGCAGGTGAGTGTAAAGTGTATTGTGTAAAGTGTTGCAATCACTGCGGCGGTGTATGTGTGTTTGTTTGTATGAATTTGTGTATATATAAGGATGCGCATTCCCAGTCGGACTTGTATGCATGCCAGAAGTACATATTTCATGCCTACTGAGAAACCTGAAAGTTCCCATTCGCTTTTGTTAAGCAACGCCGTAAAACTCGGGGGTTGTTGTTGTAACCGTTAACCGTTTGGATGACGTCACGCGGCAGCCTTCGGGTTCAGCTCTTCTCTCTACAAACTCAGTACTTCAGATGTACCAACTTTGTATATCGTAGGTAGGAAGAGTTGAGAAGTTGGCTGAGGAACCGCCGACTTTTGTTTGAGATGTCACCACATAATTAAATTAAATAAATTTGAGTTTATTATCAATTTTTTTTAATATTTAAACCAACATCAATTTTTGGTTTACTTCTATTTTTATTATTGATGTTCGCCATGGTGCATTTCATGTTGGCTTTCGTTGCTGATGTTAACGAGGATAGTTAGCGATTTGGCCTTTAAATGTGTTTGTAGCTTTTAAAAAAGTGACCTGTTTTAAGTAAAAAATGTATTAATAGAATTTTGGTAAATTAATGTTAATAATGATACATAAATACTATAAAATCCCTTGATGTAATTAAATTCGATTCTCACCAAGAATATATTGCGCATTTGTAATTATAATATTATTATTAATATTGTCGAAATCAAACTGACTTCATAGTTTTTTTCGTATTCTCACTCTAGTTTGGTCTACGTTCATCAAACGTTCGGGGCTAACTTCGTAACACTAGAGAGAGATTGAACCATTTCACGATATGCTGACTCTTAGCCTTACGAATAGCTGAGAAAACAACGTGTGAGTTTGTCATGGTAAAATATTGACTTATTTCATGCCGGAAAAATAATGTAGTGACTATTTTCGTGAAATTTTATGCCACCAAATGTACTTATTTTGGTAAACACATGCTGCAAAGTCCGACTGGGTTACTCAAATTTTTTCTGTTTTGTGTAAGTCTGTTTCTATGCTATCTCCTCCGTCAGTTTAAAAGCTATCTTAACCAATCTCTGCACAAATCCTTTTGGTGCAAATAAGCTGCACATTTGTCGGAACCAGCTGGATCGGATGACCATAGCATATAGCTGCCATAGGAACGATCGGTCAAAAAACTAGTTTTAGTGAGAAAAACCTTTTTTGTTTTCAATGCAAACGCCCCCAAACCTCGCATTTTTCAGTTTTCTATGATTTTACATAATTCCAGCAAGTTTGATGAAAATCGGACAACTATATAGTGCAGAATAAAACGGAGATGGCTAAATCAACTCAGCTTGTCATGCTGATCAAGAATATATACACTTTAAGTAGTCGGAGATGCTGCCTTCTTTGCGACAATTTTAATATACCCTCTGCAAGTGTACAACGAGTAAATGTCGAAGCGTCTGGCGCTTAAATCTGGCCCAAAAGAATTTATTATAAAATTAAATTTATTTAATTTTTTTGTTTTATTCAAGTAGGCCTGGGCTATAGCTCAAACAACTGTCAGCCCACATGTGCCTGTGTGCTCTAGCTTATTCTCATTCTAATTTCACGTTTCAAGTAGAGCAGTCCCAAAATTTGTTAATAAAACCCAGTATATTTCCCGAAACACAATACAAATACTGAAAATATGGACAAATCAACTGAACAATCGAATGTCATGACTTTGGCTGAACTTTTAAATGGGAGTGATAAGCGTAAGAAGCAGAGGACGCCGCCTCGTGCATTTCAGTATGAAATTCCGCCACGCACACCAAGGCCCAGATACAAGGACAACCAGCTGACTCGAACAGGAATGAAAGATATTCTTAAACGTTTAGAAATACAAAAGAAGGAGCGAAACGAGCAGAGGGAAGAAGAATTACGCATTAGACGTGGTCTCCCTTGTCCAAAACCAAAACGGAAAATGCCTGCTATCAAAAAAACAGTAAGAAAGAAGTCGCCGAAACCGCTGTGCAAAAGACCTACAGCAAGAGGCGTAGCAAGGGCTAAGCAAGCAAGGAAGAGATCTACCAGTAAAAGTAGAAGTAAAAGCAGAAGCAGAAGCAGAAGCAGAAGCAGAAGCAGAAGTAGAAGTAAAAGCAGAAGCAGAAGCAGAAGCAGAAGCAGAAGTAGAAGTCGAAGTACTTCGAAAAAACGAAAGCCTTGCCCGAGGATACGCGCCTTGGCGAGGGCAAAAAAAGGAGTAAAGAGATGCCAAAAAAATTTAAAGAAGAAGAAGCCAACATCCCCTCGAAAAAAGACTTTGCGGAAAAAAAAATGTAAATAGGAGGATGGAAGCGTTGTTGGTAAGTAGAAAGCGACTTAATCTAGAGAACTGAACTTCAGCTGAACGACTTTCTTGCACAAGACCGAAAAACTTGGCAAGACGGCAATATATTCTTTCCAAAAAGCCACCGTAAACTAATTTTAAAACTATCCATTCTATTAGCAGGATGTTACGAACTGACCGTTATGATGAAGAAGAAGAAGAGGAGGAAATGGCAACCAGGTGGCCATAGCACAGATATTTGATGAGAGAACCATGTAACCATGTAATGAACTGACAGTTATGATAAAGCGGAAGAGGAGGATATGGCAACCAGGTGTCCATAGCACAGATATTTGATATTCCACTAAAGGAAATTTGTCCTTTATTTTTGACCAAAACTTCAAAATTTGTTCTTAATAGTTCATAAATTCATTTGTTAAAGAGACTGTTACTGAAGAATCTTTTAATTTTAAAATGGTCGTAGAATCAATAGTTCAATTTAAACTAAATCACGTAAGACGTACCCGCAAGGCTTCAACACTAAGCCGCCATAATATACTACGGATGACCAATGGTGGCTAAGTTCTGCTCCCGCAGTCCAAAATAAAGGGCTTCTTCAAAATTGTCAGCGTCTCCGTACTACGCTTAAAACGAGAAGGCTAAGCTAACTACGTCCGTGCCGAAGTTTTTATACCCTTGCAAGTTCTTGTCTTCATCACGCTCCCGCTCTACTTGACGAGATGGTAGATTTTCTTCGCGAATAGCGGCCAGTCGATTAGCATTTCGAGTTGATATCCGAGTCGCATTTTGCTCGTAACGGATGCGAGGTCTATCACGGGACGCCTAACGTCGTTGCTACTGGGACATTGAAGACACTCGTGTCATTTTGATTGATTTTATTGGTCACAATATTGGTTTCAACAATTTAAGCACATAAACAAACACAGAAGTTCCTTTCAGTCTCGTAGCTCAAGCTCACAATCATACATTTATTTTACTAGAAAAGTTCCTACGCCTACTAGGAAAGTTGCAAAATTGACTCTTCGACCGATAGTTCCTATGGCAGCTACAAGAAGTAGTCATCCGATCCGGCCGGTTCCGACATATTAGCAGCGTGCAGTCAAAAGAAGACTGTACAAAATTTCAGCTCGATAGCTACAAAACTGAGGGACTAGTTTGCGTAGAAACAGACAGACGGACAGACAGACAGACGGACGGACAAAGCTTAATCGACTCAGCTCGTCGCCCTGATCAAGAATATATATAGGTAATGGGGTCGGAAATGAATATTTCCGTTGCGTTGCAAACTCCTGGGCAAAATTATAATACCGTTTGCCAGGGTATACAAATTACAAATTTATCTTCGGTCAAAACTGGCATGTATACACTCACCCAGAATCATTTTGCGGATTTTTAAAATGCAAGCCGTTACCTACAAGATTTTTAACATCATTTATTTCAGACTTTTAGTTGAGGTACTAATTTCGTTTTCTACATGTCTAACTGATACAGTTTGTGTAATTTTTCAGAATTTTTGGAGGTGTTTTTGGAGGTGTCGCTCTTTATATAATATATTAATCAAGTAACACTCAGTGAAGGTTCACTTCATCTTCAAGATAGGGTAATGTGAAACTGGAGGTGGAAAATGGGGAATTCAGATGACAGCAGAATAGCTTGTAATTGCATGCCTGACAACAATGAGCTACTGAAGAAGAACGATCCTACATCGGCCACTGTTCCATTGAAAGAAAAAGGCTACAGATGACGATATCCGGCGAAAACAGCGCTCCGGGCACAAAACATCACTAAAAGATTTTTTAAGACACTTGAAGACCGCAACTCGAAGTCACTGACAGCTAGGAAAAAGGCACTGCCGAACTGAATGCACCGGTCACCACGACGGCGATGGAATCTCCGTCGACAACTTCCTCCCAAAATGTAGAGTGAGGATGGCGGAAAGCGTGGTAACGAGAAGCGATAGCGATCTGAAGACCCGTCGAAGACTTCGGAGAACAAGCGGATTGGACCAGAAGACATACACTGCTCGCCACTTGAATAGGACACCCTGTATGCTCTCTTTAAAACTGCTCGGAACTCGAAAACGAAATGGTAGAATAACGGTATTTTTTGCATATTATCTTTGTGCAAGCATTCGTCGCTCTTTCTGGTATATTCCAAGTTTTGGAATAGAACCGTTATAAAGTTGTTTGCACTTTATGTGAGCATTCGCAAAAATTCCATTGAATTTTAGCGCCACTTGAATAGAACATGCATTTTATTTGGTCGGTATCGTTGACACGTGCACACAAATTTTGGTTTACTTAAACTTTTTGCTTCAATTGAAGTGTATATAAAATTAAAAAAAATTAAAATGGGGCGTGGCACTTCATTATCTGAGTCGGAGAAAGGAAAAATCCAAGCTTACAAGGATTCTGGCCTTTCTATTGCCAAAATAGCAAAAAAAAAGTCGACAGGAGCCGTCACGCCATAACAAATTTTTTAAATAATGAGGCTAATTATGGTAAAAACAATGAAGGGCCGCACCCACAGTGTGCTTACCATCGCGGACAAGCGACTTATATTAAGAGAAGCTTCCAATTCGCACGACTCTTTGGCCAAGATAAGGGAAAAATGCACCGTTAAAGCAAGTTTGACAACCATGCGTCGTGTTATTAATAATGCTACACACCTGAAGAGACTAAAAATCAAGAAGAAGCCACCTCTTAACCCGGCTCGGAAGTTACAACGCCTTGATTTCGCGCGCGCACATGTCACCTGGACTTCGGAGTGGCAACGTGTTGTCTTTTCGGACGAAAAACAGTTTAATTTGGAGGGCCCCGATGGCTACAGCTACTATTTTCATGATCTTCGGAAAGAACCACACCATCTTGATAAGTTGCACAGCAGTGCTGGAGGTATTATGGTATGGGGGGGCATTTCCTATTATGGCACCTGTGAGCTTAAATTTATTCCAACCACCATGAATGCGTTGTGTTATAATGGTATATTGAAAGAGGCCTTTCCACACTTCCAAACTCTTTTTGCAAATCTAAAATGGATTTATCAACATGATAATGCCCCTATACATAAGGCCCGGATTGTTAAATCGTATATAGCGAGCCAAAACGTGGAGTTATTAAACTGGCCACCCTATTCACCGGACTTGAATATCATTGAGAATGTGTGGGGATGGCTAACACGTGAAGTATATGGATCAGGTCAGCAATATTCGAGCATTCCCGAACTAATTGCAGCTATCAAATTAGCATGGGGCTCGATATCGTTGAATTATTTGGGAAAATGGTATGCATCCCTTCCAGACCGAATGTGTGAGGTTTTGGAGAAAAAAGGAGTCTCAACACACTATTAAAAACTATTTTTTGGTTTAAAAACATGTTAGTAATTTCTTATTTAAGTAATATTGTTATTTGAAAAGGATTGAAATATTCTTAAATGGTTTTTAGATAAAGTGTCCTATTCAAGTGGTGCAAAATGAAGACTCCAAAAATTTGTTACTTATTGGTTGACAATGTTTTTTGTATACTTACAACTTTTGAATAATTTTGTAATTTTCGTCTAATTACAACATTTAAATAAACTTTATAAGAAAACAAAAATTATTTTCCTAGATGGCTTGGTTTAGCAGCAATTAACTATAGAAAATCGACTTAAGAGGTGTCCTATTCAAGTGGCGAGCAGTGTACTTGCTCGCTTAAGCTAAAAGTTGGATCTTCAGGCTATCGATGATTTCAATCGAGAAGTGGCTAGTCCTGGAGGGAGTCTTAATGCGGGCCATTCACGATGCCATGAAACTCACAAAACATCTATTTCTCTAAACTTTCTCACTGACACAATTCAAGGCGTTGGTGATCGATGGCCTGAAGCAAGAATCGAGGCCATTACTTAAACAATTTCGGGGTTATGATTCTGAACCTTTTTTAAACTGCTATTAAGCGTTTCTAATTGGTTTACAGACTTCGGTCAGCCTATAACTCTTTTCTGCTCGATATAAATATACTGTGAAAATATGGTTTAGATGCCTTTAAGAAAAAAAAAACTTACATTCAATAATAAATACATGTATAGATTAAAATCAGGGCTTAATGCCGGAACCGGTACCGGAACCGTTAACCGAAATAAACCGTTTCAAATCAAGTACCGGAACCGGAACCGATACAAATTTTTTCTTGAGAACCGAAAACCATTTACCGTTATTAATGGAACCGATAGCACCGGAACGAAACCGAAACGTTGGAACCGGTACAGTTTCGGTTTATTTTTCTTTTGCAGAGCGCATCGTAGATTTGGTCACGAGTTGGAGCTCTACATACAAGATGCTTAGATATTTGCTGGCAGAAGACATCTTCAACATTTGCTCCAGTTTTGGGGCTGCAGATAACGACTTTCTTCTGCACCGGAAAGTGTGGGACTCAGCTCGCGAAATTGTACGCATACTAGAACCGGCGGAGGTGGCCACAACTTAACTTGGGTGATTTTTATTCCATTTGGGTTCACTGGATCTCTAGCAAAACAGTTACTGGTTTCCATTAACACTTTTCTAGCACTTAAGCGTGTTTGAAACCATGAAAACATTCTTAACTGGTGGTCAGAATCCTCCACAAAGTTCCCAGAATTGTATGAAATTTAAAAAGAAGTTGTATGGACGTCTCTATCAAAACAGCTACTGGATTCCATTAAGACTTCTCACGCACTTAAACGTGTTTGAAACCATAAAAACATTCTTAACTGGTGGTCAAAATCCTCCAAAAAGTTCCCAGAATTGTATGAGATTTCAAAAGTCGTCCTTTCTGTTCCAGCTACGCAGGTTCTCTGGCGATAAATTTAAATCCGCTAAGAAGTTGTATGGGCTCAACCACATTGAATGCAGTTATATTACCGCGAGCAAATCACAAGAATGATATATTAGTTACATAAGACATGGACGTACCGGTACGTACCGGTATACCGAAATAAAAATCTGGGTACCGTATCGAAACCGAAAACCAAAATAGAACCTTTAACCGAAACATTCATTTCGGGACGTTCCGGAACCGGTACCGGAACCGAAAATCGTTTCGGGATTAAGCCCTGATAAAAATGCAAAATTGATGCAGCGGCATTAATTTTATAAAACAAAAAAAATTTTAATCAAAAGTTTTGATGGAATACACACCTGATCATATTAATAGGTACACACATCAACTCTGACTTTAAGGTAACAGAAAACAGTTTTATTCATTGTTTCAAACTTAAAACTTGTTCTCATTGGTTCTTAAACTATTTGTTTTTAATAAAATAAACTTAATTGTAACATAGAATAATAATATAACATAAAAGAGATCATTTTGTGTTTCAGATACGTTTTCAGTGTGATCATAATAATAGGTACACTTCATGTGTTGGTAAGAAAAAAAATTTATTTCCATTTTGTGTTCTTTTTTTAGGTAAATTAGTATTTCCTATCTTAGAATCCAGTGTATCCACCTCTATTTTTTGCCATTACTGCTATTCTTTTTGGCATACTTTTAATAAGAGCCTGGCAGGTCTCTACTGGTGTCTCATACCACAGTTTTTGGACACCTTCCCATAATTTTTGTTTATTTGAAAATGAATGCTTTGCCAATTTCTTTTTTAAGTCTCCCCACAAGTTTTGCAATGGGGTTAAGGTTGGGGGATTGGCTTGGCCACTTCAGAACGTCAACTTTTTGATCCTCGAAAAATTAAGATAACAGCCTTGATGTGTGTTTAGGATCATTATCTTGCTGAAATACCCAACGTAATGGCATATTTTCCAATATGGATTTGAACTCTTCAGCATTCATTTTGTTCGTAGTCTGATAAATTGGACCTACGCCGTACAAGGAGAAGCAACCCCATACCATTATATTGCCACCTCCATGTTTGACTGTTTTTTTTTGTAAACCGTGGATGGATTTCCTTTCCATTAAGGCGTCGAACATTCCTTTCACAGTCATTCCCAAACAAATTAATCTTGGTTTCATCGCTCCGTAATATGTTTCTCCATTTTTTCTCCCCGGTGCATCCTACCCAGTCTTTGTGGTCCCTTGCAAAAGTTTGCCTCATGGTAATATTATTTTTGCGCATAAGTGGGACTTTTCTGGCAATTCTTCCTGGTAGGTTGGCATCTTGTAGTCGTCTTCGGATAATTGGAGCACTAACTGAACTCCCAATTTCGGCTGCAATAGCCTTCGATGACTTAAATGGGTCCTTTTTGCTCAAAGTTACTATGTAGTGGTCAAGGGTTTCTGTTGTTTTTTGTGGCCTTCCACGGGTTTCCTGTCTTGGTTTTCTTTCTAATGCATTTTAAACAAAATTATGAGACCTGTTCATTAATTTGGCGATGGCTCGTAAAGATTTGCCTTCTTTTCTCATACTAAGAACCAATCGAGCTTCTTCTTTAGTACAATGAGAATTCCGACCCATTTTTTCTAAAAAAAAATAATTATTTAATTCTATGTATTGACAGGAGCTATACTTAATTTACCTTTAGTTACCAAAAGATCACTGATTAGAGGTGTCAAATCATCGATGGTTTGAAAAATCGATTATTTCGATTTTCCACCTCAAAAAATCGATAATAATCGATTTTTCCAAACAAAATTTTGTAATGCAAAGTTGGAGTACCATTTTCACTTGTATTTTGAAAAATAAGCAAATTTGTATTTTTAAATTGAAATAAACACTTTAATATATTCGCTTCAGTGCGTATTTCCGATTATATATGTACATTATATTAATATAAGTAACAAACAAATTTATAAAATATATTAACAACAGTTAATATTACCGCTTCAGTGTGTTTTTTTTTAGGATATGAGATCCTTGACATAATAAATTCATATTTTTGTTGAGAAATATCAACATATTAACTATTTTTGGTTTTAGCCGGCATCTTTGATCCGAAATAATTTGGCCAGCTTTGCTAAAGGCCCTTTCAGATTCAGCCGAGGTAGCTGGCACGCAAAGAAACTTTTTCGCCACATGTTGCAAAGCGCTCATAGCAGCTTGTTCCTGCGAAATAAATGATTTATTAATTTTACATTTATATAAGAAGACATTTAAATGTATATTACCTTTCAAAATGAAACAGGATCAGTTTCCTCTGGTGCAATGTTTTGCCCAATATACTGCCTCATCAATACAATTGCGTCAGAACTGTTGGTGTGGACATGTGATATTTTGTTTGCCAGAAATGTAAAAACTTAATTTTTTTTACCTTCACAGTTTGGTGTTGCGGGTGGTGTTAGAAATTGTGGTGGAGCATGTGATCTGAAGTGGGAACACATATTTCCTGTTCGAGGACTTTTGCAGCTTGCTCGGCGTTAGACGCAGACAAAAAATCCTGTTTTTTGAACCTGGGGTCCACCAGAGTAGCAAGACGAGTAACCGTTCTGCTTTCATGAGCAGAAAATCGCTCAGGCAACCGTTCTTTTAATATAGAACAAAGACTCAACGCTGTTTTTGTAGTCACTCCTGAACTTACCACGTTCAGCTGCTCGTGCAATTCGCAAATGATGGGAACTATTAATGAAACTGTTACGGTTTTGTTCGCCGATACCTGTTTTGTAGCCTTATAAAAAGGTGATAAAATGCGGCATACTTCTTCTAAAAATTGAATTTCATCCGCTGATAATGGAGTCGAAGCATTCCTCGATTTGAGAAGAACCGCAACAATCGCTTCTTTAACAAGTATTATGCGCTCAATCATAATAAATGCGCTTTTCCAACGCGTCGGCACCTCATGGACTAGCCCATTTGGTTCATTACAATCTTTCAACTCTTACAGTTTCTCATTAGCAATTGTGCTGCTCTTAAAAAATGCGACAATCCTTTTGCACTTGCATCCGCAGAGGTCACAATGATTCTGACTTCCAGTAGATTGAATTGTGTGCGCAAAACAAGGTAGATGCATTATTTCCATCAAATCACAGGCTTTTTTCATGGGCGCATCGTTGTCCGTCACGATCGTGTGCACTTTCTTATAAATTGCCCAACTTTGTAAAATGCTTGTAAGCGACTCGGCAATATTGGCTGCAGTGTGGTTAGTCGCCGTTAGAAGTTTTTCAGTTGACAGCACAGCGGACTTGAGTTGAAAATTATTATTGATGAAATGGCTCGTTACGGTCAAGTACCCTTCATTTGCACGCGAAGTCCAGCAATCCGTAGTTATAGCTAGTTGTTCGACATTGCCCAACTCGATCATCAACTTAGCTTTTAATCTATTGTATTCCGATGGCAAAACTACGTTCCTCAGGTGCGCCTTGCTGGGTAGCTTGTACCTTGCATCTAGCTCGCGGAACCCCTCGTCGGCAACAACGCTGAATGGCTGCACTTCTCGCGCGATCATACGTATAACTTTCTTATCGAGACTTACTTTTCGCGCCGAACCAATTGCATAAAACGGTTGCTTTTGCAAGAAAGTATCAACAGTGGTACGCTCAGGAATTTTATCAGCATCTAGGTATTCCGGATGGGCGCGTTTATGGTGCTCAAGGAGGTTCGTTGTGTTTCCGCAGGTTTTGTAGTGCTTACCGCAACGCTTGCAGTTGGCGCTTATGCTGTCAGTGTTAAAGTGCTCGAGAAGGAAAAACTGATAGATATGACACAAAAAGCGTGAAAAATCGATTGTGTCCCAAAAGTAATCGATGTTTACAAAAACCCGAAAAATCGATTATAATCGATGGTGCCATCGATTGTTTTACACCTCTATCACTGATTACAAAATTATTCACTTGATACTTGTGAGAAACGGAGACTGTACCTATTATTATGATCAGGCGAAATGTGTGGTGGACTCGCAATTTATAGAAAAGCTTTGATATACGGCGTAGCCCCTCTTTCAACTCTTTGTCACAGTGTGGCCAGACATTGACAACAACAAAAAACCAAAAATTAAAAAAGTTGTCAACACTAAAAGTACGAAAAAACCATCTATAATTAAAAAATTCCGGTGTGTACCTATTAATATGATCAGGTGTGTATGTGTGCTATTGCACTTTCTCAGCTTAGTGTGCTAATATTCAACAGCGCTGCTACGAAAATATTTTAAATGTCATTTAGCTATGCTTTCAAAATTCTCACAGCAAAGCAATAGCACAGATTCGGCATTTGAATTTTGCGCTTTTGCTTTCCATGTGAACTACAATTTCGTTAAAGACCTGTTTTTTCTTTCTTTTTTTCAAAAAAATTAAATTAAAGTTATAAAATGTTACTAATTTTTAAAAATTGCCTTTGAAAAAAAAAATTTACTTGAAAATTGTATGGAATTTTTTTTTTTCCAAGTCTTGACGCACTTTGTACGAAATTCCTTGATAACTGTTGAACCGATTTTGATAATTTTATTTTTTGCAGTGAAAGCTAACTCCCAATTGCATCGAATCTATGTTTGAAATCTATTAAAAATAATTTTTATTTTATCGAAAACCGGTGTCGAAACTTTAAGCGCGATTTTCTCGAAACCGTGTTTTTCAAACATGTTCGAAATAAGGGCCAAACGACCCAGAATTAAGGGCGCTATCGTGTGAACCTCGATCATCTCCGAAAACACTTTTTTACTACATATATACATAAAATGCGAGATAACTTACAACGTTCTTCATTTTTAAATCACAAAGCGCGTCGCAATTTTCTTCTGATAGAACGGTCACACTAACGCGAAATCAAAATCAAAATTCGCGAAATCAATTAGTATGACCTTATTTTCCTTACATTTTCTGGGTACACTGGACGTTTTGTATGGAGCAGCTGTTCGACGAAATCTAGATCAAATCAGAATCAAAAGCAAATCACTTTCAGGAATACCACTAATGTGTCCCTTGTGATCTCAGATTTTGCGTAGACTCGTACCGTCAGACAAGAGCCTATTCTTCAACAGAAGGACTAGCTGAGTGCATTGAGCTAGATACCTAAAATTTTAACTATACCATCGCTAAGGTAAGTGGGGAAGTAAGTCTGAAAAAAAATTTGGAAAATAGAGGAAAGCTTACTTCGGCTCGACTGCAGTTTATATATGTACCCTTGCAGCTCGTAGAATGAATAGAAATAAATGTTTTAAATTATTTTCATAGAACAATTTCATTCATGGAGGTGCTGTTTGAGCCAATTTTACATTTACATTTCATTTTCGCTTTGAACGATGTTAGCTGACAGATTTCCCAAGCTCACCAATAGTCGATATAGCCATGTTCGTCCGTATGAACGAAGAGATCTCAGAGATGGACGCATTTAGGAAAAAACGTCATATCTCCCACTGTTTTGAAGATAAAATGTTCGTATCTTCTAGAGATATTTAGTTATCAAGATTATTTTTCACTCTGCCAAAGAATTGCTAAAGTTCCGATGAACGATAGTTGAGTTATGAGAAAAACTAACAATTATGATGGGTAGCACCGGCCGCAACAGCGATGGGCAGCTTTTCACACACTTTATGGCTTCTTTGCCACATTGTGTGGCTACTAGCAAAAATTGATCAGGTATATACAAAGTTTGGGAGGGTAGAGAGTATATTATATTCGGGCTTGACTGACTTACGTGTTTTTTGGGGAAAATGTGACAGAAATATTTGAATAGATTTGCGCGAGCTACGAATTCATTGTAGACCCATGGTTTCTTGATGAAATTTTTTTTAGAATTGACCTTAGATTTCGTTTTTGTTACACGCTTTGTGAGAAAAAAAAAACGACCCCCAAACATTAATAATTTCACAAATATTTACGAATTTTGCTAAAAATTTGGTAAAAACATAAACTATGGTTCCATTCACTAATAATTTGATCAAATATGTTTAAGAAGTTCACCAATTTGGCCGTTTTAGCCAAATTTTCATCAAAATTTCCAAAAATATTTGTCAAATTATTTGCCCGTGTGAACCGTCCACAATTGGTAAAATTTTTCAAATGAGCTGCGGTCACACTGCGCGCGTAAACAAGGTCACCCTAGTTTGCCTACTACCTATGTCGTGTCATCTGAGCATAAGCAGCTGATTTTGCTATCGATATGTTGTAATCGATAATGCCCATTTTCCCCACCAGATCTAGCTTTTTTTAAAGTCGATAGCCGTAAACCATTCAGTTTTGCTGGTTGCCGCAATTATAGCTAGATTTGAAAAAAATTATTTGTCATTTTCTAGCTATTTCGGAAGTGCACAAATTCTCATAAAACAGACTAAAATTAAAGCTTTTTCTGAAAATGAATTTTCTATGTTTTAGCTATTTAGACTGACAAAAATACCTTTCAAAAACTCTACCATCAACATTTATCAAAACTCGATATCAAAATTTTGACTTAACTTTCTTTGTAGATCTCGAATTATTCAGACCTGTTCTCGTTTTCGAATTCTATCAATCGGAGTTAGTAAAAGATACGCATTCCAAGACAATCGGTTAAAAAAATTGGCCAACAAAAAAGTTGAATGAAGATACACGAAAATTTTAAGTTACAAGCTGAATAACACAATCGGTCTTCGGAAACGGAGCATTTGGGGCATTTATCAATTCCAATTCCGCATAAACTGGAAACCTGAAGGAAACTTATTAAAGTTTAAGCACCAATTTTAACCTCTGCCGAGGAAGGCTCTTTGTGTCTGTTTGTAGCACAGCATTGTCCAGTTAGCCCTGAATCACCTAATCAATCCCTTCTGTGGGAATAAATCAATACCTAAGCCTATACATTTTCTAGCTATTTTTTTAACACTTTGACATTTTTAGCTATATCTAACAGTCGATTTAGCTACTTTTGTGTTTTCAACAGTTGGCAACACTGGCAAGTGGGTGTGGGGGCGTATGAATATTGGAAAATAACAAATAAAAAAAACCAAAAGGAAACATTGAGAGATCATTCCCTAAATCAGCAGCACGATGGCACAGGCCTTGCCCACACAGCCCAAATTCCTGCCACGCATTGAGAACCATCCAACGGCAGCCAATTCGTATGTGTTGACCGCAGCCGGTAATCCCTTCGAGGCCGATGACGACGAGGCGGAGGAGGAAATCTTTAGCAAGCATAAAATGGTATTAAGAATACCCAGTCAATGTGGTGGCGACTTGCAACATTTGTGTGTGTCCAAGAACTGGTTGATTTGTGTGCTGGGCACATCAGAGCGAACCACATTGCTGAGATTCTTTCTGCCCAGAGCCATACCGCCCGGCGGTAAGTTGCCTTGTGGGAGGGTCCATACACAGCTCACTCACTTTTGTATTTAAACAGAGCTGGCCCTGGAGAAATACCTGTCGGGATCGGGCTATAAGATTACCAAAGTCTTTCTGGATCCTACGGGCCATCACTTAATCATCTCCCTGCTGCCCCGTTCGGCCACAACGGGCGTCTCAGCGGACTTTCTATACATACACTGCACCGAATCGCCCACGGCACAACAATTAAAACCGCGACGCATTGAGAAATTCAAGGATCATGAGATCACCTCTGTGGCCTTTAATCCTTATCAGGGTACAGATGCTTCGACCGGCGCCATATTGCTGGGCACCAGTCGTGGTTTGATCTTTGAAACCGAACTGAGTCCCGCCAGCGGTGATGGTTACACACAACGCAAACAGCTTTACGATTTAGGCCTGGGTCGGCCAAAGTATCCCATTACGGGCCTGGAACTGCTGCGCATACCCAACAGCCAACGATATTTAGTGGTGGCCACCACACCCGATAGCATATACACATTCCAGGAGACGCTCAAGCCCGAGGAGCGTGCCCTTCAGGCCATTTTTGCGGGCTATGTGAGTGGGGTGCAGGAGCCGCAGTGTGAGGAGCAGCAGACAGACTTGACCTACTCACTGTTGCGTTTCTTTGCGCCGCCCAATGGCAAATATCCCAAGCAATGGGCCTGGCTGTGCGGAGCAGGCATACGCGTGGGCGAGGTGAGTCTACCCGGCAGCAGTAACAGCAAACACGTGATTCATTCTCCCATCCCTTTAGCTCTCCATAGAGGCCACTAGCCCCACCAGCCTAACGGGTGACACCCTCATCAGTTTGGACTTTGAGCAGGGCAAACACTTGTCCTACGAGGAACGTCGCCTGAATGTGCCCAAGGCCTTTGTACTCACCGAATATCATGCCCTGCTGCTCTATACGGATCATCTGAAGGCCATTTGTTTGCTCAATCAACAGGTGGTCTATCAGGAGCCTTTCGACGAGCATCGTGTCGGTCGACCGCTGAGCATTGAGCGTGATGGCATGACGGGCTCCATTTATGTCTATACCGACAAGATGGTGTTCCAAATACGCATCACACGCGAAGAGCGCAACATCTGGCGCATCTATCTGGAGCGTGGGCAGTACGAGCGAGCCAAGGCCCATGCCGCTGCTGTGCCCGAGCATTTGCAATTGGTGCTGGCGCAGCATGCGGATGCCGCCTTTCGGGAGGGCTCCTATGAAGTGGCCGCCGACTACTACGCAGAGACGGACAAAACCTTTGAGGAGGTGTGCCTCAAGTTTATGGTCCTGCCCGATAAGCGACCCATTATCAACTATGTGAAGAAACGTTTGGGCCGTCTGACCGCCACGGCAACTAGTAACGCATCCGCGGACCAGGCCACCGCCATTAAGGCTTTGGTTATTTGGCTCATTGATTTGTATCTCACCCAAATCAATCTGCCCGATCAAGACGACGCCTGGCGAAGCAGCTGGCAGGCGGAATATGATGAATTCATGCGTGAGCCGGCGGTTTTGGCCTGTTCCACAGAGAATCGTGCCGCCATACAGCAACTAATTGCCCAGCATGCTGATCCCCATAATCTGGCCCAATTGGCCATTGCCATAGGCGACTACGATGAGGTGATTGATCAGCAATTGAAGGCCGAAAGCTTTACGGAGGCGCTGCAAACACTGTCCAAGCAACGGGACTTGGATCTCTTTTATAAATATGCGCCCAAGCTAATGGCACAGCTGCCCAAGCCCACCATAGATGCACTCATGGCACTCGGCTCCAAATTGGATGTGGACAAACTGGTGCCCACTTTGATTGTGATGGATACAAAGGAACAGCGGGAGCAGGTGATGCGGTATCTGGAGTTTGCCATCTACAAGCTGAATACCACAAATGATGCCATACACAATTTCCTGGTACATCTCTATGCCCAACATGAGCCTAGTCTGCTGATGAAATATTTAGAGATTCAGGGACGTGATGAAACGTTGGTACACTATGACATTGACTATGCCCTGAGAGTGTGCACCGATTTGGATGTGAAGGTGGCCTGTGTTTTCCTACAGTGTATGCTGCGTATGTGGACAACGGCGGTAGATTTGGCATTGGAATTTGATATGAAATTGGCCAAGGAGACGGCGTCCCAACCACAGGATAGCCACACACGACGCAAATTGTGGCTACGCATTGGTAAGCTTTCATTTAGATTAGAGAGAGACGGCAAATAGGCTGACGAAATGTGTTTGAATCCCAACGTAAAGTATAAGGTTCAGTTTTAACTTGTGTGGGGTGAGTCACCATTTGGGCTCTTGCCGGTGCTCCCGATAGTGTTCCAGAGCCTGACAGAGACCAGGTCACATTCTTTTAGGCGCGTCAGCCTAACATTTTGTCTGGATTTGCCTCTTCAATACTCTTAAAAGCCACTTCTGTGGGCGCATCTGGTGGATTTGAATGAAAAAGTGGAATTAATTTTGAATTTCGTCCCATAAAACTAGCCTACCATGACATCAAGGGCACCAACGATGTTAAGAAGGCTCTCAATCTGCTCAAGGAATGTGATTTATTGCGCATTGAAGATCTCCTGCCTTTCTTCTCGGATTTTGAGAAAATCGACAATTTCAAGGAGGCCATTTGCGATGCCCTAAAGGTGAGTGAGACGATCAGCCGCAGCCATTTCCTATTCCACATATCTTATACTTTTTCTTTCCTCAGGACTACAATCAACGCATCCAGGAGCTGCAACGGGAAATGACCGAATCGCGTGAACAATCGGATCGTGTGTGCCAGGAGCTGCAACAGTTGCGCAGTCACAATGTCACCCTGGATGGTCAGGATACTTGTGCCATTTGTGAAATGATGCTGCTGGTCAAGCCCTTCTTTATGTTCATTTGCGGCCATAAGTTTCATAGTGATTGCCTGGAGAAGCAGGTGCAACCCATGCTGACCAAAGAGAAGAGCCGTCGCCTGAATACCCTGAAGCAGCAAATGGAGGCTCTGATGACTCAAATGCCGCCGGCCAGCAATAAACAGCAAACGCCAGAGCAACAGAAACGACGCAACGAACTCAAAACGGAAATCGAAGAGATCCTAGCCGGAGATTGTCTTTACTGTGGCCTACTTATCGAGACCATTGACCAGCCGTTTGTGGATGACTGGGAGCAGGTAAATGTGGAATGGGAGTAAGTGTGCAACTTAGGTGTAAAACAATTGTATTTATTATGATTACAAATTAAAATATCGACATGTATGTTACCAATCACAAATTCTAGCCGAGATCAGTCGACAATTTGCATGCGCAGCTCATTGGTGACAAACGACATGACCGTATTGAGGACAGCCTGCTGTATGGAAGCATTTTGTACAATTAGCGGCAGGAGCATGACCACATCGGTGGGATGGATGTCCGCCACAGCCTTGGATACATGCTGGACCAGTTGTTCGCGCTGACGATCCGTCAGATCGTTGAGTAAAACTTCGCCCAAAGGTCGGAAAGAGCCTAACAGAATGCAAATCAAGCGATAAGCGAGGGTGGATGATAAGATTGAGGGGTCTTACTCACCACTGGTCATTTTATAAGCTGCAATTCCTCCGGCAGCGCCACCCACCGCCAATCCCACTGGACCCATGAGCATGCCACCCGCAAAGGAGCAGGCGGCACAGATGGCGGCTCCTTTGCCGGATTGCTTGACGGCGACACGTACATTTTGCTCATCCGCCACTATGGCAATGGCCTCCATCAATTCGCGGGTGTTGATAGGCATCTTGACGTGTTTATTTGTATTTAGGTTTGTATAGTGTGACCAGATTGGATCCGGACCACACTTTTCTGATTTTGGTCGCATTAATACCAAAATTTATCGAGTGTGGTCGCACTAATACACATCTATCGATATGTCGTAATTTGGCTTAGTGTTGGCTAACGTTAAAACTTCAACACACAGGCAACCTGTGGCTCGCCTGCTTCGAATTTTTTGTTATGTTATTTGTTTATTTAAGGCCACCGCATATACACGCATACAAACAAACAACAAGTGAACAATTGAAATCAAAAACACCTATAAATTATACAAATATGCGCAGCCGAGTTAAAGTGCCAAAGTTTTTGAAAATGTGATTACAAAAGTGTTTTGAGGAATAGCAACAATAACAATACACACACTTGCACATACACATAGTTTAAATTGCACTTGTTGCTGGGATTACGGCCAGAAGATGTGCTTTGGGAAATATGTAAGTCAAGTGCGCAGGCAAGTGAATTATGCTTAAGTGTGTGCGTGTGTCACATATGTGTGTACACATGTGTGTGTGTGCTTGTTAAGCATACTTAATCGTTTTATTGCGTTAATTAATTGCCAAATTAGCGCGACGGTGTCATTTGCAATTGAGCCGCAAAGACGCTAAACTCAATAAGTGGCCGCCCCCACCCCCACCCCATATGATAACAAAAAAATAAAAACCAGTTGGAGACCCCAGCAAACAGTAGAGCCCCACTAAAATGGTTTGGCCAAACTTGAGTCGCTCACCTGCGTCTGCCACATGACTGATGAAGGGGCTGCAGCATTGTTGCTGCAACATTATTTCTCCAACAATGTTGCTGGATGGAAAAGTGAAAAAATAATTGACTTTAAAACAAAATCCCATTACCTTACTCTTTGGGAAAGTAGCACAGCATTAGTATAGCAGATTGACACAATTTCGGACTGCTATGACCATATATTCGGTAAATATGATAAGTTGATGAAACAAAATTTTAATTTCCGGCTTATATTTTGAGTCAGGAATGCAAATTGAATTATTTTGATAAGAAAATTACTTACTTGGTAAAGGGAGGATGATTTAAGATCATTTTTAAATCGAACCTGTATCGGGAGTTCATAAATTTATAAGGTTCGGTTCATGGTTCCGTTTAATTTGAATTTACTTCAGTTGTCAGTTGCTTTCATACATGAAAGATAGTGTCAGTTAACTGTTGCCATATATGTTTGGTAAAATCTGTCATAATTTCCATGTATGTCAGATTACGGACATAACAAATCTGTCAACCTTCGGCTTTCGACAGTGTTCCTCATTGTCTTCTGGTTCTGAAATTCCGTCTGTTGGGGCTTCCTAATTGGATTTAAGGGGTCGTTTAGGACACCAGATTGCATTTCCATGGGTTTTAGAGAGAAAATTTGAGCTGCCTCTCAATTTTAAGTGGTTTAAGCTATAGTGCCCTTATATACATTGTTTAGATACTTTACAGTGCTTCGGTCGCGCTGAATTTTTCCCCCAATAAGAAATATAACGTTTATACGCAAATCTTTAGAGATTTCCAGGACAACCCCGTATGTGTTGCATTTAAACAAAGATGAGTGTAAGTCTTTAATTAACTATTTATTGAATTCTTATCAGCTGGAACAGTTTAAATCTTTCCATAATATGGATATTACTTTTACCCTTGACCATAAATTATTTATTTGCACTTTCACTTTGTACTTTCTATGAATAAAGCCATGGGTATGCTAGGTTTTATTTAACGCTGGTCTAAAGAGTTTAATGATCCCTAAACGATTAAACTCTTGTTTACATTCCTAGTAAGGCCCTCTTTGGAGTTTGATATGTGTATTTGAACCCTCAATCAGTAACTCTATGTAAGCGCGAATTTATGCAGAAGCGGTTCCTTTGGTTTGGTCTTCATAACCCTGGTATGGGACCAGGGATTAACACCGAAATGATTTTCCCTATTTTTTGCTGTGTCTTACATGGCCAATAGCTAAATTTTGTTGGCGGTTATATCATAGGAAACGGACAGAGGTGGATTGTACGTTTCCCATACAGTTATACTCAGCTTTCAGGCAATATAAATGCCTTGACCGAAACCGAAATTTGTTTGGGTTTTAATCCCTGATAGGAACCCTAACTATTGAGACTTACTCCTTCTAGATCCAGACTTAAGTTGTTAGACTTACGGTGTATACATAATGTTCCTGCACAAGACTATAAAGGTTTACTTGCGCTTCGCTGCGCCGCCATCAGTATAGCCTTCATCAGTATAGAACCAATATTAGAGTCAGTTTGAAGTCAATCGAGAGAGAGTCAAATATTATTTGACTTTTCCGACCTGTGGACTTGCCGAATTTCAAAATATTCAGGCATGTTCTCAATTCCACTTTCACGGCATCTTTTCGAAAGTGGAATTGATTCATGTACTCGCAAAATTAAAACGAAAAAGTTTTTCGTTGCTTGTCGGGTCGGTGGAATGAAAAGTAAATGCCAAATTACACACTCTTAGGGCCGTTTTCTCATGTTCCTGTGTTTGCTGATATTCGAAATCCACCTAGATTTTGCAACTAGGTGGTTTTTGTGCAATTGGTTGTCTCATGTAGGTTGATTATAAATTCGGGCATTTGCGCCACGGTCAAATCAGGAGGGCTGGAAAGTATAATAGTAGGTTGGCAGCACCTCTGCACTCGGCTGATTATTGTTTTTTTTTATTGCGCGCCAATTTTAAAAATTAAAGTAAGAATTTTACAGAGGAGGAGAAGGTTTTTCTTTGGGAACGACTTGTTACTATGATGGAAGATTAAGCAATAGGTCTAAAGCCAAGTCCACACAGACAAATAATTTGGACAAATTTTGATGAAAATTTAGCTATACAGGCCAAATTGTGGAACTTTCCTGCCATATTTGATCAATTTATTTGCGTATGAAACTGTAAAATCTTCAATCATGACTATTTTAACCAAAATTTTGCCAAATTATATGCCCGTGTGAACTTTGCTTTAGCAATGAACTAGAGGTATAATTATGCGCATCTGTCTCTTCAGCAATGTCTGCAGGTGTCTTGTTTACAAAAGGCACATTCAATATTTTCAATTTTTGATTTACTTATTAAGAATTCAGACTTAACTGTTTTTAGCAGTACTTGGTTTTAGTTTTCAAATATTTTTCAGTTTGACCAAATGAACGAAAACATAAAAAAATGCAAAGAGAATGAAGTGGATGGCTATGAAATCCACCTAGATGGTTAGACTTGAACATGAGCAAAGCAAATGCAGTAAATCCACCTAGATTTGCAAAAACAGCAACATGAGAAAACGGCCCTTACAGTTGCTAGATGTACATAAAATGAATTTTCCTTAATTATGTGATCAATTTTGAAATTGTTAGTGAAATTTAATTTGAATTCTAGTCTTAAATTGATTTATAAAGAATTATTGCTAGCAAAAACGAAGAGTGAAATCTAAAAGTCAGCCTCTCTCATTTCCGACTGTTTGTGGTTGTGGTTTCTCTCTTGTGTATCTAGTGCACAGCCCGCCAGCATCTGAAGGCAGCGGATTGGCCGCCGTTTGATAAACCCTGAGCTAATAGTCCAGTTTCAACTGTCGTCTAGAGGGCTGGAAACATGCGACACAAGTTGAGAGAACATCGAATCGGAAGTGCTGTAATAAATAATGCGAGCCTAAAGTGGAAACACAGTTTGGAATGCGCTACTAACAGCAAGAAAAAAGATTTATAAAAAGCTGAAATTTTAAAAAAGTAAAGATCTGATGCTTTAAAGCAGACCTGGCCAGAACATAGCCAGCGGGGGCCGAAGTCATTCGTGTTTTTATGATTGTGTGAATCGGTGAACACTGAATTGCAAGTAGTACGGCTGTCTTTTTGTCCTCTCCATTCGGCCCGCACTTATCTAGTGCAGACACGGTTGCCACACTTGGTGTTTTTGCACCAAAAATTGTATTTTTTTTTTCCAGTTGGTGCACTGGCACTTTTTTATTGGAATTGGCTCTTTTGCATGAAGCCCGAAAAGGATGTAGAAATTAAAAAATTTTCTGCAAAGTCAAACCAGTAAATGGTATATCTTCGCTTAAGAAAATTGTAGAATTGTTCCGAACCATATTATTAAAGAGAGTCAAAACAAAAGTAAGCTACTTCACAAAACGCCCCTAGGTTTAAAATAGGCATTCTAAGCGAAAATCTGGACGGGGTGGACCATTTTCGAAAACAGATTCGTGTTCAACACACGAAAATTATCTAAAATCAGCACCAACCCTTCAATATACTGAAAATTGTTGCATAGTGAAATCGCAATAACTTTGTTACACACTCTTATAGATATAATTGGAACTTAGTCACAATATATGGATATCAAGTGTATATGGAAATCCACTATTTTATAAGTAAAGAAAACGGTGCGTGAGTTTGACTTGGAGCTGGTTCGGCAAATTGTTGCAAACTAGAACTTGATTCAGTTTCAAAAATAGTCCTTCGTAAGGAGATGAGTACGAGTACAGAGCCACATTATGTATGGTCTGTAAAATACACTGTAGACATATAGAGAAGTTACTGATCTTAGAGTATGGTTTATGTCTGTAAACAATAAAAATATTGACTATTTAGTTTTCATAATGTTAAGAAATCTGTGGTATAAAAGCAGAAGTGTGTTTTCCGTACTTTTCACATCTTTTACAAAGCACTGACTGTCACATATGGCCTATAATGTATGGTCCATGGATGTATAATTTAACGATTTTGTGAAAGAGATTTTTTTATTTTATTAAATGAAAATATAACATCAATAAGGAAAGAAAATTTTGTTGGCTCTTTTTTTAATGAAAATGGCACTTTTTAAATTTGTTTTTTTGGTGTAGTCTAATATTTTCAGGGAGTGCAGGAAGAGAGCGCAAAAATGTGACTGTGTCTTTCTCTAACATACAGTAAAGCACGACTTCAGCAAGCATTCGGTGTGAATTGGCGAGTATGTTTGGCCCCCCAGGGGCTATTGCTGGGGAACTCTGTTGTAGTGCCATTCTCGCTTAAATCGTTGGTTTGCAAAATGTAAAAAGAGTGCAATTTCATACGGAATTGAGAACACGAAAACGATACCGAATCGTAGTGGAATTGAGAACATGCCTGATTATTTCAATTTGTTTCCCCCTTAGAGCATACAAAGCAAATCGTCTTGAAATCTAAGTTTTACGACTTTAATGTTGGGGTTTTCCAAAATTTTCCAAATTGGCCTTGAACTCACCCCCGCCGTCCATTTTCCAACTTGGCTTACCTTACAAACCGAGTTTCAACTCATTTGGATGAAAAATTGTGATTTCCATACACCGTTTTCCAGGCATTTTTCACAACCCTGTGAGCATGTCATTAAATAATTTCGCATACTAACCTTACAAACCGAGTTTCAAGTCAATGGGATGAAAAACAAAAATGTTCCCTTACAACATAGATAGACATTTTCCTTTTACATATATATATGACATATACAGGGGTGTCCTGGAAATCTCTAGAGATTTTCGTATAATCGATTTCACTTCGAACTTAACTTGGACTACTTTATTTGTGAAGTGAAAAGAATAAGACCGGCTACTAGATCATATGGAAGGGAAACCGTACGCATTAAATCTCCTTGGCTTTGAGCAGGCGGTTTCAAATCACTCAACTTTCGTCATCTAATCTAGTAGGCCGGCATATTTGTGACCCTTTACATATAAAGTCAAACAGCTATTATATGAAATGCTAACGTTTATACGAAAACCTCTAGAAATTTCTGGGACACACCCGATAGGTATTGACTCAGAGCAAACACGGAGAGTTTCTGATTGTCCATTTCGTATTCTATGCAAGGTTGCAGACCTGTAAAATTTTGTTGAAGGTTCGAACCCGTGGTAAAGTCTAAGGTTCGGTACTAATCGAACCCAAGGTTTTGGTTCGAGTCTGGGTTCATAGATTGTTAAATAGTTGACCGATTTTTGCCTCAACATTTGGTTGAAATTTAGATCCGGATTACCAAGCTATGTATATTAGTCGCCAAGTCGACTGGACCACATTCCTTATTGTTATCATTCACAGGTGTTCTACAAAGTCTTTCAAAAGTGCCTGGTCTTTGAATTTTGGAAGCCTCACCTTCTACGTACATACCAGAGAACGGCTTCGTTCGATTGCAAAACGCTCACACATTATTCAACACCCGAATAAACAGGCTTCGCACTCTATTCATCAAACTTGCATACTCAACATGTTCGCAGCAGAGTTTTATTCGAACCAATTGTTGGCACTTCGATTATAATCATGTTCGACTTCATTCCAATCAGTTCGGTTGATTGTTTGTTTGGCTCAACAACGATTGTTTAGAGTGAGCGAAAATCACCTCGTATGAATAAACTCTTGTAAAGACGCATAGGCGCTGCTGGCAGATATGGAAAGAGAGAGAGTGAGAGAGAGAGCAATGCTCTGGCATTGCTCACGATGCGCTGGCCAGTCAATTCTGAGTTTTGTTCGATCGAACACACAATGCGTTTGTCGGTATGCATTCAATACTGAGTTTTGTTCGATGAATAAATATGCACATACACGTTGGATCACATAACTCTAGCTCAGCCGCTCGATGCGATTGCGTTGTGAGTTGAATATATTCAGCTCTGAGTTTTGTTGATTGATTAAATGTTAGTAAGAATTGTTGTGTGTGAGCCAATCAAGAAAAAAGTGATTTTTGCAGTTCTCTGGTACATACCCAACCAGCATTTTATGAAATTTCTGATCACATTTTAAGTCCTCTGTCTGATTAAATTAGTTATAAATGTTACTTTTGTGGGGAGAATATGGGCCCAAGCCGAGAATTTTCTGATCACATTTTAAGTCCTCTGTATGATTAAAATAGTCATAAATATTTTACTTTTGTGGGGAGAATATGGTGCCCAAGCCGAGAATCTTAAAGAGTCGTTTATAGCCCGTTTTTCTCATCAGTTTTGACTCCATTTCGAGTCATATTTCCAATCCAAGTCGTATTTCAATAAATCAGATTTTGAGCATTTCCTTGAGTCATTTTAGAGTCTTCTTTTAATCGGACATGGATTTAATCTCTTTAATCTTCAAAAGAACTTAAAAAACACTCAGCAGGGCGATTCTTGTTAAAATGATCTTCCAAATTTGCTTTGCTTTCCCCTTTTGCGAGTATACTTATGTTTTTCTATCTTCTTGAAATATCAAAACGGATTGGATTTCTAAAATGCATTGTTAATTATCAACTGAAAGGATTCTGAACTATTCTTTAAAATAGTTTTTCGGTCATAATACTGAGAAAACTAGAAAAAATCTTAAGAAATTGACTTAAATGATTGTTTGAACCAAACCCTTTTTTTTATATACAGGGGCTCGGTTCGGGTTCAGGTTCGGGGGCTCAACTATTTGAAGGATTCGGTTCGAGGAACCCGGAAAACTCGAACTGAACCGGGTCTTTGGGGTTCCTCTTCTCTACGAAAGCTTTAGATTCTTTATTCCAGATTCCAACTTGGGATCTTTAGAAACAATCTAACCAAATGAAACTTTTCTCAGTTTTCTTTCAAAAATAAAATCAATTTGGGTAGGTTCCACTGTCATTTAGTTGGGTGCGTATGTGTCCAGGGAGCGGCGCACTTAATATAATAGGCGTTAAAACCAAAACCGCAGGGTACGGCTCACTGTGACCCTGTGGCTGTGGGGTGGTGGTTGGTTTAGCAGGGAAGGGAAGGTTATACGATGCTAATTACATGTGCAAACAGAAGCAATAAATTGACTCTAAATAAATATTTGCATATCCATGGCAAGCATATTAAACAGTTTTTGGGTTTTTTGCAGGTTCTGTTGCTGGGGCTGCTGCTTTTGGTGGTGGCACATGCAGGCGCCAGGCCTGAGCCTAATACGGAGAAGGAGGAGTCCATGAACGTCACAGAGTTGCCAAAGCCTCAAGTTGTACCCTCTAATCCTCAACTAGTCACTGAAAAAGTGGACGCCACAACACCTACCTTACCCAAAGATGAACTGAAAAATCAAGAAAATGCTGTTACCGCGGCTCCCATCACCAGCACTAGCACTAGCACCACCACAGTGGCTGCACCAGCTGCCCCACAAGTGCCGGAATATCTTAAAAACTGTTTCTATGCCGAGGAGGAATTGTGCCTGAACTGGCATGATGAGCTGCCCGGTCACCAAGAGGTCTCGGGTGAGGCCGTTGTCCTCAGCACCACAGCTGCTCCGAATCTAACCGCTCAGAGCAATGGCAGTGGTAGTCACCAGCAGCCGCGCGACTCCAACAGCTGTCAGTGTCGCGAGCATCCCGCTCATTCCAATTCCTGGTACTGCTGCAACATTACTCACATCTCCATGATCTCCAGCTGCAGCAACATATCCAAATGGACAAATCTGCATGTGCGCAATCTCAGTGTGTCGGCCATGGACCTATCCAACTCCATTTATCGTTCACTAATATCTCTGGCCGTTACCGATGGCAACATTAGTCAACTGACCAATGCCTTTCCTCGCCACTCGGCCCTCAAGTGTCTGAACATATCGAACAACTACATATCAGAAATTGCCTCCCGTGCGGTCAAAGATGTGCCCCATCTGGAGTTCTTTGGGCTGTCGCAAAATAATTTATCACGTGTGCCGCATCGGAATCAAAACAAAAATATAGCCCTGGACATAAGGTTTGATGGCAATTGCTCTGTTTGGTTCAGTTTTTCACCATTTACACTCTTCCCCTTTAGCGGCAATATGCGCATGCTTTGCGAACCCCTCAACGAGATGATCTACGGTGATTCCTTTAACTTTGTCAATTCGGAGAATTCGTTCTGTTTGTACAATGCCACCCATCAGTGGTTCAATTCCACCGATTTGGTCTCACTCAAGCAGCTGGAGCGTACCAAATTGTGTATCACCCGTTGTCCGGTTATACCCAACTATGGGAATTGTACCTGTAGATTTGATCGCATGATGCTCGTTCAGGGTGAACAGTCGCAGCCCACTTGCCATGTGGACTGCTCGAATTTGGGTCTGGTGGAGCTGCCGCCCAAACTGCCGGATAATACATTCACCCTGAATATAACCAACAATAAGATAACCAGCCTGGGTGACTATTTCCATACCAATCCCACATATCACACGATTGCCAAACTGATGGCGGATAACAATCAAATCTCATCGATTTACGAGTTCGAGGGGACCAAATTTATTGAGCATTTTCAACGCATCTACATGCGCAACAACTCGTTGAGCAAGGTAAGCGGGTGTTTAAATCCGATTTCTTAATCCATCCAAATTCCCCCAGATACCCGAGTACTTTCTCAACAATGCTCTCATGGACACGGACATTGGTAGACGCATCTATTTGGCGGGCAACAAATTGCAATGCGATTGCAATTCAGCCAAAACTTTGCAAAACTGGCTTAAAGAGCGCAGCACCGATATACCCGACTACATGGAGATACGCTGTCGCAATTTACCACAGAGCGTCATTGAGCTACAGGAGACAAAATTGTGTCAAGCGCCGCCCGATTGGACTGATTACATTTACTATCTAATAGCCGCTGAGGTAATTCTACTGCTAGCCCTTATCACCAAAGTCTCCTATGATTATTGGGTATTCAAGACGGCCGGCTATTTACCCTGGCCGGCTAGCAAAATGCCAAAGTTGCCCTGCGATTGGCTGTGCGAGTCGTAGGACTAAACTAGAAATTCAAACACATGACAGGGTGTACCTTAGATATATCTGAACTGAATAGAGGAATCAATGTGCCTTTTAATTGTAAACTATATATACACATACATATATATATATATATATATATATATATACAAAAGAAAATATCGATTTTTAATGTTGTCATAAGAAACGCTTTTGTGCAATTTGTAATGGGTTAACTTTAACCCAACTACATATATACAACTTTTATTGTAATGTGAGAGTAACTTGTGAGTCAAAAGGTTTCACAGTGGCATGACATGAGACACATAACCGTAGCGTTTGAATTAGAAGAAGTAAGCGGTATGGAAAGGCGCTAGCTTGCATGTGACAAAGTGAGACAGTAATAGACAAACATTGGTAATTGTCTAGTATACCGACCTGTACTCAAAATATTACAAAAACAAAAATTTCCTTCGATGGACCGCGAATTATGAAGAATTATATAGCAAAAAAGTCGCGGCGGTCATTCATGGTTTTTTACTCTATATCAAAGGTACACAGAGTACAGTGCCGCTCAACTGAATAGGTTGGACTTTTTTTTTTAGGTTTAAAACGTTGTATCTCTGTAACAAGCACTCGGATTTAAGCAAAATAAATTTTGTTATATAAAGAAATCAGTCATTTGTGAAATAGCAAAGTTTCTGTTCTGTTAGTTTTGTTTTTATATAATTTTTATCAGTTTTTCAAAAACGTAACAAAAAATCTAAATTTTTTTGGCTTAACTGAATAGGTTTGACACTTTTGACTTCACTTTTTGATTGACTGCGTGATTGAAAAGAGTTGAATTCTTTTGTATTCCAAAATTGAAAGCAACTGCTATCAGTTCTTTGTAAAATGGGCCGCTGAAAACCTTTAACCGATGTTGTAAAAAGGTCAAATAAAGGGCTATATTGAATCTGGCTTAAAACACTATGAAAATAGCCAAGAAAATCGGTCGAAGTCAAAACGTTGTGAGTATTTTTCTCCGTAATGAAGCAGACTATGGAAAAAAAATGAATGGAGGAAAAAAATATGCAACAACAGCATCGGAGAGGCGACTTATCCTACGAACTGCCTTAAATTCCCACCTTTCTGCTGGTAAAATTAGGGAAGAATGCGGCGTAAATGCTAGTGTGGCCACGGTAAAACGAATTATTCGAAGCGCCAAACACTTGAAGAGATTGAAAATAAAAAAAAAAACACCTCTCAATGCTGCTCGTCAGGAAGCACGACAACGATTTGCCCGAGAACACATGACGTGGAACAAGGAGTTTAAGACGGTGGTCTTCTCCGACGAAAAGAAGTTCAACCTCGATGGATGGCTGTAATTACTATTTTCACGATATGAGAAAGAAAGAATGTTTTTTAAGTCATCACTCTTGTGCAGGTGGAGTAATGGTGTGGGGAGCCATATCGTTTTATGGAACATGCAAGCTCCAGTTTGTCACCTCGAAAATGAACGCAAATGTGTACAAGACTGTGCTCCAAAAGTCTTTTCCCCACATTTCGTAGATTTATGGTCATATTCCATGGACGTACCAACATTACAACGCTGCCATCCATACCGCTTGGGTTGTAAAACAGTGGATTAAAGACCAAAACTTCAAATTGCTCGAGTGGCCGCCTTACTCCCCTGACATTAACATTATCGAGAACATTTGGGGACTTTTGTCCAGGAGAGTATACGAAGGAGGAAGACAATTTAGTGACTCTGGGACCCTAGTTGAACCATTAAAAAAAGTCTGGTCAACAACTTCAGTAAATTTTATGATTCCTTACCAAACCGTATGTTTGAAATAATTAAGAACAAGGGTGGGCATACCAAATACTAAATAATGCTAAAACAGTATCCTTTATTATTTAAGTAACCCAGTGCCTTGAAATTTTGCTTTATTTACTTTTGTTTAATAGTTTTAGTGGTCAAACCTATTCAGTTGAGCCAAAAAAAATGGAGATTTTTTGTTATGTTTTTGAAAAAATAATAAAAATGATATAAAAACAAAACTAACAGAACAGAAACTTTGCTATTTCACAAATGACTGATTTCTTTATACAACAAAATTTTTTTCGCTTAAATCGAAGTGCTTGTTACAGAGATACAACGTTTCAAACCTAAAAAAAAAGTCAAACCTATTCAGTTAAGCGGCACTTTATATTAAGTTTGTCCAAAAGTATGAAACAGGGAAAAGGAATCATTTTCGACCCGTTAAAGTATATATATTCTTGATCAACATCAACAGATGAGGCGATATAGCCAAGTCCGTTTGTCTATCCGTACGAACTAAGAGATCTCAGAGATGTTAAGAGACAGAGGTTTGAAATGTATAAACATATACTTCTTATACTTGCAGGCAGATCAAGTTTATTTTACATTTTTGCCACGCCCCCTCCCGCCCCCGAAATTTTGAAAAAACGTCATATCTCTCATAGTTTTGAAGATAGATGGTTCGTACATTCTGAAGATATTTAGTAATCAAGATAATTTATGGATTTGCCGAAGGAATGAAACATCGGATGAACGATAGTCGAGTTATAATGATAACAATTAATTATGATGGGTAGCACCGGCCGCAACGGCGTTGGGCAGCACTTCACTCACTTTATGGCTTTTTTGCTACTTTGTGTGGCTTCTAATTTAAATTTATCTGATATATACCAGCTTTGAGGGGTACAGAGTCGGGCTTGACCGACTACTTACTTCTTTTTATACCCTTGTAGAGGGTATACTAAAAATGTCCAGATGTTTGTAACGCCTAGAAGGAACCAACTCTGACCACAAAAACTATATATATTCTTAATCAGCATAACGAGCTGAGTTGATATAGCCATGCCCGTCTGTTTCTATGCTGTCTCCTCCCTCAGTCTTGAAGCTATCTTAACCAAACTTTGCAAAAAGTCTTTTGGTACAAATACGCTGCACATTCGTCGGAACCGGCCAGATCGGATGACTATAGCATATAGCTGCCATAGGAACGATCGGTTGAAAAACTAGTTTTAGTAAGAAAAACTTTTTTGTCTTCGTTGCGAACGTTCCCAAACCTCTTATTTATAAGTTTTCTCAGCTTTCACATAATTCCATCTAGCTCTATGAAAATCGGAAAACTATATAGTATAGCTGCCATACAATATATAGGTCTGAAAAAAAGTATTAGCTGAAAAAACCTTTTTTTGTTTTCAATGCTGTCGCTCCCAAACTTGTTACTGATCAATATTATATGCTACCACACAATTCTGTCAAGTTTGACACAAATCGTATGACTATAGCATATAGCTGCCATAGGAACCATCGGTCGAAATAGTTGTTTTAGTGAGAAAAACTTGTTTGTTTCCAATGGTAGCGTTTTTATACTTCCCAGCTATGAATATTATCAGTTTCCACACAATTTTGGAGAGTTTGGTCAAAATCTAATGAATATAACAAACTGGCAAGCAAATGGTCAAAGTTGTGGCGAGAAATAGCTCAGCTAAGATTGTTTGACGAAAATCATTTAATATTATAATTTATACAAACTGCAAGGGTATATAAACTTCGGTCGAGCCTTTAATCTATTTATTTTTAATGAATCCAAAAATATGTATATCTTCTTCTTCTATGGCCCGATATTTAAATCATAATCGCTTAACGGTCTCGGCCGCCGCTACCTATGCCCGCCAGTCGGCTCTGTTTCGTGGGAGCTGGTTCCAGTTGTTCACACCAAGCTTGGCAATGTCTTTCCGCACCTGGTGTTCCCATCTCAGTTTCTGTCCTCTTCTCGTGTCTGTTCTCCCAATGTCTTTTTTCTTGAAATTGTACACCATTCCTTCAGGAGCGTGTTCATCCATATGGTTAACATGTCCTATCCAGCGCAGCCGCTGTTGTTTTATGCGCTTGGATAGACCGGTGTCCCCAAATGCGTAATTCATTGCCAACTTTTAAAGGTCCATAAATCCTTCGAAGAATCTTTCGCTCGAAAACCCCAATCGTCGTCTCATCCGCTGCTGTTAAGGTCCATGCTTCTGCGCCGTATTGCAGGACTGTGATGATAAGCGACTTGTATAGCGCTATTTTCATTTTTCGAGAGAGGGCTCTACTCTTGATGGCGAAATCTACAAAAATTCTCATTCTTGAGCTTAGACTATTATAAAGCATATATTAGATGGCATATATAGACGGTTAAATGGAAGGTGTACCTTGAAATTTCTAAAATATTGGGAAATTTCTAAACTGTTCATTAATTTCAGATATTTATGAAGATTTTATGGACGGCTAGGGTACACGGATCCAAAAGACAAGAAAATCGCGAAATTTCAAAAATTCTCATTTGAGTTTTCATTATCACAAAGAAGGGTAAACCGGCGGATAAATAGGAGGACAATATCAAATGGTCAAGAAAATCGCGAAATTGGCAATATGTTCTAATGACCTAAGATAACTTTGAAGGTTGGATAGATGGCAATTAAAGACGCGTATACAAGAGGCTTGTCAAATTTTCATTTGAGTATTTACGAGGCGCGCAGGCGTTGGTAAATAAGAGGCGTGGATTGAACAGTTCAAAGTTTGCCAATTTTTCGTATGACCTAATATTATTATGAAGGTTTTATGGATGGCAATATAGACGGTTAAATAGAAGGCGTAAATCAAACTGTTAAAAGAATCGCGAAATTTGCCAATTTTTCATATGACCAAAGATTATTATGAAGACTTAATAGACGGCAATACGGGTAAATATAGGAAGTGTAGACCGAACTGTAAAAGAAATCGCCAAATTTCCCAGATCACTATTTGAGCTTAGATTTTTGGCAAAATTTTCGAAAGTTTGTGATTTTTGGGAATCATTAAGATTTGATAGATGGCAATTGTAGACGCGTAAATGGTTAGAAACAACGGTCCAATAAGTTGCGAAATTTTTGAAAATAAATTTACAGGTCAAGATCAAGCGGTCCAAAAATCTGGATATTTACACAATTTTATGATTAGTTCAGATTATTATGAAAATTTAATAGTTGAAAATTAAAGACGGGTAAATAGGAGGTGTCGGTCAATCGGTTTAAAGAAATTTTAACATTTGCGAAATTCTTATATGAGTTTAAATTGACACAAAGACGGGTATATCGACGGGTAAATAGGAGGTGAAGATCATACGAACCAAAAACTCGTGAAATTTGAAAAACAAAACAGATTTGCAACAAAATCAGAAAATGGTTAGCACAGAATCATTATGTAATTTCATAAAAAAAGGTTTTTTGCATATTTTTTTATGCAAATATGCAATTTATGCAAAATTGTTTTAAGCGGACTTAGATCATAGATCAATAAAAACAAGATGTGTGCAATCAGAACTTCAATCGAACATGCGGTTCAAAATATGCAAATATGCAAAATCCGATGTCTAGTTATCACCTTTCCGAGGTAGACGAACTCCTTTACAACCTCAAAGCTGTATTCTTCTATTAGAACAGCTTGACTCACTTCGTCTTGTCCTCGTTTACCGCTAAGACCATCAGTTAAAAATATGTAAAATGATCATTGTAACAAGAATCACCTTGATGAGTCCCTTTCGAGTCCTTCGAGTCTGTTTAAGATAGTCATAACTGCGCTCGTTTTCTGATCGTAAATAATACTTTTGTGGTGAGAAAATGGTACCTTAGCCGCGACTCTTCTTGAAGATGCAATATATTAAAAATAAAAACTAAAATTCAAACCAATTTCCTATTTGGGTAACACTTCTTATTTCGTTACGTACTTACGTAGGCTTCCATTGGATTGTGTGTCTCCGTTTTGAACTCAGCCCAGAGGTTGCTGTTATGCGCCCTTGTGTCATGCCACCTTTAAATTAAATTATTGTATTAAAACTCCCAATTGATGTTCATTTTACGAATGATATTTATTGTTTTGTGGTTTTTGTTTGTGATTTAAATATTATAAATATTATTAAGAAAAAAAAATACGCCGCTCTTTGTGTGTTTTAATTTGGACTACAACTAGTTTCTGGTACTCCTGTTGTTAGTAAGGAGCTGGTTTTACATATGCTTGTGTGTGTGTGTGTGTGTGTGTGTAGAATATGAAGAAGTGTGTGTGTGTGTGGTTGTGTGCCTTATAAGAAATACATTTACCATTGATTTTTGCCACATTCACTTTTAATGTTGATTTAAATTTATTCCCTTACATCTAAATGTATATTTTTCCTTTTGCATAGTTCTGGTAATCGTCATATACTCGTACATAAATACTAGTATTCGTTGTGTATATATATATATATAGATGTATATATATCTCATCGAAATGAATACAAATTCAAGTGCTTGGATTAAGTGTGTTTTTTTTAATCATATTTTGAGCGCGCACCTTTTCTTTTGGCATTTGGCTTTATGTTTTCTTATTTTAGTCTAATAGATTTCGAAAAAAATGCCACAGTTAACGATAACATATTAATTTAACATAAATTGAACGTAATTTGAGCTATGATTGAGCCAAGTCAATCGTCGTTACTTACTCCTAGTTAATATGCAATGCAATGAGTAGCAGTTATATGTTTTTGGGTAGGGGGGAACGAATAAGAATCTCAGAGATGAAGGTGCCCGCAAATACTTAGTAGTATCCACATATACATGTATAAATGCGTAAGTGTGTTGTCTATATTTTTATATATATATAATACTGAATCAAACGAAATGAACCCATTTAATGGGCAAAACCCTTAACATTTGCATACTCCCTCCAGCCTTTGTCTAAAAAGTCATCGAATTGTAGTTCTTACTGGGGGTTTTTGTTCTTTTAAAAGTTAGCTAGTTACCTTTTACTCTTCCCTAACAAAAATAAGTACATTATCTGTATATATATATATATATATGAGCTACATATATAGAACTATCAGTCTCACATCCCATACCAAAGGTAATCATAAAATTCTATATGGTAAATAGGGGGCATTTTCATCGATTTGGCTATTTTGGGACCAACAGTTTGTCCATCTATGACGGACATTGAGTGGCTTTCCCCTCTCCGTTGTTTTTGTTTTTCTTGGGACTCTTTTACAATATATACCTCATACATGTTTCTAATGTGCAATTTCTTTGAAACAACAACAAAAAAAGCTTATTGCAATACATTTAATACTTAATTACTCGTACCATATTAGCAAATACAATTTACTTGATTTTCGTTAATTATTTTTTGTTTTTATGTAATTCGTCGTGTCGTTTTTTGTGTATATTGTGTGTGTTTGTGTGCATGTGTAGTGTGCATATGCATAGATGTATATGTATGTGTTTTGTTTTGATTTTCATTTCATAGGATTTTCTTGAAGTAACGGGGAACCCTTTGAAGAAGAAAGAAAATTTTGACAAATATTTCACCAAATTGGAACTATTCATTGGAAGTGATAGGAAACGAATAAGAAAATGGCAAATGATGCGGTTCAGTGGTTTACAGAGATTTCCAACCAAGAACGAATCGCGGTGTTTCACTCTTAATAAATTCCCACCTAGCATTTGGAAGATCATTCGGTCATTCCTCACCTTGGTGAGTCTTTTTCGAGCCCATTTGATGATTAAAAAGAGATTAATTTCATGTGCGATTTAAGGAAGACCCGAAAATGACTCGTGCATTTGCTCAAAATGTGATTCATTAAAAATCGACTCGAAAAAGAATCGCAAAATGAGTCGAAACGGATTAGAAAAACGTGTTAAAAACGACTCTTTTTGAAGAGTCGCGGCTAGGGTACCATTTTCTCCCAACAAAAGTATCATTTATGATCAGAAAACGAGCGCATTTATGACCCTTTTAATCAGGCTGAGGACTCGAAAAAGACTCGAGTGCAGAGGTCGCACAAATCGGTCCCCCCTTTGCCTTTGTCAGAAATCGACAGCTTTCGTGCGACCACATTGAAAAGAGGTACCGATACAACCTTTAACTAAGCTCTCTGCTTCTATTTGGTTGTGAGAGGAGAGAAACATATTTTTTTTGATTTTTTTTTCTCTTAGGTCTTTTTGGGACCGTTTGGCCTAATTCCCGAATTCAAAAGGTGTTCTTCGTATGTATGCATCGGTGTGTAAGGCTCGGCTAACGATATAAATGTATGCGACGAACTATACGCGCTCTCTCGTTCTCTCTCTGCTTATGTTAAACTCTGGCGTAACTCTTGAGTCTGCAACCTTTTCAAATAACATTTTGAGAGCTTGGTCTTCGAGAAGCACGCAATTCAAGACCAGTTGACTAAGTTGGGCCTGTTACTCGGTTGCTGTCAGACCGATCAGTGCTGTGTGGTCAACCACAGCCACTTAACAGTGAGCGCGATATAAGAAAACACATTCGGTTGCGGGAAGCCCGGGCCCCTTTTATATTTGGTTTTTCGATCAGTGACGTGAGCAGAGCGAACTGAAAAAAGGGTTGAGAGTTATTTACGGGCTATGCTCGAGTGTGATCAGAAATTTCATAAAATGCTTGCTGGGTACCGGCTCTACTTGAAAAGTTTAGTTTTAGCTACGAGTTGCTTGTATCAACAGAGACGTAAACAGATGGAAAGAACATACTTTTAGTTTTCCATTCCTCAATCTAGAGATACGAACAGTAAAAATCGTAACAATATTATCATTTCTTTACCCATTTTCAAACGGCAGAACTTTTTTGCATTTTTATTAAAAAATTTTACTTTTAGAAATCATTTAAATAAGTTTCGAAACTTAAAATAAATGTAGCTATTTCAAAACAATAAAATTGGCCAAAAATTTGTGTAGGTCCTTTGAGCCGGATATTTTGGACCTACAAGGGCAAAAGAATCGCTAAAGAAATTAAGTATGGTTCGAGTTTTTAAAACTTGTTGAAGGTTTTAACTCTAGCACAGGTCAAAAGCTCTTTAGGTTGAACTTGACTTTGCCTTTTTCCCAAAATAAAATGGTTCTACTGCGGCATAGGTCGTTTCTATCAGTGGGATGAAACAAGCAATACTAATAATAAAGCAATATGGACCAAAAAGGTTCCAAAAAATGATACAACAAAGAAAGAATGCTCTAACAGGGCTTGAGAATAACAAACACCCAAATAAGCATACATACAGCAAAGAAAAGAAAAAGTTTAGAATAGCAGCTTCAATCCTCCAAAAATTTTTGATATTTGTATTGAAAATGAAGTAACTAGGGAAGCTGTAAACTCCATTTGGGGTCATAACACATCTAGATCGGTCACAGTGAATAGAAAACTTAAGTTTTACTGACTCTAAGATGAAGAAGACTAACCTAGATCAGCGATAGGCAACCGCATAGCCCGCCTTACCATCGCAAGCCGACCCGTCATTTCTCTCAACACACAACGCAATAGATTTCACAATAACCAAGCGCTTTCGAAAATGAAAAATTATTGTTGTAGGATCAGAGTCCTTTCCGTTACTACCGTTAGACTATCGTTTGACAACTCAAAAAAACTTTGAAAATTAGATAAATTGACGATATAAAATAAGAAATTATACTTCAATTCGCCGCACATATATTTATCTAATGAGTTTAACATAGAACACACCAGCGACTATTGTCCATTATCCAAAAATTGCAACAATTATGGTCTGTATGAGTTGAAAGTGTCATTTCAGCCCTTATAAGTGCTGGCTGCCGGTTGAATTTTGATTTGCTTATAGCTTCACTTCTTTTTATACCCTGTTCCCATTAAAAATGGGAAAAGGGGATCATAAAAGTTGTGCAAATGTATGTAACAGCCAGAAGGAAGCATCTACGACCCTATAAAGTTTATATATTCTTGATCAGCATAAACAGCTGAGTCGATTTAGCCATGTTCGTCTGTCTGTCTGTATGTACGCGTCGAGTCACAAGTTTTTGCATGTATATAGGTGTATACCGTACCCAGATCGAGTTTGTTTTAGATTTGGAAAATTCCATCTCCTCCACCTTTTAACAGCGAAAAACTGTCTGTTTGTCTGTATGAATGCGTCGATCTTAAAGACTATAAGAGATAGAGCTACCAATTTTTGCATGCACATAGGTGTATACCGTACCCAAATCAAGTTTATTTCAGATTTAGAAAATTCTTCCTTCTCCTCCTTTTAACCGCGGAAAAAACTGTCAGAGCCCCAATTTTTAAGTTTGAATTCTGAAAACCACAATAAGATCTGAACAAAAACAACATTACTTGGAACAGCGTATTTTGCAGACGGGGTTCTTGACTGTAGCACTCTTACTTGTTTTATCTAAGCGTTAGCATACTTGGAGGATCATTAAACAATAGTATATTGAAATTCTAAGCCTATTGGCAATAAAGTATAAATTTAATCTACCTGCAAATTGAATACCTTTAGCTTTTACCATCTCTGAGAGCTATATACAGGCCTGTTCCGGTTTTCACTTTCGACAAAAATTGTCGAGTTCAAATTTGTTAAATGTGCTGTTGTATTAAATTGATTGAATTAATTGAATCTGAATCCATCGAGTTAAGAGTTAGTAGAAACTAAAGGTTTGATACGGATTTCCTTGATTGTTTAATAGAAAAGAGAACATGTAAGATATTCGAATTCACTTTAGTGAAAACCGGAACATGGCAGATAGACTCGGCTGTTGCTGCTGATGTAAGGCGGCCATCTCCCACTTGCCCAACGCAGCTAGGAACAGTTATTCGTACTCTATTCCCGGTCCACCCGGAGACAATAGAAGAGAACTCATCTGACGAATGCAGAGGAAGTACTAACTGCACTTTCCCGTATTCACGCTGACAAAGCGTTTGAACCAGACAGCATCTAAACTAAAGCAATAAAGATCACAGCCAGTTGTTTTCGTTGATCTCTTTAACATCAGGGAGAGAGTCTTTCCAACAAGATGGAATCTCTAGAGATATGTGCTGCTTCTAAAAGTGGACAAGAACATGAAGGATCCCTCTGCGTACAGACTATGGTACATGCTAGACGTAATCAGCAAACTAAGAGACGGAACTGCAAGAACGGCACGGCCTCTCAATCCAGCAGTTCGGATTTAGAAAGAAGCAATTTCATTGGTGGTGCACACGCAGGGCCACAGCAGCTAGAAGATGTCGGAGCGGAAGCAAGGAATATTGCCTGGTTACTACACTAGACGTTAAGAACGCATTCAACTCCGCTCGCTGGGCAAATATCCTCCGAAGTCTTGGTATATCTGCGTATCAGGTGAAACTAGTAGCCAGTTACTTCGAGAACCGTACTCTGCTCTACGACACATTGCAGGGTCGGAAATCATACTAGAATACTGCGGCAAGGGATCAGAAAAGTTGAAATTTAGCATTTTTAAATTCGTAGGCTTGCAAATAAATGAAGCATATTCCAATTTGGATAGCACAAATCTAGAGTAAAGGCTTAAATAGGTTCTAGGTGAAATAAACTTCGAATGCTCAGTGAAAAGCAATTTCAAGCAGGTCTCCGATTCGCGGTTTCGAACCGATACTTGCCAATGGTTAATGTTCGGAAATTTTATGTTCGATGTTTTTGGGCAAAGGTTTTGGTTCGAACCTTGGTTCGGCCCAAGTTTTACGCAAAATTTAATAGAAATCCAATTTATGTGATTAATATTCAAAATACAGTCTAACTTCCATATAGCGATTCTCAACGGCAACAATAATAACTTCGCTATAAAGAAAAAATCGTAATATAGAGAAAGAAATACGAAATTGCAGTGTTCAGGAAACGAATTCGTTATAAAGAAAACTTCGTTGTACGGAAGCTCGTAATAGAGATGTTCGACTGTAGTATTCAAAATTTCTTTACTTTTGATAAGACAAAACAAATTTTAAGACCAAGCTAGCTGGACAAAATTGATTCTCACAATTGACAAAAACAACAATGCAAAATCGTAAACAGATATGTGGAAAAATAATATAAAAAAAATTGCATGGAAAAGAATCGTTAATTTCTAGAAATTGCCTTCCAACGTGCAAACTTGTTATGTTGCTGCTGAATGCATTTAAAATTCAAAATTTGCTCGTGTTAAAAAAAGCATTATATTCGGACTAAACACAACTAGATTTATTTCAAGTGAATATGCGTGATTCAATTAAAGATCAGTGCTTCTCATGGAGATCAAATTTGGAATTAAATATGTTAGGTTTTGTTTTTGTGCCGTTTTAAAGTTGTGTATAATTTTTGATGCAAATTCTTCGTGTTTTCAATCTTTGATAGAGTATAACTTTTTATGCACTCATATGCACCGGCCAAATTTTTGGTATATCTTAGTGCTGTTTGTTGGCATTGTGTGTTATAAATTTGGTGGTGTTCAAAAGTGTTCTACTACTTTTTTTTTTTTTTTACTTTTATCATACTTTGTTTATACTTCTTGTTTCTGACACACTGTATTTCTTATAAAACCTTTTTTTTCTTCTTTCAATTTTTAAGCTATCACGCCTATAAAAATCGTCTATAAATAAAATAAAAATTTTTCTCTTCAATACAAAAAATAACATTTTCACAACATCTTTTTACCTGAAGTGGTTCAGTGGCCATCTACTCAAATTGGCCTATTTTTGCATGAAACTACCACAGCTTTCAGAAGACGAGTGGGGATGAAGTGTGTGTTTTTCAGGGGGAGGCTGCTTACAAATGTTGATCAAGACACTACAAAGATTCAATAATTTTGTGCAGCTTCTACACAAAACACGTTTCTTAACTTTTTTAATGACCTAATTGTTTAGTACTGGTGATAACTTTGTATACAAAAATTTAACAGAATGGACAATGAAATAAAAGTTTTAATCTTAATTTTTAATTTTTTGGTTTATATTTTTTGAGAAAAAGTATATTTTGTACAAAAAATGTCAAAAAGTTGTACATTTTCCTATTTGGGGGGTCGATTACTTTTTTATTCTTCCCAAGGACTTATAAATCTGCATATTTTATTATTTGGCGTTAAATTCTCTTTTCAGAATGTATTCATTTGAGTTTGTTGCTTTAGTACTTTAGATGTTATACGTTGAATAATGGAAAGACTTTCTGGTCACCATAAATTAAACCATAACGACTTAACGGGACATTTCCGACCCTGACTCAAGAACAATTTTTTTTTAGTCTTAAGCCAATTAATGCAAAAAGCCAAAAAAATAATTTTGTCCAGCTAGCTTGTTCTAGACGAAACACTGTGCATCGTGGTACTGATAAGACAGTTAGCGCAACAGTGTTAAGTTGTTTACATTAATAAGCTGTCAAAATCTTTAAAAGTTTTGATTTAATCGGTCCTCTATTTGTGCCATCAAAGACTTATTTCTATTGTTACTTATTTCTAGAAATTATATTGAGAATCCTTTATACTTTCGTAATGATTTCGAGTCTTTGTAGCACAATATTGATAACAACAAATTGGCAAAAGTTCAAAATGTCTTTAATTTTTGTACCGAACCGAAAATTTAGGTTCGGAAGCGGTTCAGGTTCAGCAAATTTCTGAACTTTGGTTCGGTTCACAGTTAAAAAAAAGTCGGAATTCCGGGTTCAAACCGGTTTGCAGCCCTGATTTCAAGTAGAATTTCACTCCGTCACATTTCTAATGGTTTTGTAAAGAACTCGGCACTAACCAGTGCGATATACACAAACAATTTGAGGTTTTTTCGTTTCTTTCTTGACAAAACTATTTCCTGAGCCTCATTGGTAAACATTAACATAACAGACTTTGTGCTTGAAGAAATGTATTTGCACTGCCATAAGCAACATTTGGGCAAACCTGAAACAAAATAAAGAGCATACACCTTAATGAATACAGCTCTCTGCGGTAATTCGTTTCCAATGAATGGTTCCGATATCGGACAACATTCGATTTTCACATTTCGCTTACTCCTTGGGACCACCGTTCTTCGTGTCGTTACATTTAATTATGTATAATAACTTACTTTGCCATGTGTCTATCAACAATCCTCTTAAGATTTATGTTAAATACTCGTACGTACGACATTAAGAATACAAGTAATATTATCTAGGGGCGAGGGGGGGTACAGGGCAGGACTAGTGCGCTGCTCTTCTTAACAAATTTCCAGGTGCTTCCAGCGACCGAGATGCGGAAAAGTCTTTTTGCCATTTGTGGGTGATATTAAGTGTGAGAGTGAGAGTGAAAGGGGGTGGTGTAAGTGTAAGGGGGAAGGGGGGGAGTGCGTGCGTGCGTCCGTGCTCAAATGTCTATTTTCGTTTCGTTCCATGCCAATTTCCAGTTGTGTTAAAGTATCTCCGTCTCGTACACCTGCTTGGTGGTTGTGGTGGTGGCAGCGCCCGCACCAGCCGTAGCCCCACCACCACCACCAACAGCGCCGCCGACCACACCGCTCGTAGCATCACTGACCATCACACCATTGGTGCTGGCGGCCGCAGCAGCCGCGGCAGCCGCCGCTGCAGCCGCACCACTTGCCTCACATGCCAAGCTCAGGGCGGCTATCTTCTGCTGTATGTTCGTCTCGCTGCCCAGCTTGCGCAGCGTGCCGGTGGTGGCGGCGGCTTCCTGTGCGGGACAGGTGACATCCACCGAGGGTATTTTGCTCATTTGCTGCAGGCGCTGGTATTGCTCCTGCAGCAGCTTTTGCTTCTTGAGCAGCTCCTGGTGACGCATCTCTAGGGCCACCTGTCGTTGCACATGATCGTTGCCGGATTCATTGCCGCTGGAATTGTCACCGCTGGAGGTATCACCGCCACCACCAGCAGTGGCTTGAGCTTGGGCTTGGTGTTCGCTGTTCGGTGGCACATTGGGACTGGTCGGACTGGCCAGTGGACTGCGTGAGCTGGTGCGCGGCGGCGGTGGTGGCGGTATGCGTTTGTGGCCCACTTTGGTAATCAAATCGGCATTACGCTCGGGTATAGGTGGCTTATTGCTGCTGCCGCCGCCGCCGCCACCATTGACCGAGGGTAGCTCGCCATCCGATTCGCTGGGATACGAGTGCAGGCGCCGTAAGCTGCCCATATTGGTGTGCACCATCAGTTGCTGTGAGTGGCCGGTGGCCAGAGCCATGACCAGACTGTTGGTGGTATTGGCCGGCTGCATATTGATGTTGGCCTCCGTGTAGAGGCGAGCCTGTGAGATTTGTGTGGTAACGGTGCTCTGTACGGCAGCCTGAGCGCTCTCATCGGAGGCGGAATCTTCGGGGCGCAGCTAAAAAAGAGAGAAATCAGCAGGCGAGCGACTAAACTTGGAAAAAAAAATGGTGTACAGTAAGTAGGAAAATATTTTATATGCATTTCCGTTTGGGAATCTTTAAGGTATGGAAGGGAGCTTAATACTAAAATCGAATATTTATTCAAAGCTTTTTTGCTTTTTTGTCTTTATTTAAAGCAGTGGTGTCCAAAATGTCAAAAGCCTATCCCATGGGATAGGAACTTATAATTCTGCCGGCGTCACAGCCGAGAGAGAGAATACGTGTGTTTAAAAATAAAAAAACACTCGGTGGCTTGTTCTCTTACGATGCGCGTTTGTTCGTGGCATTTGTTTGTTGTGACGTCTACTTCGTGTTTCGCTGCTAAGCACACAAGCGCAATGTGTGATTGTGTAAGTTTGGACACCGCTGATTTAAAGAAAACTTTCGCTCAATCAGCTTCAATCTGTCTGTCTGTTTTATAGTGGTATATTTTGAGGAAGGGCTTTTAAAGGAACATTTAAGCCAGGGTAGTCCAAAAACTCAATGGAAATTCTAAAATGGGTTCACCACACAATTCTTCTATAGTTGGTTCACTAGCTTTGATTGATGATTAAAACTTCAGCTCTTTCTTTTGGTTGAAGTAAAAAATTGTTTCGATTTTTGTATCTGCTCAAAATATAAGCCGTTTTCTCGCCGAGGAATCAAAAAATGAAGTAGTAACTGAAATTTGAATAATTGAAAATTCCATAGTCTTAAACCTATTTCAATTTACTCTTGAAATAAGTATTTCCTTACTTAAAATAAGTATTTAATGTTCTTCATTTAAATACACACAAATCTTCAAAGTAGATTATATATAATCCTACATATCTCTTCCGACCCAAAAACGATCAAAATCCTCCACAAATTGTGTACTTATGGGGTCGGTAGAGATTTGGAAATATCTTTGTTTTAAGCTGTTAAAATGTTTAAATAATTTACACTCAAAAAAATAACCAAGAATTATGATTCTAGTACAAAATTTGTATATCAAGTTCGATTTTATTTTAATCCCGAAATACTTGATTTAAGACTGTCCAGACTATTTTATAATTTGTTTACTGGCCGTTTTTTGCTCATAACTTGAGTATCGTTCATCCGATCTTTATTATTCCTTTAGCAAATTGATAAATAATTTTGTGTACAAGGTATCTCTAGAAGGTACGAACGATCTATCTTCAAAACTGTAGGAGATATTAGATATTTTTCCAAATTGCGGGGGCTGGAGGGGGCGTGGCCAAAATTGAAAATAAACTTGATCTGCCTGCAAGTATAAGAAATATATGCCCCATACATGTCAAACCTCTATCTCTTACCATCTCTGAGATCTCTTCGTTCATACGGACGGACGGACAGACAGACAGACGGACAGATGGTCTGATGGATCGAACCGGCTGTTGATGCTGATCAAGAATATATATACTTTATAGGGTCGGAAACGATTCCTTCTCCCTGTTACATACTTTTGCACAAACTTAATATACTCTTTGTACCTTCAGTACAGAGTATAAAAACGTTCTTACATTGTTTTTGATAACTTGAGTCTAATTGTAGGGTTTTCCCTCTGTGCAGTTGGGAATTGCATGGGCAGATTCATCTAAGGAAAACTTTCCTTAATCCGTTTCACAAAATGGAAATTAAAAAAACGTAGATTTTATCCCAAGTATGGAAAGAGACTCGATTTAAGTACAAAAATAAATTAATGCGCTCCTAAATCTAAATCCTAAATCAATCTTTCCCATGGGCGAGGGACGTGAGAATAAGCAACTGACCGGAGAGAGCAAGAAATTCGGGATTAAACGTTAATTTTTGGATTAACAATTTGTATTTTGTCATCGAACATAGTATAACATTTTGTACTAGAACTCCTAGGACCGATTTCTCATCTTCTACATAGAGCTATATGTCACATAAACTTACAAGTAGCTGAGCATATTCTGAGCTATCTGGTAGATGAAAAATCGGCCCTTAGTTTTAATCTTAAAGTTTTGCTTCATTCCCCTAACAGTCGGTTTTTCTGAGTGTAGATGCAATTCTTACTCACCTCATAGGATGTTGTCTGTGTTGGCTGCTGTTGCTGTTGCTGCTGCTGCTGTTGCTGCTGTTGGGCAATGGGCTTGGAGAAGGTCTTGAGCTCATCTAGCAGAGCATCGAGTGCGTTTTCGGGTGCGAGTCCCCCGCTGATAGTGAACGACCCCATCCTGGGTGTTGGGATTGGCTACAAAACAAACACACACACACACAATTTGTGGGTAATAATCATAACACTCTCATCAGCCTCCTCACATTTATAATACATATGTAGGCACATACACAAATTTGTATGTACTTGGACTCCAAATATTTTTTTGGGACAGGAATATGAAACTTAACCCAGTTAATTACATAAAGTACATACAAAACAGAATGTAGGACAAGCCATTTACATAGGAAAGATATGCATGCAATCATTGGGAGAAACGGCAACACATTGTACAGTCATATCAAAAGCAAGCTAAGCTAAGTGAAGCAAGCGACAACTAGGAATGGTTTAACCAAATAGATGTAAAATGGAGTTATTTATTGTATATAGAGAGGGCTGGGGGCGGGTGGGGGTGGTGTTTGATGGTGGTGGGAGTTTGTCAAAAACCAAAGAAGTCTTTACCGACTTGTAATTCTCAACCAGTTCTAACGGACCCACTTTTTCGGTTCTTGTGGTTGTTTGGTTGATGATGAATGATGGAATGGTGGTTGAGGTGTGTTTGGGTAAGGGCGGGGGGATGATTTGATAGATGATGGTTAAAACTTCAAAGACAACAATCGATGAGTGAGAACATAAGTGACTGACTGTTTTTTTTTTTTTTTTTTTTTGCGTTTCGTTTCTTTTTTATATTTTTCGGTTGGCCTTTCAATTTGTTATCAGACTAAGATTAATTTTTAAAGAGAATGATATTTGGTGTTTGGTACATACATAAAACAGAGGGGCGGGGGGGTTACATATATATATATATATATATTTTGTATATATAGATATTTTCTTACTATTAAACACATATATATGCTTTTGCAACTACAACATCAAATATGGGGAAAAACATAAATCGTTTTAATCAACCTAAAAAGTAAACAACTGGAGTTTGGGAAAGTGAGTGCGTGTGTATGTGTATGTGTGTATGCCCCTATGTATGTGGCTAATCGGACAACAGACTCTTCTTTGGTTATTACCCTGAAAACGTTTAGTTTTTGGGGGGGGTATTCAAATTTACAGTGGGGAGGCGAAAAATGTGAATCAAAAGTGGGGGATGGTTTACATAGAAGAGACAAGAAAACAACATACAGACTGAAAGGAACGAACATTATTAACAAAAATAACGAAATTTGCAAAGCAGCGAAACCTTAAGAAACACAAGATCTCAGATGTGTGTGTGTGTCTGTGTGTGATAATTGAAAAGCATATTTTGTGGTAAGAGAAATTAGAAAAATAAAGCTAACTTCGTCCAAGCCGAATGATTTTGTACCCTTGCAAGTGCATATACATAAAAATTAAACAAACACAGTTTCACAGTACAAATTTGCGGTTCGTCGGATGGTTTTTGGAAAGTTTTCTCACTTAAATCTATCTTTTCTTTAGTCTCTGGCAAACGAAATAGTGGACCTTCTTTGTTGCGAGATTTACTGATTCGTCAGTCACGGAAAAATGATTTAAAACATGCTTTAAGCTCATTTCTACATACATATTGCGGTTCTGTAGTATTAGAATCATGGTTTTGGAATCTAATGGTTTAAAACATTCATCATTCGGCTTCGATGCCGCCTCGGAACATCTAATAAAAAGTTTTTTTTTCTTTAAAAACTTTCACACAACCGATCACCTTCACCAGTTATTGTATACGGCTTTAAACTGCAGGTCCCTTTCTATTGGGCGAAAATTATAATCACACACGCCAAGAGATTGAGATAAGCTCGGCTTGTGGTCCTTTGGGCTGTGTAAAACCCAAATATATATGGTGGTTTAGATTTATCACAATTTTTGTTCGCAATTTACTGATTCGTCAGTCACGGCAAAATGGTTTAAGTCATTCTCTTTGCTTATTTCTGTGCTCCTATCGCAATTCAATATCATCAGCATCATGGTAATGCAGTTATGCGAGCTTATTTGTGGTTTTCTTAAGTATTAAACTGTAAATTACGCTTATGATGCATTGGAAATGGCTTGATTTCCCACTTAATGGGGAAGCATTAAACTCTTTTATATATTTTTTTGCCATTTACTGATTCGTCAGTCACGGTAAAAGGGTTTAAAATAGCATGTGCTGTTTACCAACTTTTTCATTAAAGAAAGAAGATAAATTTGACTATTATAAAATAAATTACAAATATTTTCCTCAAACAGACCAAAGGGCCACAGACGAGCGTCTCTTACTTTCTTGTGTGCTTTTTGAAGGCTACACACTTCTATATCCGAGTCATCTGAAATAGCAACCATAAACGCTTCAAAATGAATATACCCCTGCAAGGATATAAAAATCAAGTAGTAAGAAAAGATATAAAAATAATAAAATTCAAGAATTGCGTATATTGGGTGTAAGGTACATCAGAGTTAAGCATGAACCCCTATATTTTACATTAAACAAAAAACCTAATACCATACCATACAACCTAATTCCCAAACGATTTGAATCGGCTTTGTAGGAAAAAAAAAACCGAAATTTGTGGTTATCTTCGGATCTTTTTTTTCTTCTTTTCTTCTTTTTTTTGGTATAGGCCACAAAAAGGGTGGTTTCCTAAGGGCATTCTCGTGGATATTAGTAATATTAGTAAATTTGGTAATATTCAAGAGAATGCCCTCCCTTTTTGTGGCCGAAACTAACAAAAATATCCACCAAAAATATATTCCAAAAATATTCGATAATGATATTCCGACATCCCTACTAGTAAGCAAGTTCAAGCGCTCTAGCCTCAACAAATCTATTTGCCAACTTTCGTTCAATAAGCTATTTGAAATACAATTAAGAAGAAGAAAACAAGAATTGAGATTATATTGGTGTGCTTTGCACTGGGCAAAAAGAAAGTGTAGTCTTTGGAATGATTTCAAAATGACCGCCTAGATGTCAATATATTGATATTTTAGGAAGTTGTTGGATAGCGACCTTTCTAGTTGTAAGAGTGTGATGTTTGCTGGCTCGAGGTCAAGAAGAAAACTCATATGTTGATTTGAAAGGAAACAAAGCAACTTATGAGTTTTCTTCTTGACCTCGAGCCAGCAAGCATCACACTCTACTGATATTTTAGTTTAAAGGAATTTTTGAGACATTGAAGGTTGGTCACAAAAAATGAAAAGGACGAGACAGACAGACAGACAGAATGAAAAACCCGTATTAACCCAGCAAGCATTTTATGAAGTTTCTGATCTCTTTCGAGTCCTCAGTCTGATTAAAATAGTCATAAATGCGCTCGTTTTCTGATCATAAATGATACTTTTGTCAGGAGAAAATGGTACCCTAGCCGCGACACTTCAGGAAGAGTCGTTTTAACCCGTTTTTCTAATCAGTTTCGACTCATTTTCGAGTCATTTGAGAGTCTTTTTCGAGTCTTTTTCGAGTCGTTTTTTGATGAATCACATTTTAAGCAAATCCATGAGTCATTTTTGAGTCTTCCTTAAATCGCACGTTAAACTAATCTCTTTTTAATCATCAAATGGGCTCGAAAAAGACTCACAAAGGTTAGGAATCACCAAACCGAGTAGAGAGAACCTTTTAGAGACATTGTAAATAGAAAACCGTGTGAATAAAGAGAAACCCGAAAAGGCCGTCGTTTACAAAATGAAACTTATTTATTAATAATACAAAATCATTTTATTAAAGACAAAAAGTAATCTGTTTCCCCAAGAAGCTAGATCCCTCATTTTTTCTCTTTGTTTAACCAAAGCCTTAAGATAAGTAATCGACTTGACTTGCCAATGAAATGTTTAGAATTTATTCGCACAATGCACATTGAATATATTTTGGCGCAAATCATCGAGCGCTGAAAAACTGTTTAGCACACTGTTCTCTTAGCATAAACCTCGGCATGCGTTTGGCTCGTGTCGGTGTAAATACACAAATGTATTCGGACCCTGTGGGCAATAGATGACAATCGCTGGTCTTAATCAGTGGCAGCATTGCGCTTGTGTGCTTAGCAGTGAAACACGAAACACGCGTGTTTGACACTTCAACAAGAGCAACAAGCAAACGAACAAATGCCTCATGAGAGAACAAAAAACTAGCATGCTATTTAAAGAACACACATATTTTCTCTCTCTAAACGTGTGTCGGCTGCGGCGCCGGCAGAATTATGAGTTCCTATCCCAGGGGATAGGCTTTTGGCATTTTGCACACCACTGGCCTAGACACTTTGGCTTCGCTAGTAGAGTAAATTGAGAAACTATTTCGCTTATAGACCAACATAGAGATCCAAGCCAGTTGTAAAGTTTTTTATCTTAGATCGTTTTACATCTTTGTAGCGTTCTCTTTTTACTGCCTTCTGGCAACTGCAACGGCTAAAGGTAAAATGACGTTGGGTATGATCTTATTCAGTTTTTGATTATGGCTTACTTTTCTACCGATCTCAACCCTGACTACCGATTTTCTGGCCCTGTTCCAAAATGTGGTACTTGCAATGTTTACTTAATTATTTTGGTTTGCAATTCTCTGATGTACCTCGAATTGTATCTGAGTTTGAAAGAGATAGAGAAGCCCTTAACCATATTAACACACAGACTGAACCATTATCATCTCCCTAAGAACCTACATAGTATGGGTGTATGAGAGTGCATATTTACATGGATATGCCATTGATTCTATACGAAAAGTATAGACAGGAGTAATACAAAAGAAATATATATATGATGTACGGTACACAAACAGACATTGACATTGAAAACATTGAGAAACGGCAATTATTAGCAGACATACCCTGCACCCAAATGGTTAACGAAAGTTGGCTGCAGGGTATCTGGGGGTTATAGAATCTCCTTCCTAGACGACTTGAACTACTGCTAGACCCCCGCACACAGGGATAACTCAAGTGATAGTTGGCAGTTGGTTAGTGTGTTTTTTGGCTTATGGATTGTTTTTAGCTTTGAATGAGATTTAAAATGGTTTTTGAGTTGGTTTTTTTTTTATATTAGAAGTTTGGTAGCAGTAGTACTTAGTAGTGGTAGTATTAGTAGTAAGTAGTATACAAAAAATATAAACTAGTTTATATGTTTTTAATGCGGAGCAAATTATGTTTAGCAAAAAGAAAATTGACTTAGTTTTATGATTTCATCGTTTTAAAAAGGGTTTTTTTGTTTTTGTTTTTTTTTTTAATAGTTTTAGTTTGTATTTTTGTTTTTTTTTTTTTGTTTTTTTGGATATTTGGATTTGCAGTCATTACTCAGTAATTGCCTCTTTGAAGTTTGAACTCCATCGCCAGTTAAACTATGTGGATTGTAGTTTGTTGTTTGTATATCGAAAAAAATGGCAAGAAGAAGAAAACACGAAGGTAAACCTCAGTTTATAAGACATTTAGCTTGGATAGGGAGATAACAACTTTGATTTTTTGGGTGTTTTGTTTTAATTTTGGTTCAGATGGGCGACGACGCTACATCGGTGAAGCTTCGCGCTTAAACAACGTTCGATATGATGTGAAAATGAATTATGGAACCGAAACACTATTTGAATAATATATATTGATAACAACAGCCAATTGCAAATGATTCATAAGAGAAAACCAAAAAGATTTAACATATTCGAACCAAGGACTACAAACGAATAAGTGTTAAGGTAATTCAAGATCAATTCATTTGGTTACAACTAAGTATTGCATATTTTTGGGTATACCCAATCGACGAAATGAAAGGTATAACATGAGCTGGTTTTATTTATGTTTTTTGTTTTTTTTTTTTTATATGTACACACAAACGAAAAAACAATGGAAAACAATGGGTGGTAACTACAGTTTGTAATTGTTGAGTTATGCGTTAAAAATTTGTTTTGATGAATCGTAACATTCCATACCAGAGGATCAAAATGTAAAGGTAGACATGAACAGTGGGAGTGAACAAAAACTGACCTGACCAGTGCTCAACCAGTTCCATAGTCTGAGAGAACTGTTTCGTAAAACTTTCTCTAGTGCGGACACACATGCAAACGATTTCGTGTGTGTGCGTCGCGTAGAACAAAAACCGGTTTTGTTCCCAAAACTGACCAACAAAACTTTCATTATTAGTATTGGTGCTTATCTTTGTGATCGTCGTATGCTGCTTTTGGGCATGCCTGTTCTAATGTTTTGCATTACGCACATTATCAAAAGGGGTACATTACCACTGACCTGCTGGTATTCAAAATGGGCCACAAAAAGTCTCAGCTTAGGTCAGGGAATGAGTTGACTGACCTATTGTCCCATCAATTGGGCCAATACAAAATGTGTACCCCAGTAGATGATTGATCTGAACGTCGCTCTTTGCTCGCTGCTCTTAAAAGCCAGCTCTCACTGGTAACTCTTGACCAGAGTTCCTTAACCATGACCCCTGGAGGCCGAACACACTCGGTAATTCACACCATGTCTTAGAGAGAGAAAGACAGTCACATTATTCCGCTATCTTCTTGGGGAACCCTGCTTTTGACTCTTAGCCATTGGCTCTAAGCTGATAACCGTAGCTTGAGATATGAGTTTGGCAATCGGCTCACAGATATTTACTCACCCAGCTGTTGGCTCTGCGCTAGCAACCGGCTCTTAGATTGTGAGCCGGAGCTCGGGAGTACTTGCAGTTGGCTTTCGTTCGAGAGCAACAGCCCACAGCTATTTACTCCCCCAGCTTTTGGCTCTGAGCTAGCAACCAGCTCTTGGCTTGTGAGCCACAGTTCTCAGCTCTAGGCTGTGAGCCGGAGCTCGGGAGATGTAAGAGCAAACGGCTCACAGCTCTTTACCCGCATTACTTCCAGTTGGCTTTCGTTTGAGAGCAACAGCTCTCAGCTTCGAGCTAAGAACCATATCTAGAGCAGCCGAAGCTGAGGCCAATAGAGTGAATAGGCCTTCAGTCGGTGGCTAGCCTACGGTACGGTCAGATCCAAGCTGGTTCACGTCATTTTATTTTCTCACACCAACACACTCTCACTTGTCTAGCTCTCTAATCTAGAGAGCCGCATGTTGGCAGTCAGCTTGTGAGCCACAGCTCTAGGCTAAGAGCTAAGAGTAAAGAGTTGTGAGCTCTAAGCTCCGGCTCTCAGTTCAGAGCCAAGAGCTGCAAGCTAAGACAGCTAAGAAATAAGAGCTTAAAAGTAAGAACTGAGAGTTATGAGCTGAAAGTTTGCAGCTGGAAGCCATTCAATGCTCCCGCTTCTCGATATGCGGCTCTCGGCTCTAAGGAGAAGTCGACAAGAGCCAGAGCGCGTGTAAATGCTTTTTACTGCCTCGTAACACTGACTGCGACTGATTTTCAGACATTCGGCTCATAGCGTGTGAATTACAGAATGCGTTCGGCCCCCAGCGGCCATGGTTGGGGAGCTCTGCACTAAAGTCACGACTAGTGGATTGAGTAGGACTTTTATAACAAACTGGAAATCAAGTGTTGCGTCTCCACTGAGCTGGACAGACCGACTAGACTCTTATCTGAAACCTTGTAAGCAGAGTTGCTACAAGAATCGATTCTTTTTGGGTCCATCGAGGCGGATCATAATAATCGAATCTTCGAAATGTATAAGCTTTCAATCCTAAGCACGAACCGAAGAAGTAATAGCTTCGTATGAGTTTATAAGAAAATGAGTCTTGAAAGTCTGTCTTGGAGTAGGGAAATAAAGCTACACAGAAAACAGAGGTTACCTTTCAATTTGAAAGAAGAGTGGAAGAGAAGGTATGGTCCAAATGGTATCAAATAGCTTGATAAATTGGACACATGCTTCTCAACAGAAACAAAGCCAAGCATGTATCTATTATTATAGATTCGCTGAAATTTATATCTAACCAAAAATGTTCTGGCCAGCAGGGAGGCAATAGATTCCCTCAGCATCTCTAGAAAGGTGCAAATCTACTGGATTCCCAGCCACCGGGGCATTGATGGAAACGAAATGGCTGACAGGCTTGCAAAAGCCGGAACCGCACTAAGCCAAGAAGCAACACTAAACATATATATCTCCGTACAGACGCTACACAGCAAGATGGAGGAGATACCGGAGAAAGAAGCAGAGGAAAAGTGGAAGAACACAACCGGCTGCAGAATCTCAAAAATCATGTGCAAGACAAGAGACAAAAAACTCACGCACTATATGCTACAGCTCCAAAGAAGAGACTGTAGACTGCTTATAGGCATACTAACTGGTCAATGCCTAGCAGCTGCTCACGCAAAAAAGCTGGGAAGCACGACAACGGACATCTGCAGGAAATGTAAGGAATCTGGAGTCGTCGAAACTCTGGAAAACCTTATCTGCAGCTGCCCAGCGATTGCTAAGACAGGATTAAGACATCTGCACTTCCCAAGTCTCACCTCTCTTGAAGAGGCGGCAAGGAAGTCTCCCAAACATCTATTGGCATTTGCCAAAACGTCAAACATCCTCTTGAATTTCTAATGGTACCCAGAAAAAACCACCCGGCCTCACTAAGGACCGTAAGGTCTATGTGTGGCTCCTACAAAGGGCCAGCCGGAACTACCTACCTATATCTAACCAAATCTTCTACAGAATTTAAGAATTCTTAATGAAAATGATGCGGGAGACTTAAAGATCTCTAAACAAGGTCGCAGCAACTCAGCAGCAATTGAATCACACATTAACATGCAATGCGGTAAACAAAAATGAAAATTTTTGGTATAAGGGAGCTTTTAGTTTAAAAAACCAAATGAGGGAAGTTGGTAAAGAGCTGCGCTCTCTTCTCAGTTGAGCTTTCTTCAGTTTGCAGCTGACACTTTAGGCGAAAATGAAGTGAGCTCGAGCATGATACAACGAACAAGGTATGGTCAGCTCTTAGCTCGCTCTCTGTTTCAGCTAACAATACTTCAGTGAGCTTTCAGAAAAAGTTCTTAGCTTACGATTCTATGCATCTGGCCATACCTCTATTAGTCTGGATTTACACGGTGAAGGAAACTTCATGAAGTTTTTGAAAAAGATTTCGTCTGTAAGAAAGAGGCGTAGAGGGGCAAGCGTCACCACTATCCCTCTTTCCTACAAGCCAGAGCTTTTTTTTAAAACTTCATAAAGTTTGCTTCAACTCTAAATCCCGACTTAGCTGTATCTTCGGCTCGAGCTTTCAGCAAAAGCTCTTAGTTGTACATTTTAGGCTGAGCGCCACAAGATACAACTATTAAGGTATGGCAGCCGCTTAATGAGCTCTCTTCTCAGTTAAGCATTCAGCAAAAGCTCTTAGTTGCACATTTTAGGCCAGGGTTTGTCATAAAAAGCGAGTCCAAAAAGCTCTGACCAACTTTATTGATCACTGGCCAGCGACTGAAAAGCTGTTTGCTCTCTTGGCACCAGCCTTCGCATGCGTTCAGCTCGTGTCGGTGTGAATGTGTTTGGTCCCCTTAAAGCCAAACATGGCTATGGCTGTTTAAGGCTCAGCACCATAACTATTAAGGTATGGCGACCGCTTAATAAGTTCTCTTCTCAGTTAAGCTGATTCAATTTAAGGTTGCTTTCCTTCGCTCTTCCTGGCAAGCTCTCAGCAAAAGCTCTCATCTAACACTTTTCACGTTTTCATCATATTATGTTTTTCATTGAGGTATCGAAGGGTTTCTTATTTAAAAGGTTCAGTTTATGGTCTGGAACTTGCTAGTTCTCATCTATGGTCAACGTCGAGCTTGCACACTTCTTCAACTTAGTACCAACTTTGCAATTCGTGTCTACCTTTATACTTGATGCCTAATTCAATACCATACTTGGGTTTGGAGTTCTCGTAGCAGCATTGGAAGGATTTTTGGGGGCATGGAAGGAACCTTTGGCAGAAAATATATATGGTAATGCATTATGCATATATATAAGTACGGACCGACATCATATGGTAATACTCGAAGTGGCTGCAGATTCGCATACAAAATGCGAGTGTGCACCGTTTGGTACCGAGTCAGAGTTCAAAATGAAAGCATAGCAAATTCGACACATGATTTTGTTTTTGTTTTTTTTTAAGGACCAAAAGCAACTAATCTCTGCCATAGAAATAGTAGTAGAAAGAATACTTGGTATACATACATATGTATTGTATATAAAAATAGTTATATGGCATTTTTATGTAAATCGTAACTCTTTATCATCATCATCAACAGCATCGTCTGGTTGTGGTGGTGGTGGTTGTGGTGTAGCTTGTTTACTGGGTACGACAACCTGCCCAAACTTACCTTATCGGGCGCTGATATATCCGCCGAACGTGGCGGTTCCTCACTGATGGAAGCCGGCTCATTGGGCGGCAGACGTTGCTCCTGGACACTGGCCAAGCTAAATGAACGAAAATATACAAACAAATACCAAGTAATTGGGACACCAGAACAAACCGTTTGAGCGTCACCAAGGTGCCGGTTAACTTCTTGCAGCGGCGCAGTGCCGATTCCAAGCGATCGGGCTCTTCTTTAAGGAACTTTTCTTCGCGCACCACCTTCTCCATTTCGTTGGACAATATGCAACGCAATCCATTCGACAGAGCCGGAAATTTCAGCTTCAGTTCGGCCACAGTTTTGCTGAAAGTTCGCAAATCGTTTGATATTTGTGCGGAGCAGAAACCGTTGGACCGTTTGTGCTCACCTGGCGCGACTTAAGACCAGCGCCATATCCTCCACGGCCGTCATGTTGACGCGTGTACGCCGATTGATCACCTCGCCACGTAAATTCTCCACCGATCCCTCCAAATCGCTCAAGTCCTTCTCCAGGCGTATCACCTCCTGTTTGTAGAGCTCTTCTTCGCGCGAAATTCGAGTGGCGTCCTGGTCGCCCTGATGATTCCAAAAGCTACCGTTGCTGGCCAGCAGTGTGGCGCGTATGCGCATAAAAGTGCCCTTAATGTCCTCGCGCACAGCCACCGCCTGGGCCTGTGAGAGTCGCCGGAGGGTGCGCACCTCCATGCGCAAGTCCTTGGCCTTCTTTTGAAGGCCACGCAAATGATTGTACACCTCCGGGGCCAGGGCGATATCTGCACGATAGCTGGGATGAGCAGTCTGGGCCAAAACAATGGGCTTGGGCGGTGGGGGAGGCTTAAGGCGATCGCGTTCTGTGGATTCGAGCAAAATTGCGTTGGGGTTTGAAATTAAGGGCCGAAAGTATTGAGGGAATTGGGTGCTTCACACGGTGATGGAGTAAGCGTGAGTGTATGTGTGTGTGTGTGTGTGTGGCGGTCTTACCTTGTGACGAAGTGCGTGGTAAGGTGGACGACTTGATTGCCGGCTTGGTTGGTTTCGTGTCAGCTGCATAGAGAACAATGGATTTTTTTTGGGGGGGAATAATCAGGGGTAAGAAATTCTATTTTCAATTCAATTACCCGCATGTAGTGGACTATGAGACTTGGGTATGCCCTGTATATCATCGCTAAACGATACGGATTTCTCAAAGGACACGGATTTCTCTGCAAAAAGAGTATGACACATATATTCTGGAGCGGGCAGAGTGAAGGGATTTGCATCTACACTTACGGCACGAGTTCTTGCCCAGCTTGGGAGCCTTCTCTCTAACATACAGCTCATCACCGGAACCGTTAGCTACGCATCGGTAAGTAGTGTAAGGAAGAGAGAAAGATGTTAAGAACACAGCCAAAAGAACAACACTTGAGTGGGGGGGTTAGGTGGTTGGTTGAAGATGGCATGCAAAGAGAACCAAAAATGGAAGAGGACCTAATGAGAAGGCGGCGACAGTCGTACAGAGTTGGTGGTGAGATCTGCTTAAGCTGCGTATGGCATGATCTTACAGATCATTTGGTATTTTGGTGGCGAAGCTAGGCACATTCGAGTTGGATTATGGTTCGTCAATTTTGACATGAGCTAAAGCGAACTAAAAGACCACACAATCGTATTCACATTGCGAAAGAGATTAACCTCTCGAACATCCGGCTCAAAGGACCAAAATATGTATGGCATTAACATACACATTTAATGTACAAGAATATGATTATTAACGCTATGTTAGGTTCGTGGTCATATTCAAGTTTTGAACATTGGCCGTGGGCTCGAAGGACCAAATAATGTATAAAATTTGTACTGGAACATATTTCTTTAACGCTACGTGAAGTCTGTGGGCATATTCAAGACTTCAACATTATCCGGCTCGAAGGTCAATTTTATGTATGGCATTTTTTTACACTTTTAATGGACATAATAACCATCCGGCCCGAAGGAACAAAAATTTCAAGAATTACTATCACGTTTATAGAGAACGTTTGTAGATTTTAATGTGCACTAGAATAGGATCATTCATATGTAAGATCGGGGATGTTGTTCAAGCTTTGAACACCATCCGGGGGCCATCGAACATCCGGCTCGAAGGACCATTGAGCATTATTATACACTTTAATTCAGCATGGTGGTAGATTTCGGTGTGTTCTAAAATAGAACGGTGGTCTATGAATCTCATGTTTAAGCTTTGATTATTATCCGGGGGCCATCGAACATCCGGCTCGAAGGACCAAACAATTTATAGAATTGTTATACAATGAACTAAAATATATTTGCATAATTTGGAACATTGTCTGGGGGGTTGTTCCCATATCCTGAAAATCTATACATTCCTTTTTTGGACTCTTTTCATGGGGAATCCTGATCTAGAGAATCATTTTACTCCCTCTATTGTCAGCGGTTTTCCCTTGTTCCTTATCTGAGTGAGAAGCTCTTTAACTTTAAATTGGGAGTAAGCTAACATTTCATTTCAATGAATGCTAAACCGCTTTTCCCTATGTCTTTTGGGAAACTGCTTCTCATCCTTATAAAATTGACCAAATTAATTGTTTTATTATTTAAAAAAATTTTCAAGAGAGCTCAAGAAATAATAATACAATGTCACAAAATTTAGATTCTTTAAAAGAGTTTGCTAGGGTATCAAAATATTTTAACTTTTTACTTTGACTCTGAATATTTCTTAAACTATTGTCCATAATTGCAAAGTGAGTATGACCGATCATTGGCTATATTTATTATCTTTAAGACACTTTTTCGAAAATATTCTGATACCCTTTTTATACACTTGAAAAGTGAATTGAAATCAAGGCTGCAAACCTGTGAAATTCTGTTGAAGGTTCGAACCCCTTCCAAAGTCTTAGGTTCGGCTTGCGGACCGGTTCTTGTACTCATCGAACCTAAGGACTTGGTTCATAGATTCTTATTTAATTGCCAGTTTTTGGAGTCTATTTTCGGTCAAAATTTTAACATATTTTTGTTCAGGAAGACACATCTAGCTTACCAAGCTACAACTAAACACCAATCTGTAGTCGAATGGACCACATTCATTTGAAATTGGAAGGTAGCCCCACCTACGATGATTGTTTTGTAGTTTTTTAACTTGACTTTTGCTTTATTTTCTTCTCGTAATCGCACATATACAGTCATGCTCTTATTTTCACTTACGCAAAAATTTTTGAGTTTTGAGAGCAAATCTGGTCCAAAAACCTATTTCAGATCGCAAAATATTTGCGAAAGTGAAAATAGGACATAGTTTAAATTAATTTTAAAGTGATTGTATCGAGCGCTGCTTTTAGCAGCTACTGCAGGTAAAGAGTATTTTACAGTCGGGCTTGACCAACTTTCTTACTTGCTTTATTATACCCTTGCAAAGGATATTATAATTTTGCCCAGAAGTTTGCAACGCATAGAAATATTCATTTCCGACCCCATAAACTATATATATTGTTGATCAGGGCGACGAGCTGAGTCGATTGAGCTTTGTCCGTCTGTCTGTCTGTCCGTCTGTTTCTACGCAATCTAGTCTCTCAGTTTTAAAGCTATCGAGCTGAAATTTTGCCCAGAGTCTTCTTTTTACTGCACGCTGCTAATATGTCGGAACTGACCGGATCGGATGACTATATCTTATAGCTGTCATAGGAACTATCGGTCGTCAAATGGGTCTTAGTGAGAAAAACTTTTTTGTTTTCAATGTTAGCGTCCTCAAGCTCGGCCATTATTAATATTTTATGCTTTTAAACAAATTTGCAAACTTTGGTCAAAATCGGATGACTATATCTTATAGCTGCCATAGGACTTATCGGTCGGAAAATGAGTCTTAGTGAGAAAAACTTTTTCGTTTTCAATTTTATCGTTCTTAAACTCGGCGATTGTTAATTTGATATGTTTTCAAAAAGATTCGCGAAATTTGGTTGAAATCAGGTGTTCATCTGTCGGAAAATGGGTTTTAGTTACAAAAGTTTTTGATTTTTATGTAAGAGTTCTTCAACTCTGTCATTTCAAAAACAGCTTTTGCAATGGTATAAAAACTTCGGCACAGACGAAGCTGGCTTGGTCTTCTCGTTTTTTCTTTTGTTTTGGCATAAACTCTAGTTGTTAAGATATTTACCCCAAATTTGGTTTGTATGCATATTTTGGACCAGAAAAACGACTTGTAAAGATTCACTTAATTTAGACCAATATTTTATATAGCTGCCATATAACCGATCTGGTAGATTTGCTACAACTTTGTGGCTTCTTATGCTATTGAGCTGAAGTATAGACCTCCTTATTCGACTTACAAAATCGGGTTCGATTTGGACCATTATTTCATATAGCTGCCATATAGCCAATCTGGTCGATTTGCAATAACTTTGTTGGTTTTTACGCTATTGAGCTGAATTTCAGTATCAACACGTATTTGAAGCTCCTTAAGCGACTTATCGAATTTTGTTCAATTCGGCACACTATTTCATATAGCTGCCATATAACCGATCTGTCGAATTTGCTCCAACTTTGTTGTATTGAACTAAAATTCGGTTCGTATTATTATTTTTAGCTTTAAATACGACTTAAAAAACTGTTTTGTGTTGAACGCTACCAACCCAAAAATTGATTTTTTACTTTCTTTCATGTATTATCTCCAACTTAAGCAAAGTGGCTAGGGTTGACCTCTCAACTGCTAAGGGATCCTCTACGCTGAGCTGTCGTCGTCAGCGTGGTGGGTACCAAAAGAAACCCCAAATAATAAAGTCCCGGCACTTCTATAAATTTTCTTGTAAGTCCCTTGGACAGGACTGAGTCCTACCTCAGCCGAAAAACTTCCTTACAGTGGAAAGTTGTAGCTAGAAGTGTTAGTTACTCATTAATCTGCACACTTTCGTTATTAACTTTTGCACTTAAAACTTTTTGCAACGTTGTGGCATGCGTAACAAATACTCCACGAAACACAGCTACACTGGTTAGGGTCGACCTAAATTACACAACAACACACGGCACAATTGGACAAAAAAAAAAAACTTACAAAGGTGAAGTCAATTTATAATCTAAAATATGTGGACTAATAATTTGAATTTTTACATTTTTTTATTTTGCTTCTAACTTTTTAAGAAGACGCACTAAAAGTTGGAAAATATTTGCTGCCAATTTCACAAATAGCTGACTTCAATAGCCCGTCAACCAAACAGTGTTGCCACTAAGTTTCAATATGTTTTTTTTTTATCTAATAGGAGTATGTAAATATTAAAAACCAGTTAATATTTGAAATCTGCAATCTGGGTTTATGTCAAAAAAAAGTAAAAAAAAAAAAAAACAGTGGGCAATGTGAACAATGTGAGCAAGGGCGTGCCCACCGCTGTTTCAAACTGATCTGCGATTTTGGTCGAAATCGCTAACCCTAAGAGCGAACTTTTTTAAGTGTATTAAAACTTCGGCACGCACAAAGTAAGCTTTGCTTTCTCGTTTTTATATGGAGTTGACACCCATCGGAATCGATTTAGGGCCGATTTCTCTCCTTACAGATAGCTGATATGTGTCAGATAAGCTTACAATTTACTGTTTTTTTATGATGATGATGTGAAATCGGCCCTTAGTGTGTCTGGGTACTAAGCTTTAACTAGTAAATTTTGGTTTTATGTGATTTGAAATTGTGATTGACATCACAAATCAAATTAATCAATGTCTGAAATTGATGGTCATCCGCCTCCAATGATCGGCCAGTTTCCCTAACGAAATGTAGCAAACCAACGCTGAAATGGTGGTTCACTTGTTGCCTTGTTCTCGTATAAGTCGCATATTTTCCTCTTTTTGGAAATATTTCGGAATGAAGATGTTTGGCCCTAAGTTTCAAATTAAGACTTAGTTCATCCGAAGAACTCTAATCCAACTCGTTGTGCCATAATCATTATAAAATCTTAGTGCAAATACAGAAATAAAGCAACATTCAATAACAATAACAACAACAACAGTAACATCAATACATTCATTCACTTTCATCTCGCTTCACCTACCTTGCATTTGGGATGGCACCACCAGATAGTTGGGATCCAATGTGGGCACTGCCAATGGTGCAATTTGGGGATTTTGATTAACCAATGCCTTTTGCACCAGGCCCGTCAAATTGGCCAATTGTCGCTCCATATGCTCTACGCGTATGCGATGTAAATCTTCTGGTCTGTAAAAACAACAAAAAAAAACAAAAAAAACCGCACAGAGACGCAATTAAATCAAGTGTGAGCAATTGTGAAAAGTTAATTGCAAAAATTATTGCGCAGTCTTTGCATGTCTCCAACTTTATTGAGGCACGCTTCCGTCGTGGCAATGGCGACGCTCCAGTTGCGCACCGGAATCAGAACTCGACTTTGGCCGGCAGGCAAGCGTGAAGCTTAAGCCCCAACGGCTCCAAGCGGCTTTCACAGCATTTAGTTGTAAAATGCCAGCTGCAGCGTTGGCACACCATGGCCTATTGCAGTGGTAGGTACTCGCTTACTGGGCCAAGACCCTGACTAATCGCAAACATCCACTCTTCACCCCAGTGATTGGTACGCCCGACAGTTTTGCCCACTGTCTGGCTGGGTTTCAAGTGCAGGAGCTGCTGACATTAAAGAAATCTGTGGAGGCTATGGAGGAGTCTGAGCAAACTGAGGCTACCTCAAACTGCCCCAAACTGAGCCCGGAGGCTAGAGCAGACATGTTACCCGAACGTTTGGCTTTGATGGCCGCTGAACATGATGGCAGTGACTCAGGTGGTCCCTACCCTAACTCGCAATATTCAACGCCCACTTGGCCCACCGAGGCCAAACCCTCCAAACTGCAGACTCTCTTCCAGATAAGCATTACGGCTTTGGCTTTTCTGTCCTTCGGTGGCTATCTGCTGTGTCTCATAGTGCAGGCCATCAAGAGCAAGGGCACCACCTACTTTCACCCGGTGGCCACTGCCACCACCACCAACACCAATGGGAATGTCAAGCGTATTAAGATCTATAGACGCAGCAGGCGCCAAGCGGAGGGCTTGGCCCATTTCTTACGGCAGGACTATGCCAGCTATATGAAGTCTATGCGTCGTAGAGCTCACCTGGTGGGATCATAGATTTGATTGCCACGATGTGGTAGACGATTGGGACCCACTTTAAGGCCATATAAAGCATACTGATCTTCGGAGAGGGCCACATCGCTGCAACGGGAAACGTAAGCAAATGCAAAACTATATGGAAAAAAAAAGGAGACACGCTCACCTCTGCTCCTCGTCTATGATGGGTGCCACCACCTGACCGCGTGTACCGTATTGACTGTAGTAGGGCTCCTCGTAGTTACCGCGTGAGCTGCGCTCCGGGGAGCTGGTATAGCCGTCTGTAAGTAAGCACATGGGTTTATAAAACTTTCAAATTCCTATTTATATTTTTTGTGGTTCTACTTAAAACTGAAGAATCAAAGCACGACATACATTAAGGCTCTCAAATTGTTGGTCAATTTTTTGCTTAAAATTATTTACTTTAATTTTTTTGTTGTATTTTTTTTTGTATATTTAAGCGCTAATCCACTTGGCATACATACATAGAGAGTAGTGATTAGTATAGATTTATTTGATATATATTAAGTTAGATTTTGTCGTGTACCTGGTATACTGTATAACTGATCCGGGGTATAGGGGAACAGGGGTTCCATGCTACCCCTGGGATTAAGCGTTCTGAGTGGTTTCACAGGCGCTCCTTTTCATATTTTAAGGTTTTTTTGAAATTCGTATGTGTGTGTGTGTGTGTGTGTGAGGGATGAGTGTGTGTATGTGTATGTGTATGGATGTGTGACAACAAATTAAATATTTAGATAAGCAACAATTCCACTGTATACATTTCATAGTTAAAAGTACTTCAAAATAAAACAAATAATGCGCCCCACATATTTATCCACACAGGACTCTACGTAAGTATGTGATCCTCTAGCAATGGGGAGCACTTTGAATCCGACTTTGTCTTAAAATAATAATCATTGTTTAGACGGAGAATTTTACGTACCCATGGAGACTTTGTTGCGTTCGGATGAGTACATGCCCCGGGGCAAGGTTTGCGATGAGCCCACATAGTAGGGTGCCGGTTGTTTGCCAATCTGAAAACATTCAAAAGAAAGAGAATTAGGTCAAGTTCAGAATAATATCACTCTGCGTCTGTCAACTACCAACTGTTAAAAGTATGAACCTTCTGTTTGACACGAATTTCGATTGCGTATCAGAAACATTTTTGTTTTCACCCTTTAGTATTTTTAACACAAAACGAAGAAGTGAAGCTTACATTTCATTTACCATCAATCAAATCTTCATGATAATCTAAAGTCAATTTAAAATTAAGCAAATTTAGCGATATTGTGGACCTTTCGATCTTCACCATTTACACAGAGTTAAAAAATATGCAAAATCTACACGAAAATGTGGGATTTCTACACGTTTTGAACGGGATTTTCAACCCATAACGTTTGTGTAGCTTTTCTGCACGCCGCGTTTAGTTTTCTCATTTCAACACGTGGCGTGTGGCTTTTCTGCATGCCGCGTTTAGCTTTCTCATTTCAACATGTGGCGTGTGGCATTTCTGCATGCCGCGTTTAGAAATAAAAAAAACTAAACGCGGCGTGCAGAAAAGCTACACGCCACATGTTGAAATGAGACGTTAAACGTTATGGGTTGAAAATCCGGGCCAAAACGTGTAGAAATCATACATTGGAACGACGACTTAGACGGCTGAGCTACGCAACGCCTCTGAGGCAAGGCATCTAATGTGTTTCTTGTATTGAGTAAGATGTACTTGTATTGAAAACATACACCAATTTTTGCTTGCTTGTAATTCTTAAGTTCGAATTCAGATCTGCTCATCTATATACGAGACAGAAATTTGCACACATTTCGTGTAGATTTACAACATGTAGCATTCAGCATTTGTAATTCTAAACGTTTGTGTAGAAAACCTACACGAAAAATGTAAGACTTCAGTACTAATTAAGAGCTACATTTTTCGTTTAGAATTTACACACGCGCATGTAGGATTTCAATATCCAAACGCCGCATGTAGAAAACCTAAACGTTCGTGTGGTATTCAGATTGCTGCATGAAATATGTAGAAGTTATTTGGAAATAAGCTGATTTTCTAATGTCGTGTAGACTTTGCTTTTGCCCACGCAGCATTTAGCTTTCCTACACGCGGCGTTTAAATTTTTAATTTCTATACGTTACGTGCAGCTTTTCTGCGTGTGCAATTGAGCAGGGCGCAATACGTTTCGTTTAGCTTTGACGTTTCTACACGCGCCGTGCAGCAAATTTTGTATTCACTGTGTATCTATTCACCCGTGTTCATAATAATAATCTAAACTCATACGAAAATTGAGTAATTTTCGCCATTTTTTATAATTTTCGATCTTTACCATCCGTCTATTTACCCGTCTTCATATGAATCAGAACTCATTATAAAATTTTTACAATTTTGCGTTTTTTTTAGACTGTTGGATTTACACCTATTTAACGGCCTATTTACCCGTCTTTTGGCCCGACTATTGACTCTTATGTTTACCCTTCTATTACTACGTTTATACGCACGTCTTATTTGTAAATAACAATTTTGTGAGTGACAAATTATTGCGTATAAACACTGAGTTAATTCGTTATTTGCAAATAGCTAAGTCACGAAAACAATTACTGATTACTGACTTATTTGCATATAGTTTGCTAGGCGTTGCCACTCTATTCACTGATTTAACTGTTTTTAACTATATGGTAGCACTGCTTTATTGTAATTGGCATTCATATCGACAGCAGGCGAAGGAGAAAGAGAAAATGTTTAAGATAATAACTGAAAACCAACGTTGCAATTGGTCCAAGGCGGATGCCAAGGTACTACTTGGACTAATAAAAGAAAATAAAGCCATGAAACTGCTTGATGGCAATCAGGCAGCACTAAAAAATACATTTACTTACGTATGGTATTTAGAGTATAAACAGTGAGTTAGTTATTTACAAATTATTTCTATTTGCAAATAGCTGGCGTATAAACGTAGTATGTGACCATCTAAGCTCATCTATAAATTTTGAAATTTTCCAGATTTCCATTCGATGTACACCTTCTATTTATCTAAACTCATAAATTTTTTTTTGCAAATTTCTCCATTTTTTGACCATTTGATCTACACCTCCTATTTACCCGTCTATTTATCAGTATGTTTACCCTTCTATGTAGTTCGATGTACACCTTCGATTTACCCGAATATTTACACGTCTTCATGACAATCTAAACTTATTTTTAAATTATTGCAAATTTCGCGATTTTATTGGACCGATTACACCTACACCTCCTATTTACCCGTCGACAATTGCCAACTATTAAATCTTCATAATAATTTAAACTTATTATAAAATTTTGCAAATTTGTCGATTTTGTTTGACCGATTGGTCTAAGCGTCCTTTTTACCCATCGATAATTGCCAATTATTAAATCTTGATGAAACTAATTATAGCATATGGGCATTTCCACAGAAAAGTCCACCGAGACCAAAAAATGAAAAGTACTTAAAAACACTATTTTTGATCATTTTTTCATGGGGAATTATTCTAAATGAACTAATATAAGCCAATTTTAAATATATTCATAACCCATATCGAGATTTTCGAATGCAAAGTAGCGCAAGCGCCATTTCTCTCATTTGGATACGTTTTGTTGTCGTAAAAATGCCTTTAGATTGCATTGATTTTTGGTCTCTAAACTATTTCTAAGGGTACTAAGAGTTAAAAAATAATGCTGAAGATACCATAAGAAACTATTTGATTGCAATTAACTGTAAGTGTTTGCTTTATATTTACTTTATAAATATAATGAGGAAATTTAAGTAACGTAACGTCAGGTAACGTCACGTCAGATATTTATGCAAATAAAAAAAAATTTTGAATTAAAAATTAAACCTCGTCTTCTACACAGTTCAAGACTTTTTCGACATTATTAATATTAAATGCTTTCAAACAGATTTGCAAACTTTGGTCAAAATCGGATGACTATATCTTATAGCTGCCATAGGACCGATCGGTCGGAAAATGGGTCTTACTGAGAAAAACTTTTTTGTTTTCATATAAATCGTTCTTAAGGTCGGTGATTCTTAATATTAAACGCTTTCAAACGAATATGAAAAAGTTGATCGACATCGGGTGACTATATCTTATGGCTGCCATAGGACCGATCGGTCGAAAATTGTTCTTAGTAAGAAATTTTTTTATTTTTAATGTTAGCGTCTTTAAAATCACTGATTATTAATTCTATATGCTTTCAAATAGATTCGCAAAATTTGGTCGAAATCGGATGACTATATCTTAAGGCTGCCCAATAGGACCGATCGGTCGGAAAATGAGTCAGTAAGAAAAAGTTTTTTGTTTTAAATTTACTCTTTCTTAAACTCGGCGATTGTTAATTTGATATGCTTTCAAAAAGATTCGCGAAATTTGGTCGAAATCAGATGTTTATCTGTCGGAAAATAGGTTTTAGTTAGAAAAACTTTTGATTATTATGTAAGCGTTCTTAAACTCAGACATTTCAAAAGCAGCATTTGCAAGGGTATAAAAACTTCGGTACAGACGAAGTTAGCTTGGCCTTCTCGTTATTGCTTGCGACTGGTCGTCCGGCCGTTCAAAATTATGGCAGCTGACTTTGAATTTGGGACGGTCGAAGACTCTACGACCGAAAAATACATATGCAATTTTCATCAAAAGCTATCAGAATATGCACCCGCGTTCATTTGAATAATTCTTTAAATTGGACAAGAGTTTTCTTGGGCACGTCAGTCTCCCAAAAACACACGAAACTATCATTCGAATGAAATAAGTATACAATTAGTTCATGATTCAATTAAATGGGAATAATTGTTGTTATATGCATCCACAAAGCTCGTGGAATTGGCTCTGATTAATACTATGCTAATTGGTAGTTATCAGAGAACTGCAAAAATCACTTTTTTCTTGATTGCCTCATACACAAAAATTCTTCTTTAAAATTCTTCCGCGAGAAAGTACACTGAGAAAAAAAATCAATCTAAAACGAAGATTATAATCTTGAAACGAGACGATACATATAAGTGGTTCGGTAAGGTTCGGAAAAAAACTACATTATTTCGATATCACCATATTACCAGACTACACACAAAAATGTAAGTATATAGCCGTTATAAATTCTAAGATACGACACTGCACTAACTTTAAACCTATTCACTCTAATTCTGAATCGATTCTGGATACTTTACACATCTAGTCAGCTGATGGCTATGTGAAGAAGGGAGTCATGAAAAAAGCTTCTCAAACTTTGAGCTAAACTGTGGGTCCATTTCCAAAAGCCAAGGGATTGAGAGAAGCTCAAAAGGTGCAGGCGTTCTCCAAAAATTTAGCGGGCATGAAAATCGTTTGACGATCCAATAAGATATGTATCAAGGTTTAAACTATAATCTCGGGTTCTAAGCTTCCTTACAAAGGGTTCGAACTTTCGGATCAAGCTTCTTCAGAATTTTTTGAGTTTGCAGGGTTGATCAAAAGAATAAGCTGTCACAGGAGAATATTTTTTAGAGCTGTTGAACAGATTCTTTATTGATTTGAACTGACAACCCATCCAGCATATTCCTCAGATTTAACAGAACCTTGAGGAAATCAAATTTTTTAAACGGAAATAAAATGGGAAAAACGCTTATACAAAATCATTATTTCACAAGCAGTTAAAGTTGAAGTCGTTTTATTTCCACAAGAACAGAGATGATCCACTCAAAATTTAATTATAGCTCAACGCTCGTCACTGACGCACTTTACTTCATTTCAATTTTAATTGGGCGTTTATTTTTTGAACACGCGTAAAGTGTTCAAGCGAAGAGTAACCGCTGCCAATTTGGCCTTCGCTCCGATTCAGCGAAATGTTAATAAGTTTCACTTTAATTACTTGCGTCCAGTCATCGTGTGTGTACATATGCCAGGTGAACCGAGGGCCAAACAAATGCCAAATGATGGATGTATGGATTAATTGGATTTTGACCCACCCACCTAGTCGATCGGTGCCAAAAAAAAAAGAAGAAACAAAAACAGCTATAAACATGAAAGCTTTTCTTTGTTTTGCATTGCAGCGGGGTAATCAATTTCGAGGTTATATAATTCATATCCGACAGGGCGTTATTATTTTTTTTTATTTTTGCAAATCATGGCAAATCATTGCAAATCTTTGTTAATTGGCGAGACAAGTTCTCTGCGATCGGTATGGTTCCCATAACGGAATGCATGCCCCCTGGTCTCCCCACGCCCTCCAAAAAAAAAAGACTTAGTCTTAGTCACATGCAGCAAGTGCAAGTGGCTCACTTCCCAGCCATCAACATCAGGCATCAGCATCAGCATTAACATTAACAACAACCACTCAACCAGTTTCAGTTTCAATTTCAATACAACCGTTTTTGTATACACTGGCAGAGGGTATTATCAAAACTGTTGTGAAGTTTGTAACGCATAGAGGGAAGCATCTTTAATACATAAATTAATTATTCGATAAACGCAGAGCTTTTGGTCTTTTTAGTTTAGTTGTTCAAAAACTTATCTGAGATCAGGGAATAAACATTTGACCAAACCGTATATACCCTGGAAATGTATAGAAAGGTGAGCAAAACTTATTAAAAAGTGGAAATGAACAACTGAACAATTAAGAAACAACAGTTTTAATTTAAACAGAATAGAGGTAGAGTCGCCCAAAAGTACCTTTGCCTCTGTCCCATAAATGAGCAAACCCCAAGGCTGAAAACACGCAAAATCTAGGGTCACACTGTTGTTTGACAGTTCTCGATACCAGGAAATCAAAAACGCAAATTTCAGTTCGGAGACTTTACGGTGACGCAACCTCTCATAGGCACCAAGAAAGCCCTCAACGAGAAGCATCACGAAAGCCCTCAGCAAGAGGCACCTAGAATGACCTCAACGCGAGGCACCACGAAAGCCTTCAATGAGAGACACTACGAAAGACCTCAATGCGTGGCACCATAATGACCGGCACCACGAAAGCCCTTAACGAGAGACACCACGAAAGCCCTCAATGCGAGGCATTATGAAAGACCTCAACGAAAGGCATCACGAAAGCGCTCAATGCGAGGCACCACGAAAGACCTCAGCGAGAGGCATCACGAAAGACCTCAACGCAAGGCACCACGAAAAATATCAACGAGTGGCACCACGAAAGCCCTTAACGAGAGGCATTACGAAAGACCTCAATACAAGGCACCACGAAAGCCCTCAATGCGTGGCACTACGAAAGCCCTCAATGCGAGGCATCACGAAAGCCCTCAATGTGAGGCACTACGAAAGCCCTCAATGCGAGGCATCACAAAAGACCTCAATGAGAGGCACCACGAAAGCGCTCAATGCGAGGCACCACGAAAGCCCTCAACGAAAAGCACCACGAAAGCCGTCAAAGAGAGGCACCACGAAAGTCCTCAACGCGAGACACCATGAAAGCCCTGAACGAGAGACACTACGAACGACCTCAATGCAAGGCACCATGAAAGCCCTCACCGAGAGGCACCACAAAAGCTCTCAGTGCGAGGCCCCACGAAAGACCTCAACGAGAGGCACCACGAAAGCCCTCAGCGAAAGGCATCACGAAAGCACTCAACGCGAGGCACCACAAAAGAAGCGCTCATTGCGAGGCACCACGAAATCCTTCAACGAGAGGAAACACGAAAGCCTTCAACGAGAGCTAGCAAGAAAGCCCTCAATTCGAGGTCAAACGAAAGCCCTCAACAAGAGGCACCACGAAAGCTCTCAATGTGAGGCATCACAGAGCCCTCGGGGCGAGGCAACCTCAACCAGCTCGAACGAACTTGCTTATCGACCCACATTCAAAGCAACGACCTCAACCGATGTAACTATCGACGCAACTACGCAAATCTGTACTCGGGGCACATGCTCAGTATAACGGATTCATCAGTTTCTACACTCAACGGAAACAGTTTGTCGTTGCAACTACGATATCAGCGATATACATCACAGCGAGAAGTATACACAATGGTTCCTTCATATTGGAACTTGTGCAAATGCTGTAGATGATCGCCCCAGTACATCCCAGTCATACTCAAGTGGCGGCTCTGGCCACACTATTCATCGTTATGCAACGCGCCAGTCTCTGGCCTCGGAGTCTGGACGACAGTCATCACACAACTAGAAACTAAAAGAGTATAGAAACTTCGGCGAAGTCAACGTTGGCTTTCCTCTATTTTTTTTTGTTTGTGCTTTACAACAATTTGTTGTTACAACTCTCTGCGCTGCTCTTTTGTTGTTGTTGGCTTGTGTTGTGGTTTTGGGGGGCTCAACTCAACTTGGCTTTGGAGCATGCGTGAAGGCGACTAGTAAAGTGCGAGCCAGCACCGCAAACGGACGTTACAAACGCGTTAAAAATTTGAAAATTTAAAAATGTTGAGTCCCCTGCCGGCAGCCTTATTGCTAGCCAGCCTTACACTGGCCAGTGCCTGGAAGCCCATTGCCTCTACCGCCACCTACAGCCTTAAGCAATCGCACCCGGGTGCGGCCAGCAGTAGCCATGAGTTGGCCACCAGTTTTTCCCAATTTGGTGGCCTTGGCAAGGCATCGGCGGAAGCCGACGAGGAGGATGAGCATAAGGATGAGCCCGATGTACTGCTGGCACGCGCCGGTGTGCCGCCCATTACATTTACCGATTTGGAGGATCATTACGATTCGTATAGTTTGGAGGATAGCAAAGAGCCCGCGCTTACCTTTCCACGCACTCCCTTGTACAGCTCGGATCGGTGTAGTGTGAAGAAGTTTGCCTTCAATCAGGACGGTGTGGTGGAGTATGGCAATCCTTTGCCCGAACTGGATCAGTTTACGCTATGCTTCTGGATGCGCTTCACCAACCATAGCGGCGATCATGTTCTGTTGACCTATGAGGGTGAGTGGGACCTTTCACATTGGTCGCTTTCTTAATCCCAAGAAATGAAGAAAAGGCCGACTACAATAGACATTTGGATTGCATAAGCTGGTGGCCACACATAGATTGAATTGAAATCTTTTGATGTCCCATTACAAAGACCCCGAGACCTTCGCTTTTACTTGCTTGCCAAAGGGGCAATGAAATTTGTGTTTATTTTTTTTTTTTTTTTTGTGGGCCACGCTCTGACGGTCGCACCTGCCAGTGAGCTAAACTCGTGTCGCGACTCTATGAAAGTGAAAGGAAGCCCACTTCCTGATGCAAGTCGCAGTGACGAGTTATATGGGATTTGATGGTCAACTATGGCCAAGTAAATACTCGTAATGCGATGAATGAAAAGCGCGTTTGGTGAGATAATCACGGGGATGTGTTCATTGGAAGCTGCTAAGCGAGATGGATACATGTTTCATTCAGAATGTTATGTAAATTATTTAATAGGAGATGGAGTGCAAGAGATGAAATGAAGCTTTAAGAATTTTATTATATTGAACATGAATCTACTAAGTCGTAAGAGTTACGCCTAACTGATGTCCTATTACAAATTTTGAACAGAACCAATAACTCAAAAAGAAAACGTAGAATAGAATAGAATACCTATATAAACTCTTAAACAGCATCAAAAGTCGAGTCGATCATTAATTCATTAAATTCATTAAAACATGGTTTAACTAGTCCCCGGTCTAACACAGTAAAACTTTAATTTATGGTTTGGAACTCAAGCAAAAATCCCTTCCTTCTTTGCTGAAACAGTGCAAAAAAAACTGAAGCATCAATGAGTTCCTGCTTTCGGTCCCCTGTAAGCGAACGCGTTATGCTTTTAAACATATTTGCAAATTTTGGTCCAGATCGGATGACTGTATCTTATGCCTGCTATTGGACCGATCTTTCGGAAAATGGGTCTCAGTGAGCAAAACTTTTTTGTTTTCAATGTTAGCAATCCCAAACTCTGCCATTTGGATTATAAAGTGCTTTAAAATAGATTTGCATAACTTGGTTCATATTTGATGACTATATCTTATGCCTGCCGTAGGACCGATCAGTCGAAAAATGGGTCTAAGTGAGAAAAACTTTTTTGCTTACCATGTTAGCGGCCTTAAATTCGGTCATTATTAATATTATATGCTTTCAAACAGATTTGCAAATTTTGGTCAAGATCGGATGACCATATCTTATAGCTGTCATAGGAACCATCGGTCGGAAAATGGGTCTTAGTAAGAAAAACTTTTTTGTTTTCAATGCTAGCGTCATAAAGCTCGGCCATATTTAATATTATATGCTTTCAAACAGATTAGCAAATTTTGGGCAAAATCGGATGACTATATCTTATAGCTGCCATAGGACCGATCGGTCGGAAAATGGGTCTTAGTGAGAAAAACTTTTTTGTTTACCATGTTAGCGGCGTTAAATTTGGCCATTATTAATATTATATGCTTTCAAAAAGATTTGCAAATTTTGGTCAAAATCGGATGACTATATCTTATAGCTGCCATAGGACCGATCGGTCGGGAAATGGGTCTTAGTAAAAAAAAACTTTTTTGTTTTCAAGTAAATCGTTCTTAAAGTCGGTGATTATTAATATTAAACGCTTTCAAACTAATTTGAAAAAGTTGATCGACATCGGAAGACTATATCGTATGGCTGTCATAGATCCAATCGGTCGAAAATGGTTCTTAGTAAGAAATTTTTTTTGTTTTAATATTAGTGTCCTTAAACTCGCTGATTACTTTTTTATATGTTTTCTAATAGATTCGCAAAATTTGGTCTAAATCGGATGACTTTATCTTAATACGACCGATCGGTCGGAAAATGAGTCTTAGTGAGAAAAACTTTTCTGTTTTAAATTTTATCTTTCTTAAACTCCGCGATTGTTAATTTGATATATTTTCAAAAAGATTCGGGGAATTTTGTCGAAATTAGATGTTTATCTGTCTGAAAATGGGTTTTAGTTAAAAAGTTTTTAGATTTTTATGTAAGAGTTCTTAAACTCTGACAGTTCAAAAACAGCATTTGCAAGGGTATAAAAACTTCGGCACAGATGAAGTTAGCTTATCCTTCTCGCTTTTAAACAGATTTCCAAAATTTAGTCAAAGTCGGATGTCGATATCTTATGCCTGCCATAGGACCGAACGGTTGGAAAATGTGTCTTATTGAGCAAAACTGATTTTGTTTACCATGCTAGCAATCCCAAACTCTGTCATTTTGATTATAAAGTGCTTTAAAACAGATTCCCAAAATTTAGTTAAAGTCGGATGACTATATCTTATGTCTGCCTTCGGAAAACTGAGAAAACTTTTTTGTTTTCAATTTGATCGTTCTTAAACTCGGTGATTGTTAATTTAACATGCTTTCAAACAGATCCACAAAATTTAATCGAAATCGGATGACTATCAGTTGGAACGTGGCTTTCAGTAAAAAACTATTATTGCTTTTAAGGTTAGCGTTCTTAAGCTTTGCTATTTCGAAACGAGCACTTCCAAGGATATACAAATTACGGCACAGACGAAGTTAGTTCAGCCTTCTCGTTTGATGTTTTCTGGGGTCACTGCCTTATTTTAACTGCGTTAAACGTCAGAATACCAAAAAATAATGGTTGAATTTCCAGGTTCAGTCCCTCGTATTTTTTCCTGTCAAAAAATTTTTTTTCATATATAGCAAAGAGCTTAACAGAAAACCATTCTACTCACAAATGCAAACAAATTCTTGCTACAATTCATTTGAAAGACCGTTCTTTAAACGAACAATTATAATTCTTTGGAAGTAGTTCCAGTTGTAAATGAGACCGAGAACTTAGTTTAGCTAAGGTCCACATCAAGCAAACCGGTCTAGAACGAGAAACCGTTAGAACTGGTTCGGCTCAGGCTTATTCTTATCAATTTATGACCTCCCAAACCTAAACCCTCACCTGACCCTTTTTGTCTGTAATTAGGCTCGCTTCGAAAAAGCATCTAAAGACACTTTTTTAAGAATTTAAATAATTTATTATTTTAAGGTCCTAGGGACATCACAAGATGAACTTCTGTTTCTTAAATATAATCACAATCCGGTTCATTTCTATTGAAAACAAATATTCAAAGCAGCTGTAGGCACACAAATATACTCGAAGGCATCAACATTAAAATTGACTTCATATCGTGGGCGCAACGGGTCACTTTATATCCATAGCAGACTTAAAGTAAATATCCCACAGGAGAATAAAGATAAAACATACTATAAGCTAAGCTCTCTGATAAGTTTAGAAACCGTTCCGAGAACCGAATCTTAGACTTGTTTTGAACCAAGGTTGCAAACTTCTGAAATTGTAGAGAATTCCGAGGGTTCGAATCCGTTGGAAAGTGGTAACGTTCGGTTCTCTGACCGGCTTCATTACTAATGGAACCTTAGGTTCTATTTACTGCTTGGTTGCCGGAAATGCAATACATTGGATATCGAAAATTTTTTGGTGATATTTTTCGTCGATATTTTTGTTGGCTTTAACCAAAAAAGTGAGGTTTCTTGAGGGCATTCTTTTGGATTTTAGGGAGTCTAAATGCAAATGCGCTTTATACACAAAAATAGTTTTTCTAAGCATCTTCCCTCAATTCCATCAATATAAACTCTTAAATTATAGAATTTCTCCTACCAACAAAAGAAGGGCCGATGCGCGTCACGCACACACATATACAAAGCTTCTATGACTTGGCGTTTGCTACAGTTGTCGGAATTTTTGCTACAAGTCTGACTTGGGATTCCCAAGCGATCCTAGCAGTTCTGGCATGAGGTAGCCTCTGCCAACTCATTGAAGTTGGGCAAAATATTGCTGATGATTGAACTGTGGAAGTTTATGAAATAGCTATACGACCAGCCAGCCTCCTTTGTGGTGTTGTGCGTGTCTTGTTTTAGAAACGTTATGATGAAAATCATAACCTGGAGCCCGCTAAAAAGTTATATGATTCTTAAATAAGTTTTCACAACTTTTTTAGCCCTACTGTAATATACTATGTACCTGCAAAAGTGTGTGCTCATATGTATGTAATTGGCTGATGCAGTAGCATTCAAGTGGCAGATCAATAAATAATGCTGATCGCTAAACGTGTCTAGAATTTACGAACCAAAGATCTGCACGGGTGCCCTGCAACAACCTGTATTACTAGAGTGCCACTGTCAATAGCTTTTTCTGCGAGTGTACTTGTAGTCAAGAAAACAGTCGCTCTTGTAGATCTGTGGTACGAACCATTTATCTACAAAACTGTGGGAGATATGACTTTTTCCAATTCCAAATTGATTTGAAAAATTCTATAAAATCTGACTGAAGTGATTCGTTGAACTGAACATTGTTCCAAGCAGAGGGGGTCCGGTTCGGGTCCAGTTTCGAAAGATTAACAATTAAGAAGTTGCGGTTCTGGAACCGGTACAATGAAAGCAAAATCCCAAACAAAACCGGTTCCCCGGTGCTCGGTTCAGAGTCGGTTTGAACCTTCCGAACTGTAGAGTGTGCAGATTTGCTTCACATTAATGTTGTGGTAAGCGCTTTACTTTTTCCCTTTCGTTTTTTCTTGTTCCGATATCGAAATATATAAATTGGCGCTGAGGGTCCCGAGGGTTCCGAAACTTATACAACCTTAATGTTTATTACATTTTCCTGGATTATCTTTCCTTAAGGACTTTACTCCAATAGACGTCGCAGGCACAATTCTAAAATAAATCTACGAAGATTATGGAAAAACATCAAGAAGTTTTAAGATATCAAACAAATTGAAACCGAGTTATGGGAATATCACATTTGGTTTGCTAACTTAATGTTAATAAGTTAACATTAATGTTAATGCGGTGTTAATTGATATAAGTTATGGCTTTTAAATACTTCGTCTGCTGAGTAACGGGTATGTCGAAGTCGAAGTGGGACGAGCTTGTACTAAACCTTATTAACAGCTGTAATTAACCTTTCCACTGCACTTCCCACGAAGCGGTGTTGATTTTGGGTGTCACCCCCATTTATATTTTTTGGGCTTTTCTTCGTTTATGTTTTTCTTTAATTTTCTGGTTTTTAAATTGAAAATTTTGTTGTTTTTTAACTGCCCCATGACGTCGTCGTAGCTCTTTGCGTTGTTTACCATTGTGGTCGGCTTACATAAGCGATAATTTACCAGTTTCCAGTTGGTTGTTAACTTCGTCGTCGCTTCGTCTCGTCGCGTCTCGTCTAGTCTCGTCTCTTGGTGGTAGCTATGGGTTTTTAGCATTTGACATAATTTTCAAGATGCAATTCAAGTAGCGGCGAGCGCTTTGGCCGCTTCCGGAAATTCAGTTCCAGTTGGGGTAGACCAAGCGGGTGGCCGGTCCGGTCCGTTAACAAGGAAATTGTTTATAAATATAAATATTTCGTACAGATTTAAATGCAGTATAATTGAAATTTCCTGGTAACCAGCGCCAATTTGCCTGCGATTTCATCATCATCATCATCACCATGATCGATGGCATTTTCAACGTTTTGCTCTACTTTCAGCTGGCAAGGAACCGCGCGAAATACAAATCTGGGTCGCGAATGCACAAAATTCCAGTTTCCTTTCGATGGCCATAAAAGGTCAGCAAATGTTTAGGTAAGTAGATGGCGATTGCATCCAACCAACTGGCCAAGTGACTAATCACACTCAATTAGATTAAACTATCCGCTGCGCATGCGTCAATGGCATCACATGTGCAGCTCATGGAATGGCAAGACGGGCGAATGGCAGGCCTGGCTCAAGGCAGAACGTATTGGGCGTGGCTTTCACAATTCGGTGAGTCTATGTCTACGTCGACGTCTCCAATTACGCGTTTTCCGTCTGCAATTGCAAAATTCTTGCCGTCTGACTCTCACTTTTGATATATTTGATACCCTTACCAGGGGGTAATAGGAAATTGCTTTGATGTTTGTAACATCGATTTTGTCATGATCAAAGTCGGAAGTATATATAGAAACTGAAATCATTTGTGGGATGAAGATCTGAACCACTTCAAGTACCGTTAAGTTTGAACTAGCTCAAGCTAATTTGGAACTAGTTTTAATACTTAAAGTAATTTTAGACTTTTGAAACGGTTCAAACAAAATTGGAACTGTCAAGTTCCAACAACAATGTTCCAAGTTCATAGCTTAAGTTGCTTTGGAGACTTAACTCTGAACCACTGTTGAACCGGTTCAAGCTGGTTTGGCAGCGATTTTGAAACCATGTATCGATACCTTTATGTTTGAACTAGTTGAAACTTATATGAAAGTAGTTTTGAAATATTTGAATAATTATTCTAGTTAATACCTAAAGAAATTGTAAACTTTTGAGCCGGTTTAAACAGATTCGAAACTGTCAAACCAATATAACTTAACAATGTTCCAAGTTTATTAACTCTGAACCACTTTTGAAACGGTTCAAACTGGTATGGCAGCGATTTTGAAACAATGTATCGATACCGTTATGCTGGAGCTAGTTCAAATTGATGTGGAACTAGTTTTGAGCCATATAATCAATGAGTGTAATCATTGAACCAATTCAAACAGGTTACTGTTACTCAACCCATTTCCAAGTTCAAGGCTTATGTAATTTTGTAGATTTACTTCTGAATCCCTTTTTGAAACTGTTTTGGTTTTTAACACAAAATTCTAGATAAACTAAATTGTGATCAATTGTGGGGAACATTTTAAAGCCATAATTCACCACTGTTGTAGATGTAGAGTATAAAAGCTTCGACTTTGTCGTAGTTAGCTTTCTTCTATATTTTTTTTTGTTGTTGTCGTTGTTGTTGTTATTTCTTATTCAATTCGTAATCGGTAAACCACTTTTTGCAGTTAGTGGGCCATAAAATTCCAGCTAATGGTAAACTGCGCTCTGGCGGTGCCTCCATTACCGGCGAGGTTAGCCAAGGCCTGCATTTTGAGGTGACGCTGGTGCAAGTCTATCGTGTGGCACTGAGCGCTGGTAAGGCACATCGCGATCATAAACATCATCATGTGCATCATTTTGATCATGAGGGTCAGGAGGTGTCCAGCACCACACGTGCCCCCCCAGTGGTGAGTTAAGCCATACTTTCTGGTTGCTCTGATTAATTCCCTTAATTATTTCCTACAGATAAATCGTCCCCAGCCCATGCACACATTACTGGCCAGCGGTCAAATACCCACTCGTCTGCGCATCAATTTGGCCAGTCCATCTCCCTCGCCGGATTCCACTCCCAGCGCTGGTGATGGCATCACCTTCAATACAAACTTTGTCAATGGACAGATCAATGCTGGTTCACGCCTGGTGGCCCAACAGCTGTTAAGTATACCCGCCCCAGCAGCGCCACAGCCCACGAATCGCTTCCAAATGCTTAGCAATTCTGCAAATGTGCAGTTCATAGACGAGACAGAGACCCATCTGCAGTTCAAACGCCAGGCCAGTGGCAACTCCAAGAAGCTGCAGAAGCGCGGTCTTGTACTGCTCGACGATGGCTCTGTGGTGGATGATGGTGGTGGTGACACCACAACCAGTGAGCTGTACAATGGCCTGGCCGATTTCGGTGGTCAGCAGTTCAAACAGGATTTGACAACTAAAATGAATCTGGAGGAGGAGATCAGCACACATGATCGCGAACCGGCCGAGGAGGAGGTCAAGGCGGTAATGGGCATTTGCAGTAGTTGTGAGGCCGAACCTTTTAAGGGGGCCATTGTGTTTGCCTGGAAGGATGTGAGCGAGCATATGAATAATGCGCTGAAGGGTCAGAGTGTGGGCAATTGTGGCAATTTTTAGTTTTAGTTTGTTACGAGATATTGTTTTTTTTTTTTTAGCCAATTCTACACTAACGCTTTAACAAAAACAGGGACTTACTATGTACAGCTGCAGTTGTAGCCCTTAACCCCGATTGTATGTTATTTTTTCTTCACATTTTTAAATGCCTAGTACACAGCTCAGGTGAGCAACTAAATAAGTGACCCTAGATGACATGAGCTTAGCTAGAAATCCAGCTGAAGGTAACGTTCTTAAGTTATAGAATCTATTTAAAATAAATCAAATTATTATACAAATTTCAAACTGAGATGATTCATTTTGTAAGTATTAACAAAACTTATTGTGGGAACGGAAAAGGTAAGACATACTTCGTATATGAAGTCGATTTTCGTAAAAATTATTACACTGAGTCAGAGCCCAAAGATAATGCTTGTGAAATGTGTTTGTTTTTTCTGATCGATTTGGGGCTTCAAATCATGAAAACCAAATAAACTAAGTTTCCAGGTAAGAATTATATTGGTTCAATTTTCAATTTGAATTTCAATAAGGGCAGAGGTTCATTATCCTGTTATGTGCATAGGGCGGCATTTTGGGCTTTCATCTCGCCATAAGGGGCATGCAGCAAACATTTTTGGGCGTTATTAATTAGCGTTATGAATTATTGATGGCAGCTGGTACAAGTAACCCCGCAGCCTGCAGTGGCCCGCGTAGAGCTCTGTCAGGATCCTTGTTGGATTAATTTCTGGAACCTTTTCAGGTTGTGGTCCACTATTAATGCTTTTGCTTGTCTCATGCCCCTAGTGTTTACCCAGGAGGCTGTTCTAAGCGTATTCTCTGGCTTTCTTAGGAGTTCCCTAATGGTGTGTTGACCTATGCCACAGTAGGGTTCTGGTCCTACCATTGCAGTGGCTGCAGCCTTGTGTGCCAGTTCGACGGACATTTCGTTTCCGGGGATGTTGTTGTGTAGCTAACAAACTGACCTATTGCCTTACCTTCGTAAATTCTGTTGCCTTCGAGAGTTTTCCGAAATTAAAACGAATCAGGAAACGAATCATTTCACGCTCAGCTTGTGACAGTATAAATTTCAGTTACGCTAGATTGGTAAAAGTTTTTATGAATCTTTAAAAAAATCAGACACACCAGTGTATTCAAGTTTTATGGTAGCGGAAACTTTACAGCTGCTTTTTCGTTCATTCAGTTCAGTTCAGGCAGGACTGTCAGAGAGAGAGAGAGTGTTGTATTATATGAGGTTTCTTCTCTTGCAGAGCTTTACAATCGAAACGCACTACATTTCCAAAAAAGCAAACAAAATTTAGGCAGAACCCAGTCTCGAAGCTTAAACTGGGTTGACCAGTTTAAGCCACCCAAATAAATCTTCGTAGATCAAACCGATTTTGAAATGATTATTTCAATTCAATTGAGACATTTTTTCGGATTTTGTCAACTAGCTGAAAATGAAAGCTTTTAGACTTTTTCGGAAATCTATTTTATATTTAGATAGCACAATTTAATTTTCGACAACAATTTTTACCCACTCTTCTTAAGAATCTCACCCCATTTCACCTCATCTCATCTCAGCTGCACATTCTCATACATTTAAAGAACTTTTTCATTTGAACTGCATACTGACGCTTTATCATCGAGCATTCCTATTAGTCCATGCACCCCAGCCCCTTCCCTATTTAACTTACCTTGGACTTGTGTATATGCTGATGCTTGTAATCCGAATCAAATTCCGGCTCACTAAAGTAGCTCTGATCCTGATCCCAATTGGCCGGTGCCTGGGCCTGGGGCAATGGCTGGGGTATGCCTGGTCCGCCGGGCAATATTTGTGGCGGTGCCGCCACCTCGGTGGACTCAAACAGACGCAACACCGAACGATCGCGTATCTCGCGTAAATGCGAACGCACATCCTCCAGCTCATAGAACATATCCTTGCTGGCGTCGTGTATGTAGATCTTAACATTCGGTCCCTCCAGATAGGACATGGTCAGCTGGCGTGGAAAGGAGCGCACAAATAATGCACGAACTGTGTCAATGGAGGTGATCTCATTGGGGAGCAGGGCACGCTTGGTCTCTGAGCGGTATTGCAGAAAGACCAGGCCCAGCGGACGTTCTAGGGTCTTGGAGGGTGTGCGGACGACTGGCAGCGAAGAGCGTTGCTTGCCGCCACGACGAAAGCCAGTGCTGGCGGTTTCCACCTCGGACATGATGCCCGGGTCATCATCAAAGAGGGGACCCTGATTAACAGGGGCATAACCGCGCATCGGCTGGTTTTTCTTATTCTTTTGTGCACGGGTGCTCATCTAAAGGTGGGTGGGGGAGAGCAGGGTGAGTTAGGAAACCAAATGACTCAATGTCTAAGCCACTTACCTCCAGATCCATGGCCCGCTGCTGTTGTGGGGCCATTTGATGGGCATGCGGATGCTGGGAGCCACCATAGACAAGCATGTCACCGCCTAAAGTATGTCGCCTGGGATCATCTCGTCGCATGGCACGCCTTCGTTCATCGCCACCGCCGCCACCACCACCACCTCCGCCACCGCCTCCTCCCCCTCCGCCGGGCTCATTCTGCGGCATACGTCCTGGCTTATTCTCATTCTGCCAATCTTCTGCAGGAAACGGTGTTAGTTCACTTAATATCCTTTCCCCGCCCTCCTCTCACTTACCTCCTTCACGTCCTTTGCGCTTCTTTTTCGATGATGAACTGCTGCTGCCACAGGCATTCTGATTTGATGATGCACTCTTATCTTTACTCTTCCAACGTATCAACATTTTGATGCTCTTCCAGTTGAGTCCTGTGGCTAAGCGAGTGTTTGGCTTTCGTTGTGATTGTTGTAGTACTAGATGTTATTTGTGCTGGTTTTTCTTTCAGTGTAGATTAAGTTTATGACCTGGAATTTGGATGGTTTACACATAAATTATTTAATTAAGTAGAAAAATAAGTGGTTCATGTGCAAAATACATATTTGTCCAACAACAACAACCCCACCTGAAGCTGGGTGCATTGCAAAAACAAATGTGCTGACTGTGCAGCACTTTAATACTTCTTTAGACTTTTTTTTCATTTTATAGCCTTACATGTTGCCAATGCATGTCAACATGTTGCTAGAAACCAAGCAGTAACCCAGACCTATGGAAACACTTGTTTTAAGAACCGATACAGTTTGCTTGTATATTCCAATACTTTGCTTAGCTACTTCTCATACTTTGCTTACAAGCCGAGTCAATCGATCGTCCTGCCCTGGTGCCCACGCTTAGCACAAATTGAAATTACCATCCAATTTTTAACATTCTACCTCAAAAGGCCTCTACTGACTAGCGAAGTAAGTAATTTAGTACAATGCTTTCAATTTTTTAAGTATGCAGTTTTCAAGTACATCAACCGAAAGAAATTTAAACATTTTTTTTATACTTCTGAATTTTTAACAGCGATTTTTATCATTTCAATCACCACCCTTTTTTTGGATGGATAGATGATCCATTAAAAAATTTCAAAATTTTGCTTTGGTCAATGCTGGCATGTATTCACTTCCACACTTCCTCAGAATAAATTAGCAGACTTTAAAACGCGAAATTTTTAACACCTTTCACCTTCTCGTTTCAGTTGCTCGCTGATGGTTTGAGAGTACTAGAAGGGCGACGTGACATTGAGTGACGTGAATGTTAGTTCAACTATTTAAAGTAAATCGAGGCCCACAGCCTATTTACATAGACTCCACCACGAATGTCCATTTATTCTAAGCTGCAAACATGCAAATTGTTAAGTGTGTCGAAATAGTTATTTCTACTTCTTCTTTCCTAAATTTTTGTATGAATCTTCATGTTACTTTGCAAGTTCTTGGAAGTCTTTACGGTGTAGTCTGTGCTTAGTGAGTCAACAAATCAGTAATAACTATGTATTTTAGTCATTCGATTACTTTAAATTGTGTGGATATATCTTATCAGAGCATTTTTATTCAAGTGTAAGCTATCTAAAATTTGCTATTAACATGTGAACTCGTTCAACCTGGTTCGTAAAGTATTACCAAAAACAATTTCAGAGAAATGTCTTTGAACCACTTTTTGAACCGTTTAATTGGGGTCCAAACCAATTTTCCAGATCACAGCATAAATAATTTCAGTGATATGGCTTTGAACCACTTTTGATACTACCAACTTACATACCAAATTGCCAATTCATAGCTTAAATAATTTCTGAGATATGGCTCTCAACCCCTTTTGAACCGTTTCGCAACCGGTCCTGAATCTGTAAAACTTCCAGCAAAGATATACCATTTTGTAAATAAAAAAACAGTACAACAGGCCAGTAATTTGTATAGAATTTCAATGACAATTTTCAACAACACCCTTTGCATACTTTGGGGCAGCATTAATACAGGGTGGTCCATCTAGTGTTTGGAATTTTAACAATTGATAATTTGACTTTAAAATCGTCAATTGACATTCGGAAAGCGACTAATATTTAGTAAAAATTTTGACATTTACGAAATGGGTCGCTATTCGCTTGAAGAAAGTTGGGAAATATTAACATATTTCCAAAGTGGTGAGATCTCGACTCAAACAGTGTGAAATTAAAAAAAAACATTTAAAAAAAAAAATGTTCCGAAAACTCAATTTGTGGATCAATTCGTGAAGCGAGTTCGTGAAACTGGAATGTTGGTGGATAAACTAACCCGTGTACGTACTCGTCCGGTGAGCATCTGGGGCACAGAAAATCCGCATATCGTCGTCGAAAGGCCAATGCACCCACCACAATCCACTGTTTGGTGCGGATTTTGGTCTCGGGGCATCATTGGTCCATTTTCTTTGAAAATGGAGAAGGAGCCACCGTGACCGTGAATGGTGAGCGCTACCGCGCAATGTTAAGTGATTGGTTCTTCGAGGACATTGAAGCGGAAGACTTGGACGATATTTGGTTTGAACAAGAAGGCGATAGGTGCCACACAGCGCACGCCACAATCGATCTTCTGCGCCCTATCTTCGAAAATCGAATAATCAGCAAATATGAAGATGTGAATTGGCCGCCAAGAAGCTGTGATCTGACACCGTTCGACTTTTATCTTTGGGGAGCCGTAAAGGACAAATGTTATGCAAACAATCCCGAAACAATTGATGAGTTGAAGAACGAGATTCGAGTTGCTATTGCTGACATACGTGCCGAAACAATTGAAAATGTTCTCAAAAATTGGGTGGATCTATTGGCCTACTGCCAAGTCAGCCGTGGTGGTCATTTGACCGAAATTGTTTTCATAAATAAATGACATAAACCAACCTTTCCAATAAATGTTCAACCTTTGAAAAATATCGAGCCGTTTTTTTATTATACCAAAATTAAATTCCAATTTTTAAATGGACCACCCTGTATATTCGATTTTTTCTGAAAAATTTTACATTTACTAAAAATGGTAAATCTTCATTGAAAAAAATCGTAAAATTGTTTGGGATAGTTTATTTTAAAGTTAAGAAATATTAATTTACGATAGTATTAAACAAAAGTATATTAAGGTTTCCCACAAAACGCGTCTAAAAAGGGGCAAAATGTACATTTTTTGCAACCTTAAGGTGAAATTACTTTAATTCTCGACGTGATGGACCATTTCGGAAAACAGCTTCGTGTTCAGTACATGAAAATCTTATAGAATCACCACCAACCCTTTAATATACTGGAAAAAGTCTTATTTTGTTGCCTTGTGCAATTAATCAATTGTTAATTGTATAAATGTCGGGCGTGGCGTACCAGTTGTATGTGTGGCTGCTGGTGCGGGAGGTTGTCGGTTCGATCCCGCCTCGGACCATCTAATAGAAAAAGTTTTTTCTTCTTTAGAAAAAAGATTTTACACACCCGATCACCTTTGCCCAGCTACTGGCGCCAGCTGTGAAGTAACTGGCCATGAAAAAGCAAAAATTCTCTAACTATTGCCGTTCGGATTCGGCGTTAAGCTGTAGGTCCATTTATCTTGTGCGAAAAATTATAAGCACACACGCCAAGAGGGAGAGCTCATAACTTGAGTATCGATCATCCGATCTTTATCATTCCTTCAGCAAATCGATAAATAATTTTTATTACTAGATATGTCTAGAAGGTATATAACATCTATCTACGAAACTGTGGGAGTTATGACGTTTTTTCCAAATTGCGGGGGTGGTAGGGGGCGTGGCAAAAATTGAAAATAAACTAGATCTGCCTGCAAGTATAAGAAATATATGTCCCATACATGTCAAACCTTTATCTCTTACCATCTCAGAGATCTGTGCGTTCATACAGACGGACAGACAGACAGACGGACATGGCTATATCGACTCGGCTGTTGATGCTGATCAGGAATATATATATTTTATAGGGTCGGAAATGATTCCTTCTCCCTGTTACATACTTTTGCACAAACTTAATATACTCTGTGTACCTTTGGTACAGAGTATAAAAATATACATTTTTATACCCTTGCAAAGGGTATTATAATTTGGCCCAGAAGTTTGCAACGCATAGAAATATTCATTTCCTACCCCATGCAAAGGGTATTATAATTTGGCCCAGAACTTTGCAACGCATAGAAATATTCATTTCCTACCCCATAAACTATATATATATTCTTGATCAGGGCGACGAGCTGAGTCGATTGAGTTTTGTCCGTCCGTCTGTCCGTCCGTCTGTCTGTCTGTTTCTACGCAAACTAGTCTGTCAGTTTTAAAGCTATCGCGCTGAAATTTTGCACAGTCTTCTTTTTACTGCACGCTGCTAATATGTCGGAACCGACCGGATCGGATGACTATATCTTATAGAAGAGAAAAACTTTTTTGTTTTCAATGTTATCGTCCTTAAATTCGGCCATTATTAATATTATATGCTTTCAAACAGATTTGCAAGTTTTGGTCAACATCGGATAACTATATCTTATAGCTGCCATAGGAACCATTGGTCGGAAAATGGGTCTTAGTGGGAAAAACTTTTTTGTTTTCAATGTTAGCGTCCTCAAGCTCGGTCATTATTAATATTATATGCTTTCAAACAGATTTGCAAGTTTTGGTCAACATCGGATGACTATATCATATAGCTGCCATAGGAACCATCGGTCGAAAAAGTAGTTTTAGTGGGAAAAATTTTTTTGTCTTCAACGCAAACGTCCCCAATCCTCGTATTTCTAAGTTTTCTATGCTTTTACATAATTCCACCAAGTTTTATGAAAATCGGACAATTATATAGTGTAGCTGCCATACAAAAGATATGTCTGAGAAAAAGTCTAAGTGGGAAAAACTTTTTTGTTTTCTATGCTATCGCTCCCAAACTTGTCACTAATCAATATTATATGCTACTACACAATTCTACCATGTTTGATCCAAATCGGATGACTATAGCATATAGGTGCCATAGGAACTATCGGTCGAAAAAGTAGTTCTAGCGAGAAAAACTTTTTTGTTTTCAATGGTAGCGTCTTTATACCTTCCAGTTGTGAATATTATCAGTTTCCACACAATTTTAGTTAGTTCGGTCAAAATCGGATGAATATATCGTATAGCTGCCATATAACAAACTGGGAAGCAAATGCTCAAAGTAGTGGCGCCATCAAGCTACAAGGGTATATAAACTTCGGTCGAGCCAAAGCTAGCTTTCCTCTATTTTTATACCCTTGCAAAGGGTATTATAATTTTGCCCAGAAGTTTGCAACGCATAGAAATATTCATTTCCGACCCCATAAACTATATATATTCTTGATCAGGGCGATGAGCTGAGTCGATTGAGCTTTGTCCGTCCGTCTGTCTGTCTGTCTGTCTGTCCGTCTGTCTGTCCGTCTGTCTGTCCGTCTGTCTGTCCGTCTGTCCGTCTGTTTCTACGCAAACTAGTCTCTCAGTTTTAAAGCTATCGAGCTGAAATTTTGCACAGAGTCTTCTTTTTACTGCACGCTGCTAATATGTCGGAACCAACCGGATCGGATGACTATATCTTATAGCTGTCATAGGAACCATCGGTCAAAAAACGGGTCTTAGTGGAGAAAAACTTTTTTGTTTTCAATGCTAGCGTCATAAAACTCGGCCATAATTAATATTATATGCTTTCAAACAGATTTGCAAATTTTGGTCAAAGTCGGATGACTATAACATATAGCTGCCATAGGACCGATCGGTCGGAAAATGAGTCTTAGTGAAAAAAACTTTTTTGTTTTCAATGCTAGCGTCATAAAACTCGGCTATTGTTAATATTATATGCTTTAAAACAGATTTACAAATTTTGGTCAAGATCGGATGACTATAACGTATAGCTGCCATAGGACCGATCGGTCGGAAAATGGGTCTTAGTGAAAAAAACTTTTTTGTTTGCAATGCTAGCGTCATAAAACTCGGCCATAATTAATATTATATGCTTTCAAACAGATTTGCAAATTTTGGTCAAAGTCGGATGACTATAACATATAGCTGCCATAGGACCGATCGGTCGGAAAATGAGTCTTAGTGAAAAAAACTTTTTTGTTTTCAATGCTAGCGTCATAAAACTCGGCTATTGTTAATATTATATGCTTTCAAACAGATTTGCAAATTTTGTTCAAGATCGAATGACTATAACATATAGCTGCCATAGGACCGATCGGTCGGAAAATGGGTCTTAGTGAAAAAAACTTTTTTGTTTTCAAGTAAATCGTTCTTTAAGTCGGTGATTCTAAATATTAAACGCTTTCAAACTAATTTGAAAAAGTTGATCGACATCGGGTGACTATATCTTATGGTTGCCATAGGACCGATCGGTCGAAAATAGTTCTTAGTAAGAAATTTTTTTTGTGAGATTAACTTTTTTGTTTTAAATTTTATCGTTCTTAAACTCGGCGATTTTTATATTTTTATATGTTTTCAAAAAGATTCGCGAAATTTGGTCGAAATCAGATGATTATCTGTCGGAAAATGGGTTATAGTTAAAATTTTTTTGGATTTTTATGTAAGCGTTCTTAAACTCTGACATTTCAAAAACAGCATTTGCAAGGGTATAAAAACTTCGGCACAGACGAAGTTAGCTTGGCCTTCTCGTTTTATATGTTTTAAAATAGATTCGCAAAATTTGGTCTAAATCGGATGACTATATCTTAAGGCTGCCATAGAACCGATCGGTCGGCGGAAAATCAGTATTAGTTTTCAATTTTATTGTTCTTCAACTCGGCGATTGTTAATTTGATATGTTTGAAATCAGATGTTTATCTGTCGGAAAATGGATTTTAGCTTGGCCTTCTCGTTTTGTTTTAATTAATTTTGACCACCTTCCACAACTTTTAAAATTCTGAAAAAATTACAGAAATTATATTTTGGAATGCCAATTGTACATGCAAAAAACGAATGTGGAACCTTATCTAGAAGTCTTAAATAAATGGTGTTAAAAATTTCGCGGAATTTTGTAGGTAACGGCTTGCTTTTAAAAAGTCTGGAAAATTATTCTGAATAAGTGTATACATGCCACCTCTGACAAAAAAAAAAATTTTGAATTTTTTAAGGCACGAAAAAGGCTTGTGATTGATATAATAAAAATCGCTGTACAAAATTTAGGGTTGGTACTAGAAGTGTAAAAGAAATCGCTAAATTCCTTTTGGTTGATGTCCTTTAAAACTGCATACTTAAACAATTAATAGCATTGGGGGCCGGTTCCCCTACAAATCCGGCTATGCCCTTTCAAATAGTTTATGAGATATAGACTTGAACAACAAAACATTTTTTCAAAAAACCTTAAAACTTTAAGAGTACATTACAAGAAATACCTTAGCCAATCAGACCAAAACCAGCCAGAGTTTTTTAACTAAAATAAGTACCTTTCAAATTTTGTTGGTCTCGTTGGTATTAAAAGTTTGTGGTGCACTGTGTTGTTAGTCATATTAATTATTTTAATTGTTAATCAATCGAAATTTGCCTAAAGACTGGATATCTCTTCACAATTGTATAACTTTATTTATATTACGAGTCGAAGTAATTTGAATGCAAATTTAAAATGGAAATGAAAAAAGTTCAAATCGGTTACATGATGACGGGTGCAAGTTATTAAGCGGGAACCACTGAATCGCACCAAAGGCATTATGAACCGCACCGGGGGTTTAAAACCGAATTTATACTTATTCCCAAATGGACTTCATTCACTGCTCTTGTATTTTGTTGGCTTGAAAAGTTACCAGCTTTAGATTGAGGGAGTTTTACTAGGTACTCGCCTGTACTCAGATAAGTTAAGAATTTAGTTCAAGCATTCAGCTTTCAAAGCTGTTTCTTTTCATTTGAAATAGCATCTTCTTACACTCGCCTACTCTGAAAACTGACAAAACAAACTGCATCGTGCAATTCCCGTCCTGAACTGTTGGTATGGTATGGTCTACTGTTCCATTTAGGCGTTTTGTTGGTGGTTGTTTACATTTTATACCGGCAAGAAATTATGTATGTAGATACGAAAAGTATGCAGCACATTTTTGGTGGGTGTGGTGGAATTTTTTAAGGAAAGCTCCCAGCGAATGGGGAACAAACTGCAGTTAATGCCAGCGTTAAGCTTCCTTAGAAATGTGTGCGCAAACTCCGGCACAGATGAACAACCAGGAGCTGCAGTGACATCAGCAGCTGTTTGACTTGATTCCAGTAAAGCCAGTGAACTTTCAATGTAGCGCAACGTACATATGCATACGTGTACATACCGAAGTAAAAGGGGGAGAGAGAGTCCTTTAAAGGCGGTCGGCATTTAAGTTGCACCAAGGGGGTTTTGCATGATTTATTAACTGGTCTCTTGACTTAGATACACACACCACACACATACATGCCTGCCCACACAGTGAATAGGTACGAAACGTTGATTTCCCAAACAGAATCTTAAATGAGATTAAGGTGCGGCTTTGGGCGCTATCAAATGCATACATACAGTAAGTACATCAGAAAAGTTGTTGGGGAAAACGCTTGCACTTTTCTCTCAACCAAACAAAATGTAATTCTAGATTTCGGTTTACGCACTTGAATTTTTTCCACATTGTTTCACTTAAAAAGGAATCCATCCATCCAGTTTTAGTTAAGGGACAAGCGACCGCTTTTAAAATCCGTTCGATACGCTTTAAAATACCGACCGACCGACCAGCCCGACGACCAGCACCAAAGCAGCAAAAATATTTCTGGTATACATTGAACGGCAGAAAAGCGTTTCCGCCCTAAAAAACAAAAAAAAAACACTCGCAGTAAAAGCGGGCAATTTTCCGGGCGCATGCGCCGTATCAAAAATCTTGGGAAAATTTTATAAAAATTTCTTTTAAGAAACTAAAAAACATTTTGGTAACAGCAAAAAGTTCGAGTTTTTAACTTTATGAAAGAAAAACTTTTTAAGGATTAATCGATAACCCAAACGATTAGTTATCGATTAGTTTTGACTACTTCTGGTAGCCTCAAAATGTTTAGCCTAACAAGACGTGCCGGCACGTTACCATTAACCAGTTCAAATAGTTGCCGCCTTATAGCCAACCTGATAGCCTACCAAGGCCAGTGGCCTTTGGCTGAAAGACAACATTTTGCACTGCAAATGCAAGTTAGACGCGACTATATAACCCCTCAGGAGGAACAAAGTTTGCTGCTTGAAATTGAACCCCTACTGAAGCGTTTACCCTATGAATCGGCTCATTGGGATGATGTAAGAGTGCGTGGCTGTCTGTGAGTAAACTTTACCCTATTGTTTTGCCACAGGCCATACACAACTTTCGCGAATTGGAACGCCTAGAGTGGTCACCTCCAAATTGCGCCATACTGGATCGTGTTAGATGTCAAGTTTTTCAGGGCTTGGCAATGGCCCATGTGCATGTATTGGACTTAAAGGAGCAGGGTGTGATTAAGCCGCATGTGGACAGCACACGTGTAAGTAGCAGATGATACTAAAAATAGAAGGTAGTGCAATGACGTCACAGACTCACAAAGTTATGCGCATGCGAAATGGAGCAAGTGTTTGCACTACCTTGTATTCATTGTATCATGTACAAGAGAGGGTCACTCTTTAAGTTTTGTCTTTATCTAACAACAGTTCTGTGGCAACATTATTGCCGGTTTAAGTTTGCTCAGTGACTGTGTTATGCGTTTGGCACCCACCACATCGACGACAAAGTACCATGCTGAGGTGCTGCTACCAAGACGCTCGCTCTATATAATGTCTGATCTGGTGCGCTTTAATTTTACACACGAAATTTTGGACAAACAAATGTCCAAGTTTCAGGATCAACCCGTGACCAAGACACGACGTGTGTCCATCATCTGTCGGAACGAACCGTAAGGTTTACATTTATGTTGTGTACTAAATAATGTTTTTAAAACGAAAATACACGAAAACCAAATGCCCCCAAAAGTAGCCAACGAAACTGGAACGACACACACTAACAAGGGACAATACCCAATAAACATTTTTTTATCACGGGAATCTCTTTATGGTCAACCTCGGAATGAGAGTTAATAAGCTGGAAACTTCTATGCCCCGTATCGGCCCGTCTGTTTTTAGTAGTACAACACACTTACAAAGCTTCTGTGACTTGGCGATTGCTACTGTTGTCGAATTTTTTGCTACAAGCCTGCCTTGGGATTCCCAAGCGGTCATAGCAATTCTGGCATGAGGTAGCCTCGGCCAGCTCATTGAAGTTGGGCAAAAGATCGCTGATGATTGAACTGTGGAAGTATATGAAATAGTTAGGAAGAAATGTTGTGCGTGTCTTGTTGTAGAGATGTTATGAACAAAATCATAACTTATTGACCTAGAGCATGCCAAAAAGTACTATATTTGATAACACTGTGCAACACTAAAAAGTTGATCGAGTCGAGACCAAAAAATTCTGAAAGGGTATGTTGGTAGTACAAAAACCTTCGCTGGGTTTGGTCTGGTTAGCTGCCGTTTTCTTTTTATTGCAATTTGAAGTTTTCTGCTTCTGATTGGGACTTGCAACTCCATATCTCGTAAGCTATTTGGAATTTCGATTTGATATCTTAGAAGAAGTTGTGGCTCTTGGCTTGACTTACAAAACACTTCAAAGTAGCAAGTCAAAAAAGTCACATCTTTATAATCAAAACTACAAAAATGTCTTAAAATCATCATGTTTTCCCCTCATTTTGTACTGTTTTTCAACGTTGTCTTGAAAACTGTAACGAATTTGACTAAGCAATGTAGGACAAAAACGTAGCTTAGACTTAAGGGGTAACATGGGTTTCGTGGGTTCAAAAAATCGAATTTTTTTGCTTATTAACTTCTATAACATCTCAAGAATATTATTCTAAACTTTCAAGTCGATCCGAATAATAGTTTCGGAGATACAGCCTTTGGAAGGTGTGCGCTCCAAGTCAGGTATAGAAGGGTCAGCGCGCCTCAGGTATAGTTGAGGTTATCCCAAATTTCTATCATATAATTTATTTAAAACGTGGTTATTTGTGGTTATCTAGTGTCATTTGTGAAGTTGATAATCAATGCATAAAATTTCAAGAAAACAGTTAACCCTTGGAGCTCGTAGAAAAGATAGACCGAAAAAAAGGAAACAGTCCTTTAATCCTAAAGATCCTTCACGAGCACCTCAGCAAAAAAATTAAAAGATGATGATAAAGAGCACGTGCCAGAAGAGGACACGCTCCAATATTCAATCATAGATTTTGTCTTGGTTTTCTCAACTCTCTCATCGTTTGTGCGGTGTTCTAACATTATTGACAATGAAGATGAAAATCAATTGTGTAATGGTAAATGCCCAAAAGGTCCAGACTCTTGGTGCGCTTGGCAACGAGCATCAGCTACAAATACTCTTTCATCATTTAAACATGAGTATACTCCATTACCAGATGAAGTTTTGATTGCCATGAAACCAATATATAAGGTTGTCAAAAAAGTCTTGCGGCATTTCTGCAAGGTTGTCTTTGCAAGCGCGTAGTTTTAGTTGTATTCGTCGCATCGGTTCACGCTAGAGCTTTTTGGAAAGCTCTTTTCACGCGCTAACACGTGTTTGATTTATTGTTGTTTGTTTTTAGTCGTTCGTGAGTTATAGCGTCGCAAACATGGAGCAAAATAAAGAGAAAATACGCATATTTTTCAGTACTACTACGATAAAGGCAAAAATGCAACTCATGATGCCAATAAAATTTGTGCAGTTTATGGACCCGATACAGTTTCCATTTCCACCGCACAACGATGGTTTCAACGTTTTCGTTCTGGTGCAGAGGTGATCGAAGATGCGCCAACGTCCGGAAGGCCTGTCGTCGAAAATTGCGATAAAATCGCTGAATTGATCGAAAGAGACCGGCATAGTAGCAGCCGTAGCATCGGCCAAGAGCTGGGCATGAGTCATCAAACCGTTATAAACCATTTTAAGAAGCTTGGATTCAAAAAGAAGCTCGATGTATGGGTGCCACACGACTTGCCGCAAAAAAACATTTTTGCCCGTATGGATGCATGCGAATCGCTTCTGAATCGCAACAAAATCGACCCGTTTTTGAAGCGGATGGTGACTGGCGATGAAAAGTGGGTCACTTACGACAACGTGAAGCGCAAACGGTCGTGGTCGAAAAGCGGTAAAGCTGCCCAGACGGTGGCCAAGCCTGGATTGACGGCCAGGAAGGTTCTTCTGTGTGTTTGGTGGGATTGGCAGGGAATCATCCACTATGAGCTGCTCCCCTATGGCCAAACGCTCAATTCGGACCTGTACTGCCAACAACTGGACCGCTTGAATGCAGCACTCATGCAGAAGAGGCCATCTTTGATCAACAGAGGCCGAATTGTCTTCCATCAGGACAACGCCAGGCCACACACATCTTTGGTGACGCGCCAGAAGCTCCGGGAGCTCGGATGGGAGGTTCTTTTGCATCCACCGTATAGTCCGGAACTCGCACCAAGTGATTACCACCTATTTCTGTCCATGGCGAACTAGCTTGGTAGTCGGAAGTTGGCCACAAGAGAGTCCTGTGAAAATTGGCTCTCCGAGTTTTTTGCCAATAGGGAAGCGAGCTTCTATAAGAGGGGCATTATGAAGTTGGCATCTCGTAGGGAACTCGTCATCGAACAAAACGGCGCATATTTGACTTAAATCGCATTATTATAACCAATTTTATGAACAATTGAAAATTCAATAAAAATACCGCAAGACTTTTTTGACAACCTTATATGATGATCTCAATAAGGATGAGCTTCTCGAACGGTGTGCTGGTGGTTTCACACAAAATAACAACGAGAGCTTCAACCAGTTGATCTGGAAAATTACTCCAAAAATACTTCCTGCTGGTTCAAAGATTGTTAATATTGCGGCATTGGTCGCTGCTTGTATCTTCAATGAAGGAACATCAGCTTTATTATTGATTATGCACGGTATGGATTTAAAATTAGGCAGAAACTCCCACGAATATGCCCGAATTTCGGATGAAAACCGTGTGTGCGCAGCCGAAAAAAAATCTGCGAGCGAGACTTGCGAAGCCAGAATCCGTCATCGACAGGAGCAAAAGGATGCTCTGGACATTGCAACTGCTGCAGGATCTTTACTTTATGGCCCAGGAATCGACGAGTCGGTTGTCAAATGTTCTCGAAAACTACTCAACCGATCTTGATGAAATTTTACACAGGTGTTCGATATACAATTTACTCGTGCTTGGACGAAGGTTTTTTTTTTTCAATTACAACCATTTAAAAAAAAACAAAATGTCAAGCAAATTTGACCGAAATTTTCATTTTTTTGGAAAAATGTCTGCCGAAATTCCAATTTTTTCTTTCCTTCGTTCAAGCACGAGTTTATGGTCTTAACTAAAACACTTATTTTTGTTTTTTCATTTTAGATGATCCTGTCAGGAGTTATGCTAACAACGCGGACGCACCTTTTTTTCGAGGGGTCACCGGAAATGACATCACAATGGAGGAGTTTTAATTTTTTTTTTTTGAAAATTTCAGAAATTATTCTTTAAATATGTATCTATAAAACAGAAAAAAGTTTGAATTAAATAAATAATTTTTTTATAAAAAAAATATTGAAAATAGGCCTGTTTTTACCCGACGAATCCCATGTAACCCCTTAAATAAACAAACGATTAGAACATACTAGCTTCATTCAATTGGTCCTTCATATAGTTACGTACCCCCAAGCATGTAGAATTGTCATCAAAACGAGAAAAAATAAAATTTTTGGTACCAATTGGCTGACACAGTCAAAAATTTCGATTGTTATGTATTAAATTAATTAAATAGTAAGAAGACATAACTTAAAAACTGTAATAAAAAATATTTAATTTTTTTACTTTTTTAAGCAAAAATATGCGTTTTTTTTTTAGTTTTTAAGACGTACGTGTTTGTTGGCCTATAACTAAATGAAAGAGTAATCAAATGAAGTTGGTTCGTTCTAGCTGTTTGATTTTTTTTTTATCAAAGCTACAACTTTGAACTGTATTACTTGTCCAAATTTGTAACGGGTTTCATTATGAAACTGAAAAATTGTTTGGCAATTTTTGTAATTTTAAGGATGAAGTAATTTTTTTGATTTGCTACTAAGAAATGTTTTGTAGGCCAAACCAAAAGCAACAACTTTGCTGAATATATAAAAGCAAAATTTAAAATAGTTAAGGAGATATGAAATCGTAAATTTTACTCTGAAGCTGAAAAGAACAAAGTGCAATAATATGAAAACGGCAGCTAACACTGTGACACATTTTTGAACTCAAAAAAGTTGATAGCGTTGAGACCAAAGAATTCTGAAAGGGTGTGATGGTAGTATAAAAACCGCGTCTTGGTTTGGTCTGGTTAGCTGCCGTTTTCATTTTATTGCACTTTAAACTTTTCAGGTTCAGAGTAGGACTAACGATTCCGTATCTCGTGAATTATTGTGAATTTTGCTTTTAAACCTGTAACAAAGTGGTTGCTCTTGGCTTGGCCTACAAAACATTTCTTTGCAGCAAATCAAAAAAACTATATCTTCATACTCAAAATTACAAAAGATGCCCAAAAAAGACAAGATTTTACCACTTTTCTACCGTTTTTCAACTTTATCTTGAAACCCGTTTCAAATTTGGACAAGTAATACAGCACAAACTTGTAGCTTAGACCAAAATAAACAAACCGTTAGAACGAACCAACTTCATTTAGTTACTCTTCATATAGTTATAGACCCACAAGCACGTACAACTGTCATAAAAGCTCGAAAAACGAACATTTTCGGTAAAAACGTAACAATATTAAATTTTTTTATTTACAGTTTTTAAGTTATGTTTTCTTACTATTTTCTTGATTTAATACAAAACAATCGGATTTTTTGACTTTGTCGGCCAATTGGTACCAAAAATTGCCATTTTGCGAGTATTGGTTCCAGTTCTATATGCTTAAGGGCCCTTAACTATACGAAGGACCAATCGAATAAAGTTGGTTTGTTCCAATGGTTTGTTTACTTAAGTCCAAGCTACGTTTTTGTCCTGCATCGCTTAGTCAAATTCGTTACAGTTTTCAAGACAAAGTTGAAAAATAGTACAAAATGAGGGGAAAACATGATGATTTTAAGACATTTTTGTAATTTTGAGTATAAAGATGTGACTTTTTCTACTTGCTACTTAAGAATGTTTTGTAAGCCATGCCAAGAGCAACAACTTCCTCTAAGACGTCAAAGCGAAATTCCAAATAGTTTACGAGATATGGAGTTGCGAATCCTAATCAGAAGCTGAAAACTTCAATGTGGAATAAAAAGAAAACGGCAGCTAATCAGACCAAACCCAGCGAAGGTTTTTGTACTACCATCATACCCTTTCAGAATTTTTTGGTCCCGACTAGATCAACTTTTTAGTGTTACACAGTGTAATCAGATCAAACCCACAGTGTCACAGTGTTAGCGCCGCAGCCCCTCAGGCGGAATCACCGGATATGCCTACAACGATTGAACCCGTTGAGGAGAGTGCTTTATCGATTGAAAACGGAGAATCCAACCATAATGATCCTGAGCCTGATGAATCTGCTCCACCAAAATAAGGGGGCTGCGTTATCGCCTAGGACCACACATTTTTTTTTTGATTTCTTTATTCTCCAGTGTTCTAAATTTTAAGTTCTAGCGGTATTCCGGAAAGCAATTTAGATTTGATTTATTTTTGATTTCTTTTTTGTGTTTGACTTAAATATGGCGAGCGAGGTAAGTTATCAAGATGATTTAAAGTGTTAATAATGAAATAATTATTTAAATAATTTAGAATTCATTTGAGTCTCTTTTGAAGAGAAGAAGGACTAGCGGCCCAAAGTGAACAGAGAACTGAGAAAAGTTTTTGGCATCGCAAAAGGAGGGAGAAGAAACGAAAGATGCTTTAAATGACATTTCCAGCCTACATACCACCAAAATACTCATCTCTGGATTGAATGGACTTGGAGCTGAAATAACCAAGAAGCTGCACGACGACGACAAGCTGGTCTCAGAGGAAGACTTATGCTCACAATTCCTGGCTGCGTGCGAAACCTTTGGGAGCAACAGGAACGAGGCATCTATAGAGCGCGCCTTGTGCCCTAAATCCGATCAACCGCTCAAGGAGCTACCAAGGACTTCTTTTGCCTGTACAATGTGGTGGTCGTGAATGGCCAGAACAATGAAGAATTGCAGCGCATAGATGGTATATGTCGTGATCTGGGCGTAAAGTTCTTCGCCAGCGATGTGCATGTTTGGTTTCTATTTTGCGAGTTTGCAAACCCAACGATAAGTGGAGTGAGTATGGTTGCCAATCGATGATTTCGACATCTTTCAATAGATGTCATCAAGTACAAGATAATCTCAAAACCCAGTGAGAAGGTTAAATTCTTTGATGTGACTGCTACCAGCGCACGTTGAATCGCAATGGTCCAGGCATAGTTCTGCTTCGGATTCTTCCCATCAACGCAATCCCAGTTACAAAGCCCTAAACTGTTACAGACCATCCGTACGTACAGATCATTGTACGTACTCTTTGCCCAGATATCGCCAGCCGTGGCTGTTGTGGGAGGCGTTGTGGTCCAGGAGGTAATCAAAGTAGTGACTAACCTGTTCATCTACGACCTCGACACTTATGTGGGCTATGTGGAGGCAATTGGAGTCAATTCATATTCTAATGAAGTTGCACTTCATTCATTTCCAAAGGACACCAATTCCGAATCTTATTTTTATTTACGGATAGAAAAGCTTAGCTTGGACTTGAAACTCACACTTAGCACTTAGGGGATGTTAGCCAAGTAGTCCTTGATGGTCCACCTCAATGTTATCTGCAGTCATTTTGCCCTCGAAACCTTCCTTGAGCGTTAGAATGGCAGTGTGGATGACATTTTCCAGCTCCAGATCTCCGCTTTAACTGCAAAGGCGGAGCTAGGGATTGATCATAGAAATTATGAAAGTCAACCCCAATGCCTATCGCTTATCCAAAAAGGTTTTGCCATTGTGGCCTTCCAGGCACTTTGCGTTGTTTACTTTCGCGCCAATTGTCAATCAGATATTCGGTCACACTAACAGCTGTTCACGAATCAGTGTGCCAAAAGGTCGTTCCGTCAACTGATTTAGATTTGCTTTCACGAAATCTAGATCAAATCTAAATCGCTTTCTGGAATACCACTATTTACAAAAAAAAAAAATCAGAATTCCCGCTGCCCGCTCTTTTTATACTATTTTCTGCAATTGGACTTTGCAAACAGCCAGATTTGACCAGAAAAGAGCTGTTGTGGCAACACTGTGTATTATTCTCTTTCTTCTTTTCGTTCTATAGTGATGAACATGTGATATATCGGGCCCTAACCGCGAAAATAACGTAAGCGCCAAAAAGCAAATTTTACAGGAGATTTTTTTCCATTTTTTTTTAAACATGCATGGTGGATTTTTTCAAAACATTAACTTTACTCTGTATTAGATTTTATATAAATTATAGATGCAAAATTAAGTTGCTTTTGTGCCAATTTCACTTTTTTATAGCGCATACGTTATTTTCACTGTCAGTCTTGGCGAAGGCTGAAATCGAAATGTGGCGCATACGCTTTTTGAAGTCATATTGTTTAATTATTGAAAAATATATTTGTTTTATTTATTCAGTAATGAGAATTTAAAAATGAGAAAACTTGTGAATTATAGTTAAAAAATTGTAAGTGAACATTCTTAATCTTCTTCATCTGTTTCATTTAACGAATCCTTTATATTTGCGGAAGATCGAAAGCTGAGATATTCATTATGAAATTGGTTGGGAATTTTGTTTTTTGGCAAAGAGCTTTCGAATCATTAAATTTCTTGGAAGCGATTTCTAGTTCTGAAAAATATAAAGTTTGCGGTATAACGCACTAATGTTTATAGTACTTAAGTACTAAAACCATCTTTATCGAAATTGGCAGAGCGAAGCAGGCTCAAATTCAATTTATACTTTTTTGGTAAAGTTAAATCAGAAAACAATTTCCAATTAAAAAAATCGGAATAATGCATAGCTGAAAGCGTTGGTTCTCTGGAATTTCGAATAATTGTAGGCCCCTCGCTCGGTGCCCATACTGTTCAACTTCGAGTAAATGATTCTATCGTACTATGAATAGAATCGACAGGCATGATTGTATGACCTGGTAACAAATACGAAATTTTGATAAATTTAATGAACGTGGAAATACGCCATCATGATCAATATGCCTTTGTTACGTTTTTGCCCTGCACAACTAATCACAATATGAACTTTAATCCTTTACAGTTTTACTTTTATCTAGAATAAGAAGGTATTTATAGATGGCAGTGCAAATCTCATTACATCCACATTTTCCATATTTTTCGCCCCACAGAAAACAGTATCAGTTTCTGGTCCCATTTTCGTAAATACTCAAATTTGTTTCGCATAAAATAAGGTAATGTTTTTACCATGGCTGCAAAGCCAACAAATTTTTGCGGAACCTCCGGTTTGCAGGTTCGAACCAAAATTTATCAACGGTTTAGGTTCGAGGTTTTTGGGCTTTGGTTTTGGTTCGAACCTTGGTTCGTTGCACGTTTTACCGAATATATACAAAATTACAATACAATAGGTATTCACCTGACGCATAAATACATTGTAAGACATAGATTATAATTGACGTAAGATTGGCGCTCGTTTGCTGGATGTGGACTTCCTTCATTGCTAGTCCAATTGATTATGCTTTCTCGTATGCACTTTAATCAGTTTTTCACTCACAAAATTGAGCATCGATTGGTGTTTATTCGCCACACTTGGATCTTTTTTTCACAATGATATGATCAAAAATGGCTTTGTCTTCTTTCGAAGGTGCCACATTTAATTTGCTGCATGCCCGTCGGTCATATTTAGTTTGCATTCTTGACATTCTGATTTATCAGTGCTTACATTGTATGCAATTTCGTAAATATTAAATTTGTCGTCATTGCTTCACACATTCTCAGTCAAAACTTCTCAAACGAAATGAAATGCTCGTTTTTATTGTTCTAACTTGTGTGTTTTCTATCTTTTTCTGTGTTGATTCTTCTTTGCGCCCAATTTTTGCGCTTTCTTCGACTGTTAAAAATGCTAAAACTTAACAGAGATTAATTTAAAATATCTAAGCAATGTCAAATAATTAGCTAGAATTACAGGCTCCGGCAAAACTGAATAGATTCCGGTTTTCGAACTTACAAAATAGCTATATCTGGTGGGAAAAAATATCTAAATTGGCAACGCTGTGTGTGGCACACACTTCTGTTTGTATTCGGCTGACATGTTTCTGCAGTAGCATGCACCGGGTTGGTTAGATTGGCGCATATGTATATGTATAAAATGCGGATTCGGTTCAAAACCGGTTTGCAGTCCTGATTTTTACTGTTTAATACTTTTTGAAAATCGAAGCTTGCACATAGAAACAAATTATCTTCTTTTCCCTTTTCTGCACATTTAAAAAAATATTTTGACTTTTGTCTTTGTCTCTTAAATGCGACTCTAACTCTTTAGGTTTAAAGCCATTGCTGCTTAAATTTTTTCCTTGATCATATTTACTACACTCAGAGAAAAATTAGAGAATTTCGCTCTTGAATGACGAGCATTCGTTCTCAGAAGTACGGTAAGAGTGAAAATTCTTGATCCAAGAGCTAAATTATTGATCCAAAAGTGAATTTTCGATCCCGACATTCCTGATTCAAGAGTTTCAGCTCTTGATCAAAGTATGAATAATTCTTGATTCAAGAGTTTCAGTACTTATACTACTTATACTTATAAATAAACACCGTTGGCATTCGTACACATGGGACAACGACAAACTGCGCATGCGCTCTCTCTCTCTCTCTGCGAGAGCGAGTCCAACGCTATTCTCTCAACGACAAACTGCGCATGCGCTCTCTCTCTCTGGGAGAACGAGTCCAACGCTATTTTCTCAAAGTTAAGTTGCCAGCACTCCCCTTGCCTATAAAAAAAACCAAATTGAGAATGCTTTGAACGAATTTATCTCGATTCCAAGAGCGAAATTCTTGAAAATTCAAGAACGACTAATTTTTTTTCAAGAGCGTTCGTACTCAAATTATTCGTTCTAGTTTTTTCTTAGTGTACACCTATCTTTTTTTGGCTTTTGAAAACCAATGTAAAAATCATTTTGAAAAATTTTCCGAAATACTTTTAATGACAATAAAGAGTTAGAGAATTAATTTTCGTGCAAGTATTGAAGATAACACTTATACAATGTTGAAACATTACAAAACTCCTTTGGCAAATACTATTTATTGCTCTTGTTGCGGCAATAGTGTGATGGAACTGCTGGTAAAATTGCAACAAACTCTTTGTTCGATTTTACTTTTCTTCAAATTATCTCTTTATCCATTTGCTATTGTTCCTAATTCTATGGCGACTCTTAGTTTTTATTATTGTACTATTGGTTTTGGTGGCGCTTACGTTATTTTTGCAGTCAAGAAAAAACATAAGTGGCGTTTACGATATTTTTGAAAGTGCGATATTTTTGTGAATATATACAATAAAGTTTTTTTTATTTGACGTATAGACAAAAAACAAATTTTCGAAAAAATGGCGCTTAAGCTATTTTCGCGGTTAGAGCTCGATATATCAGTAATGATGCACTGCCAACTGTTAAGCTATTTCCCCCACCAGATCTAGCTTTTTTAATTTACAGCTTACAATCTGGTCACACTGTCCCAAAGGAATTGCCACTTTTAGTATTTTTGTTTTGGCCGTTCCTGTGTTGTGTATACTAACTGTACTTGTCACGACGACTGTACCTTGTCATGGGTTAGAACGAGACGGACATACTCAGAGAGCGTAGTTGCCAAAAAAAAATACAGCTTACTAATTTCTGGGTGACCAGTTGTCAACGCATTAGGCTATTCTTGCGCATGCGAAAGCCACTTCCGGTAGAGCGAGACGAACATAGTCAAAAGAGAACAGAGAAAAAAAATCGACGCAGAAGGCTGCTTTACCAACTTTCAACGAGAACTTTAATTTCCACCGTAAGATGTACTTTCAGCGGTTTTTTAACTACTTCATTTGGCTGTTGGACTTCTTGTACGAAAGGACCCGCTATGCTATTCTTGAAGGACCCCAGCATCTCTTTATGGATCACCCCGACCCTGATCCTGCCCCTGTCCCAATTGATTCAACGGCGACCCAACAAACAAATGATGATGAGCAAGCAGAGGACTGGGATGCGTACATCACGAATAAGGTGTACAAGAGAAACAAGTACACGACAATTCGAAATGTTATTGAAATTGGTCCGCCTGAGGATGCTCCAATAGAGACTGCAGACAAGCGCCCATCGAGTGAGTTGGCAACGGAAAAAATGGCCGACTATCGCTTAAATCCACCATTTTGGGTGCAAGTCCTATTTGATTTGATATGTTGGCTTGTGATCATAGTTTCTGTCGCGTATTTGGTGGGATTTATATTGCGGAAATTGAAGCGAAAGCCGAAGGTACAGCCACAGACACAAGAGGCAGACAACAACGAGCTTGCGACCGAATTCCATGCAAACCAGGAGGAGCAGTTCCCTAAGTCGAATGCAGAAGATGACCAACCTAAGGAGGAGGTGCCAAATGCAGCTGATGAGAACGACGCGAAGGAGCCGGCGGTACTACATTTGCCGAATTCCGGTCATGAGGTGAAGGATCAGGTGCCAGAAGCCAATTTATGTGCGTCCGAGCTAATGCAAGATATGGACGATGGAAAGGAGAAGGCGAAATTCCTGGGACCGAATGTGAACGTAAGTGCATCCCAATACAAGCCTGTTGTTAGCTTTGCTTTGCCGAATCTTTCGAAAGTTGCTACTGAATTCAATATCATGCAGGTTGAAATCCAGAAGGAGCAGTTCCCTATGTCGAATGCAGAAGATGACCAACCTAAGGAGGAGGTGCCAAATGCAGCTGATGAGAACGACGCGAAGGAGCCGGCGGTACTACATTTGCCGAATTCCGGTCATGAGGTGAAGGATCAGGTGCCAGAAGCCAAGTTATGTGCGTCCGAGCTAATGCAAGATATGGATGATGGAAAGGAGAAGGCGAAATTCCTGGGACCGAATGTGAACGTAAGTGCATCCCACTACCAGCCTGTTATTAGCTTTGCTTTGCCGAATCTTTCGAAAGTTGCTACTGAATTCAATATCATGCAGGTTGAAATCCAGAAGGAGCAGTTCCCTATGTCGAATGCAGAAGATGACCAACCTAAGGAGGAGGTGCCAAATGCAGCTGATGAGAACGACGCGAAGAAGCCGGCGGTACTACATTTGCCGAATTCCGGTCATGAGGTGAAGGATCAGGTGCCAGAAGCCAAGTTATGTGCGTCCGAGCTAATGCAAGATATGGATGATGGAAAGGAGAAGGCGAAATTCCTGGGACCGAATGTGAACGTAAGTGCATCCCACTACCAGCCTGTTATTAGCTTTGCTTTGCCGAATCTTTCGAAAGTTGCTACTGAATTCAATAATATGCAGGTTGAAATCCAGAAGGAGCAGTTCCCTATGTCGAATGCAGAAGATGACCAACCTAAGGAGGAGGTGCCAAATGCAGCTGATGAGAACGACGCGAAGAAGCCGGCGGTACTACATTTGCCGAATTCCGGTCATGAGGTGAAGGATCAGGTGCCAGAAGCCAAGTTATGTGCGTCCGAGCTAATGCAAGATATGGATGATGGAAAGGAGAAGGCGAAATTCCTGGGACCGAATGTGAACGTAAGTGCATCCCACTACCAGCCTGTTATTAGCTTTGCTTTGCCGAATCTTTCGAAAGTTGCTACTGAATTCAATATCATGCAGGTTGAAATCCAGAAGGAGCAGTTCCCTATGTCGAATGCAGAAGATGACCAACCTAAGGAGGAGGTGCCAAATGCAGCTGATGAGAACGACGCGAAGAAGCCGGCGGTACTACATTTGCCGAATTCCGGTCATGAGGTGAAGGATCAGGTGCCAGAAGCCAAGTTATGTGCGTCCGAGCTAATGCAAGATATGGATGATGGAAAGGAGAAGGCGAAATTCCTGGGACCGAATGTGAACGTAAGTGCATCCCACTACCAGCCTGTTATTAGCTTTGCTTTGCCGAATCTTTCGAAAGTTGCTACTGAATTCAATATCATGCAGGTTGAAATCCAGAAGGAGCAGTTCCCTATGTCGAATGCAGAAGATGACCAACCTAAGGAGGAGGTGCCTGCTATGCCGTATAACGCGGATGATGGAAAGGATGAGGCTAAACGTAAGTACATACGAAGTGCATACGAATACATGCCTGATCTTAACTTCCCTTTGCCAAATCCGTCGAAAGTTGCGACTGAATTAGATGTCTCGCAGGAGCCGGAAACCGCTTTGCCGTATAACGCGGATGATGGAAAGGAGGAGGCCAAATTCCTTGGGCCGAATGCCAACGTAAGTGCATCCGAACACAAGCCTAATGTTAGCTTTGCTTTGCCCCCAAAAGTTACAATCGAACCAAATGTAATGCAGGAGACAGAATTGAAGTTGAACGAGTCAAAGGAGGAGGCGGAATTCCCTTTGGAAGTTGCTGCAGATGCAAAGGAGGACATGCCGAAACCCTCTGCTGAGAATGAACTTGACTCCGAGGTCTTAAAAGAGACATTCTATTTACCAAGCGGAGAAGTATACCGCATGGGCTGCCGCTACCTTAAAGAAGAGGAAATCGCTACCAAAACCGATGAGGAGTAAAAATATATTACATAAATATAGATTTAGTTTACTTGAAATCTACTTCATCTTGAAACCCGTTTCAAATTTGTACAAGTAATACAGCACAAAGTTGTAGCTTAGACCAAAATAAACAAACCGTTAGAACGAACCAACTTCATTTAGTTACTCTTCATATAGTTATAGGCCCACAAGCACGTACAACTGTCATAAAAACTCGAAAAAACGAACATTTTCGGTAAAAACGTAAAAATATTAAATTTTTTTATTTACAGTTTTTAAGTTATGTTTTCTTACTATTTTCTTGATTTAATACAAAACAATCGGATTTTTTGACTTTGTCGGCCAATTGGTACCAAAAATTGCCATTTTGCGAGTATTGGTTCCAGTTCTATATGCTTAAGGGCCCATAACTATACGAAGGACCAATCGAATAAAGTTGGTTTGTTCCAATGGTTTGTTTACTTAAGTCCAAGCTACGTTTTTGTCCTGCATCGCTTAGTCAAATTCGTTACAGTTTTCAAGACAAAGTTGAAAAATAGTACAAAATGAGGGGAAAACATGATGATTTTAAGACATTTTTGTAATTTTGAGTATAAAGATGTGACTTTTTTACTTGCTACTTAAGAATGTTTTGTAAGTCATGCCAAGAGCAACGACTTCCTCTAAGACGTCAAAGCGAAATTCCAAATAGTTTACGAGATATGGAGTTGGGAATCCTAATCAGAAGCTGAAAACTTCAACTTGGAATAAAAAGAAAACGGCAGCTAATCAGACCAAAGGTTTTTGTATTACCATCATACCCTTTCAGAATTTTTTTGATCCCGACTCGATCAACTTTTTAGTGTTACACAGTGTAATCAGATCACAGTGTTAGCGCCGCAGCCCCTCAGGCGGAATCACCGGATATGCCTACAACGATTGAACCCGTTGAGGAGAGTGCTTTATCGATTGAAAACGGAGAATCCAACCATAATGATACTGAGCCTGATGAATCTGCTCCACCAAAATAAGGGGGCTGCGTTATCGCCTAGGACCACAAAATTTTTTTTTTAATTTCTTTATTCTCCAGTGTTCTAAATTTTAAGTTCTAGTGGTATTCCGGAAAGCAATTTAGATTTGATTTATTTTTAATTTCTTTTTTGTGTTTAACTTAAATATGGCGAGCGAGGTAAGTTATCAAGGTGATTTAAAGTGAATAATGAAATAATTATTTAATTAATTTAGAATTCATTTGAGTCTCTTTTGAAGAGAAGAAGGACCAGCGGCCCAAAGTGAACAGAGTCAAAAGTTTTTGGCATCGCAAAAGGAGGGAGAAGAAACGAAAGATGCTTTAAATGACATTTCCAGCCTACATACCACCAAAATACTCATCTCTGGATTGAATGGACTTGGAGCTGAAATAACTAAGAAGCTGCACGACGACGACAAGCTGGTCTCAGAGGAAGACTTATGCTCACAATTCATGGCTGCGTGCGAAACCTTTGGGAGCAACAGGAACGAGGCATCTATAGAGCGCGCCTTGTGCCCTAAATCGGATCAACCGCTCAAGGAGCTACCAAGGACTTCTTTTGCCTGTTCAATGTGGTGGTCGTGAATGGCCAGAACAATGAAGAATTGCAGCGCATAGATGGTATATGTCGTGATCTGGGCGTAAAGTTCTTCGCCAGCGATGTGCATGTTTGGTTTCTATTTTGCGAGTTTGCAAACCCAACGATAAGTGGAGTGAGTATGGTTGCCAATCGATGATTTCGACATCTTTCAATAGATGTCATCAAGTACAAGATAATCTCAAAACCCAGTGAGAAGGTTAAATTCTTTGATGTGACTGCTACCAGCGCACGTTGAATCGCAATGGTCCAGGCATAGTTCTGCTTCGGATTCTTCCCATCAACGCAATCCCAGTTACAAAGCCTTAAACTGTTACAGACCATCCGTACGTACAGACCATTGTACGTACTCTTTGCCCAGATATCGCCAGCCGTGGCTGTTGTGGGAGGCGTTGTGGTCCAGGAGGTAATCAAAGTAGTGACTAACCTGTTCATCTACGACCTCGACACTTATGTGGGCTATGTGGAGGCAATTGGAGTCAATTCATATTCTAATGAAGTTGCACTTCATTCATTTCCAAAGGACACCAATTCCGAATCTTATTTTTATTTACGGATAGAAAAGCTTAGCTTGGACTTGAAACTCACACTTAGCACTTAGGGGATGTTAGCCAAGTAGTCCTTGATGGTCCACCTCAATGTTATCTGCAGTCATTTTGCCCTCGAAACCTTCCTTGAGCGTTAGAATGGCAGTGTGGATGACATTTTCCAGCTCCAGATCTCCGCTTTAACTGCAAAGGCGGAGCTAGGGATTGATCATAGAAATTATGAAAGTCAACCCCAATGCCTATCGCTTATCCAAAAAGGTTTTGCCATTGTGGCCTTCCAGGCACTTTGCGTTGTTTACTTTCGCGCCAATTGTCAATCAGATATTCGGTCACACTAACAGCTGTTCACGAATCAGTGTGCCAAAAGGTCGTTCCGTCAACTGATTTAGATTTGCTTTCACGAAATCTAGATCAAATCTAAATCGCTTTCTGGAATACCACTATTTACAAAAAAAAAAAAAAACAGAATTCCCGCTGCCCGCTCTTTTTATACTATTTTCTGCAATCGGACTTTGCAAACAGCCAGATTTGACCAGAAAAGACCTGTTGTGGCAACACTGTGTATTATTCTCTTTCTTCTTTTCGTTCTATAGTGATGAACATGTGATATATCGGGCCCTAACCGCGAAAATAACGTAAGCGCCAAAAAGGAAATTTTACAGGAGAGTTTTTTTTAAACATGCATGGTAGATTTTTTCAAAACATTAACTTTAGTCTGTATTAGATCTCATATAAATTATAGATGCAAAATTAAGTTGCTTTTGTGCCAATTTCACTTTTTTATGGCGCATACGTTATTTTCACTGTCAGCTTTTTGAAGTCATATTGTTTAATTATTGAAAAATATATTTGTTTTATTTATTTAGTAATGAGAATTTAAAAATGAGAAAACTTGTGAATTATAGTTAAAAAGTTAAAAAATTGTAAGTGAACATTCTTAATCTTCTTCATCTGTTTCATTTAACGAATCCTTTATATTTGCGGAAGATCGAAAGCTGAGATATTCATTATGAAATTGGTTGGGAATTTTGTTTTTTGGCAATGAGCTTTCGAATCATTAAATTTCTTGGAAGCGATTTCTAGTTCTGAAAAATATAAAGTTTGCGGTATAACGCACTAATGTTTATAGTTTTTCGAAATAGCCGTACTTAAGTTTAAAACCATCTTTATCGAAATTGGCAGAGCGAAGCAGGCTCAAATTCAATTTATACTTTTTTTTGAAGTAATGTGATAATTGGTAAATTGTTTTTGTAGTGTCCCTGAAGACGGATGCCGAGGCGCATTCGAAATATATCGGAAACAAACCAAAAACACTGAGTTTTTCTTCTCGACCTAGAGCCAGCTAACATCTACATTCTAATAATTAGAAAGGTCGCTAACCAACAATTATACTTTTTTGGTAAAGTTAAATCAGAAAACAATTTCCAATTAAAAAAATCGGAATAATGCATAGCTGAAAGCGTTGGTTCTCTGTAATTTCGAATAATTGTAGGCCCCTCGCTCGGTGCCCATACTGTTCAACTTTGAGTAAATGATTCTATCGTACTATGAATAGAATCGACAGGCATGATTGTATGACCTGGTAACAAATACGAAATTTTGATACATTTAATGAACGTGGACAATGACATAAAATACGCCATCATGATCAATATGGCTTTGTTACGTTTTTGCCCTGCACAACTAATCACAATATGAACTTTAATCCTTTACAGTTTTACTTTTATCTAGAATAAGAAGGTATTTATATATGGCAGTGCAAATCTCATTACATCCACGTTTTCCATATTTTTCGCCCCACAGAAAACAGTATCAATTTCTGGTCCCATTTTCTTAAATACTCAAATTTGTTTCGCATAAAATAAGGTAATGTTTTTACCATGGCTGCAAAGCCAACAAATTTTTGCGGAATCTCCGGTTTGCAGGTTCGAACCAAAATTTATCAACGGTTTAGGTTCGAGGTTTTTGGGCTTTGGTTTTAGTTCGAACCTTGGTTCGTTGCACGTTTTACCCAATATATACAAAATTACAATACAATAGGTATACACCTGACGCATAAATACATTGTAAGACATAGATTATAATTGACGTAAGATTGGCGCTCGTTTGCTGGATGTGGACTTCCTTCATTGCTAGCCCAATTGATTATGCTTTCTCGTATGCACTTTAATCAGTTTTTCACTCACAAAATTAAGCATCGATTGGTGTTTATTCGCCACACTTGGATCTTTTTTTCACAATGATTTGATCAAAAATGCCTTTGTCTTCTTTCGAAGGTGCCACATTTAATTTGCTGCATGCCCGTCGGTCATATTTAGTTTGCATTCTTGACATTCTGATTTATCAGTGCTTACATTGTATGCAAATTTCGTAAATATTAAATTTGTCGTCATTGCTTCACACATTCTCAGTCAAAACTTCTCAAACGAAATGAAATGCTCATTTTTATTGTTCTAACTTGTGTGTTTTCTATCATTTTCTGTGTTGATTCTGCTTTGCGCCCAATTTTTGCGCTTTCTTCGACTGTTAAAAATGCTAAAACTTAACAGAGATTAATTTAAAATATCTAAGCAATGTCAAATAATTAGCTAGAATTACAGGCTCCGGCAAAACTGAATAGATTCCGGTTTACTTTACGAACTTACAAAATAGCTATATCTGGTGGGAAAAAATAGCTAAATTGGCAACGCTGTGTGTGGCACACACTTTTGTTTGTAATCGGCTGACATGTTTCTGCAGTAGCATGCACCGGGTTGGTTAGATTGGCGCATATGTATATGTATAAAATGCGGATTCGGTTCAAAACCGGTTTGCAGCCCTGGTTTTTACTGTTTAATACTTTTTGAAAATCGAAGCGTGCACATAGAAACAAATTATTTTCTGCTCATTTAAAAAAATATTTTGACTTTTGTCTTTGTCTCTTAAATGTGACTCTAACTCTTTAGGTTTAAAACCATTGCTGCTTAAATTTTTTCCTTGATCATATTTACTACACTCAGAGAAAAATTAGAGAATTTCGCTCTTAAATGACGAGCATTCGTTCTCAGAAGTACCGTACGAGTGAAAATTCTTGATCCAAGAGCTAAATTCTTGATCCAAAAGTGAATTTTTTATCCCAACATTCCTGATTCAAGAGTTTCAGCTCTTGATCAAAGTATGAATAATTCTTGATTCAAGAGTTTTAGTACTTGATCCAAGTAAGAATAATTCTCCAAATAAAAAGCTTAAGAAGAATATTTGGAGCGGGGGTGTGAGAGACACGACCGACGTGGTCCGACTCGGTACCTCGAAAGACTGAAACACACACAGGCGACGGGCAGCTTAGCCCACTCGACTACCATCCATAAGATAAAAGACGCGAAGAAAACACATATGGGACATGGCGTCGGCATCTATGATGATGATGGGATACGTTTGCCTTGGTCATCTCCTATATGGAGTCCAATAGAAAACACGTTATATAAATGTTAACTTAAACTTTATTTAATCAGAGAAGTGTGACCGTGTAGCGATATCTTGAGAAAGCTAAAAGCGTCGGCAGAGATTCAGAGTTGCCAGAAGTGTGTGACTTGGTTACCACACACACTTATAAATAAACACCGTTGGCATTCGTACACATCGGACAACGACAAACTGCGCATGCGCTCTCTCTCTCTCTCTCTGCGAGAGCGAGTCTAACGCTATTCTCTCTCTCTCTCTGGGAGAACGAGTCCAACGCTATTCTCTCAAAGTTAAGTTGCCAGCACTCCCCTTGCCTTTAAAAAAAACCAAATTGAGAACGCTTAGAACGAATTTATCTCGATTCCAAGAGCGAAATTCTTGAAAATTCAAGAACGACTAATTTTTTTTCAAGAGCGTTCTTACTCAAATTATTCGTTCTAGTTTTTTCTTAGTGTACACCTATCTTTTTTTGGCATATGAAAACCAATGTAAAAATCATTTTGAAAAATTTTCCGAAATACTTTTAATGACAATAAAGAGTTAGAGAATTAATTTTCGTGCAAGTATTGAACATAACACTTATACAATGTTGAAACATTACAAAACTCCTTTGGCAAATACAATTTATTGCTCTTGTTGCGGCAATAGTGTGATGGAACTGCTGGTAACATTGCAACAAACTCTTTGTTCGATTTATTATGCGGCTTCTTGTACGTTTTAGTATTACTTTTCTTCAAATTATCTCTTTATCCATTTGCTATTGTTCCTAATTCTATGGCGACTCTTAGTTTTTATTATTGTACTATTGGTTTTGGTGGCGCTTACGTTATTTTTGCAGTCAAGAAAAAACATAAGTGGCGTTTACGATATTTTTGAAAGTGCGATATTTTTGTGAATATATACAATAAAGTTTTTTTTATTTGACGTATAGACAAAAAACAAATTTTCGAAAAAATGGCGCTTTAGCTATTTTCGCGGTTAGAGCTCGATATATCAGTGATCATGCACTGCCAACTGTTAAGCTATTTCCCCCACCAGATCTAGCTTTTTTAATTTACAGCTTACAATCTGGTCACACTGTCCGAAAGGAATTGCCACTTTTAGTATTTTTGTTTCGGCCGTTCCTGTGTTGTGTATACTAACTGTACTTGTCACGACGACTGTACCTTGTCATGGGTTAGAACGAGACGGACATACTCAGAGAGCGTAGTTGCCAAAAAAAAAATACAGCTTACTAATTTCTGGGTGACCAGTTGTCAACGCATTAGGCTATTCTTGCGCATGTGAAAGCCACTTCCGGTAGAGCGAGACGAACATAGTCAAAAGAGAACAGAGAAAAAAAATCGACGCAGAAGGCTGCTTCACCAACTTTCAACGAGAACTTTAATTTCCACCGTAACATGTACTTCCAGCGGTTTTTCAACTACTTCATTTGGCTGTTGGACTTCTTGTACGAAAGGACCCGCTATGCTATTCTTGAAGGACCCCAGCATCTCTTTATGGATCACCCCGACCCTGATCCTGCCCCTGTCCCAATTGATTCAACGGCGACCCAACAAACAAATGATGATGAGCAAGCAGAGGACTGGGATGCGTACATCACGAATAAGGTGTACAAGAGAAACAAGTACACGACAATTCGAAATGTTATTGAAATTGGTCCGCCTGAGGATGCTCCAATAGAGACTGCAGACAAGCGCCCATCGAGTGAGTTGGCAACGGAAAAAATGGCCGACTATCGCTTAAATCCACCATTTTGGGTGCAAGTCCTATTTGATTTGATATGTTGGCTTGTGATCATAGTTTCTGTCGCGTATTTGGTGGGATTTATATTGCGGAAATTGAAGCGAAAGCCGAAGGTACAGCCACAGACACAAGAGGCAGACAACAACGAGCTTGCGACCGAATTCCATGCAAACCAGGAGGAGCAGTTCCCTAAGTCGAATGCAGAAGATGACCAACCTAAGGAGGTGGTGCCAAATGCAGCTGATGAGAACGACGCGAAGGAGCCGGCGGTACTACATTTGCCGAATTCCGGTCATGAGGTGAAGGATCAGGTGCCAGAAGCCAATTTATGTGCGTCCGAGCTAATGCAAGATATGGACGATGGAAAGGAGAAGGCGAAATTCCTGGGACCGAATGTGAACGTAAGTGCATCCCAATACAAGCCTGTTATTAGCTTTGCTTTGCCGAATCTTTCGAAAGTTGCTACTGAATTCAATATCATGCAGGTTGAAATCCAGAAGGAGCAGTTCCCTATGTCGAATGCAGATGACCAACCTAAGGAGGAGGTGCCAAATGCAGCTGATGAGAACGACGCGAAGAAGCCGGCGGTACTACATTTGCCGAATTCCGGTCATGAGGTGAAGGATCAGGTGCCAGAAGACAAGTTATGTGCGTCCGAGCTAATGCAAGATATGGATGATGGAAAGGAGAAGGCGAAATTCCTGGGACCGAATGTGAACGTAAGTGCATCCCACTACCAGCCTGTTATTAGCTTTGCTTTGCCGAATCTTTCGAAAGTTGCTACTGAATTCAATATCATGCAGGTTGAAATCCAGAAGGAACAGTTCCCTATGTCGAATGCAGAAGATGACCAACCTACGGAGGAGGTGCCTGCTATGCCGTATAACGCGGATGATGGAAAGGATGAGGCTAAACGTAAGTACATACGAAGTGCATACGAATACATGCCTGATCTTAACTTCCCTTTGCCAAATCCGTCGAAAGTTGCGACTGAATTAGATGTCATGCAGGAGCCGGAAACCGCTTTGTCGTATAACGCGGATGATGGAAAGGAGGAGGCCAAATTCCTTGGGCCGAATGCCAACGTAAGTGCATCCGAACACAAGCCTAATGTTAGCTTTGCTTTGCCCCCAAAAGTTACAATCGAACCAAATGTAATGCAGGAGACAGAATTGAAGTTGAACGAGTCAAAGGAGGAGGCGGAATTCCCTTTGGAAGTTGCTGCAGATGCAAAGGAGGACATGCCGAAACCCTCTGCTGAGAATGAACTTGACTCCGAGGTCTTAAAAGAGACATTCTATTTACCAAGCGGAGAAGTATACCACATGGGCTGCCGCTACCTGAAAGAAGAGGAAATCGCTACCAAAACCGATGAGGAGTAAAAATATATTACATAAATATAGATTTAGTTTACCTACATCATCATATCAACCAGGATATTCAACAATTTGATTTTGTCTTTAGATCTTATTCAAATACTAACACTTTGATTACAAAATAAAACTAATTCAACTAAGATAATCAGTATGCCGTTACCTCAAAGAAGAGGAAATCGTTGCCAAAACCGATGAGGAATAAAAATATATTACATAAATATAGATTTAGTTTACCTACATCATCATATCAACCAGGATATTCAACAATTTCATTTTGTCTTTAAATCTTATTCAAATACTAACACTTTGATTACAAAATAAAACTAATTCAACTAAGATAATCTGGTAATCAACTGTGGCTAAAGAAGGTAAAATATTTTTATACCCGTAACAGGCAGAAGGAAACATTTCGGATCATATAAAGTATATACAGGGTGGGGCAACATAACTCTCGTATCTGAAATGAGCGTCATTCCGCTCAACGATAACCTGGAAGGTTTTACTGTAAGCCGAATTCTTCCCGATGACCTCCATCTTTATCCGTACAAGTTGGCCATGGCACAGAATCTTTCAGATTGCGACTTGAACTCTCGAAGAAATGAATGTGAAGCGTTTCTTGAAAACGTCCCTGACGATGCCATTGTGTTTTTCAGTGATGAAGTTCACTTTCACCTGAGCGGATATGTCAATAAACAAAACATGCGATGACAAACCCTCGACAACTCCATCCGAGGCCTTTGCACTCGCCAAAGGTCACAGTTTGGTTGCGCTGCGTTGCGATCACTGACCGACGGTTGGATAAATAGGCCTCTACGGCAAATGCTCTTTGCACGTTGCTCCACCGCATGATCACGCCTGACTGGGAGGTAACAAAACTTTAAGACCTCACCTTACGAATGAAACCACACCCAGCCCTCCAGGTTATCGTTGAGCGGAATGACGCTCATTTCAGATACGGGAGTTGTGTTGCCCCACCCAGTATATTCTTGATAGCTTTTTGCAATGGGAGGGGGGATGTAGTCTAAATTCTAGAATTTTTCGCTGTATTGTTATCGGTTTTAGTATTCGGCTTTTTTCAAAAATATTACATAAAACAAATTATCTTCGATGGACCCCGAATTTTAAAAAATTATCATGCTTAAAAGTGGCAGCGTCATTCTTAGTTTCTTTTTAAATCTTTATCTTTAAATCAAAATTTTAAAATTTTAGGTTAAACACAAATGTCTTAAAACGAGAAGGCAAAGCTAACTTCGTTTGTGCCGAAGTTTTTATACCCTTGCAAATGCTGTTTTTGAAATGTCAGAGTTTAAGAACGCTTACATAAAAATCAAAAATGTTTCTAACTAAAATCCATTTTCCGACAGATAAACATCTGATTTCAAACATATCAAATTAACAATCGATGAGCGTAAGAACGATAAAATTTAAAACAAAAAAGTTATTCTCACTAAGACTCATTTTCCGACCGATCGGTCCAATGGCAGCCTTTAGATATAGTCATTCGATTTCGACCAAATTTTGCGAATATATTTGAAAGCATACAGAATTAGTAATCAGTGAGTTTAAAGACGCTAACATTAAAAACAAAAAAAAATTTCTTACCAAGAACTATTTTCGACCGATCGGTCCTATGGCAACCATAAGATATAGTCACCCGATGTCGATCAACTTTTTCAAATTAGTTTGAAACCGTGTAATATTAAGAATCACCGACCTTAAGAACGATTTACTTAAAAATAAAAATGTTTTTTTTTCACTAAGACAAATTTTCCGACCGATGGTTCCCATGGCAGCTATAAGATATAGTCATCCGATGTTGACCAAAATTTGAAAATCTGTCTGAAAGCCTATAATATTAATAATGGCCGAGTTTAGGTACGCTAACATTGAAAACAAAAAAGTTTTTCTCACTAAGACCCATATTCCGACCGATAGTTCCTATGGCAGCTATAAGATATAGTCATCCGATTTTGACCACAGTTTGCAAATCTGTTTGAAAGCATGTAATATTATTAATGGACGAGTTTAGGGACACTTACATTGAAAACAAAAAAGTTTTTCTCACTAAGACCCATTTTTTTACCGATGGTTCCTATGGCAGCTCTGTGCAAATTTCAGCTAGATATCTTTAAAACTGAGAGACTAGTACGCGTAGAAACAGACAGACGGACGGACAAAGCTCAATCGACTCAGCTCGTCGCCCTGATCAAGAATATATATAGTATATGGGGTCGGAAATGAATATTTCTATGCGTTGCAAACTTCTGGGCAAAATTATAATACCCTTTGCAAGGTTATAAAAATGTGATGGTATTATTTGTTGTTGGTGGAAATATCGCAACGCGACCAATCCTGGTCAATTGTGCCCCTCTCGTAGCAGCCTTATTTCAGGATTTTTGGGGATTCTAGGTTACTGATATTGTTTGGGTGTAAAATGTGTTTCACAAATCTGCTGAGTCTGCGCCTCACTAGAGCTAAAGCATCGCAGTGTGGTTAGTATATGTTCAGAGGAGGAATATCTGCATAGATGGGTATTTGCAGTGATTGGAAAGGTACCCAATTTTCTTACCTAGGTAAAAGGTAATGTCAAAAGGTAGAAGGTAAATGTCAAAAAATATACTTACTTAAGGTAAAAGGTATGCGGAATATCCAGTAAAGGTACAAAAAATTTACTTTTAAATTAAAAAGGCATGGTTCATCAATTTATATTAGCAATAAATATTAGCTGTACGGGCTTAAATCAAACTATAAGGTTTACAAATTTAACATTTTAATTTCATATGATTTTATATTATTAAAAGCTTTCTTATATACCATCTGGCTTTTTTAATATAACAAGATTTTTTTTTTTATTATTTATTTTGTTTCTAAATTTTCTGTCACCTTGTGTAAATGTGGCAACTTAATTTAGATTGTGTAGATATTCTCTTAACTTTAATATAACAAGAGTTTCGAATATTTTGTCACCTATGCTTATGTCTCCATCACAGCACGGGTTTATGAAGCGCCGGTCTACATCAACAAATCTTCTCGAGTTTCAAGCTGAAAAATCAGTCAGATGTTATCTTCATAGATTTTAGCAAGGCATTTGATTCAGTTAATCACCTTTTGCTTTTAAAGAAGTTTTCACTTTTAGGTTTTCCTAACCCTTTAGTCAACTGGATTTCAATGTACTTGGCAAACCGCACACAGAAAGTCTTATTTAACAACAATCTCTCTCTAAGGGAGTCACCTAGAACCGTTGCTTTTTGGATTATTCATAAGCGTCCTTCCTTCTGTCATTGAAAATTCTTATGTGTTGATGTATGCAGACGATGTTAAAATTTGTATGCAGTTCACAGTGTCTGTTGCAAAACGTCATTAACCACCTTCAATCTTGGTGCATTAACAACTTGCTGTACCTTAACCACTCTAAATGTAGTGCTATGTCCTTTTTACCGCTCTGCCCCATTTATGGGTAACTATTCCCTGGGGCCGCACAACCTGGAGCGCATACATGCTGTAACTGACCTTGGCGTATTATTCAGCCATAATATGAACTTTTCTGATCACATTGGGATTATCGTTAGCAAAGCCAAAGGGGTGTTCGAATTTGTTAAACGTTGGTCTAAAGAGTTTGATGACCCATACACCACTAAGCTTCTTTACGTCTCACTTGTCCGACCTATACTTGAGTACTACTCATGCGTAAGGTCACCACAGTACATACCAGGGCCTTATTGAGTCGGTGCAGAAGCAATTTCTCCTGTTCGCCTTACGTGGACTAAACTGTAAACCATCGTATGTGGACAGACATAAACTAATTTTTCAATCCCAGCTAGATCTACACGACAATTCCGACCATTTTTTTTATATATAAGTAGATCTAATTTCGAATCTCATGAGCCGTTCCGAATTATATGCACGTTGTACAACGATATATACCATTTGTTAAATTCTGAGGGTTCGATGTTGGAAAATGTTTCTAATATTTTGATATACTTATCTTCCCAGAGATTGTAAATCTTTAACTCCGCCCACCTGATGTGAGTCGGAGCACATCATAAAAATGTTCTCCTAAATCGGACGGAGGCGGGATTAGGATTAACTATATTTTAAAATTTATTTTTTATATTTTATTATTATGTTGACAGCTAAATTTGTCAACTCTATTAAATAACATACAATTTTTCTTATTGGTATAGGTATTTGGCCTCTATGGCTAAAAATTCTTTCAATATTCAATAGGTGCAGACCTAGGCAAGATGGTATTTTGATACTTAAGTATAGATTCAAAAGATTTGCTTTAAACGGCTAGATAAGTTAAAACTTCAAATTCAATATTAGTATTTTCATAACAATTCTTAGTTTCATCCAATCTTACATTACTGGTATCGTAAAAGTATTTAGAATCCTTTGTATTTGAACTCTCATTGACAACAGTTTTCAAATTTTCCGTAATTTCTTAAAAACACTTTATCGTAGTAAATCGTTTTAAAACTCTATTTTAAAGAGCATCTTTAAGTGAAGTTTATGTATTACTTGAAGTAAAGAAAATGTCAGTAACATTATTCAATTCATGCAAAAAATCAATTTCTGTATTTGCAAATAATGGTTTTTTTATGGGTGTACAAACACTTTTTAAATTGTGTTATGTTGAATCATGAACGCTGTCATGAAAACTGTTTCATTCTGTGGCGCAAGCATCTATTAACTTAAGTTTACAAATTTTCTCCACTTCATCTCCAAATTGCAATTGCTTTTACTTAAGAAAATTTGTACTACCGTTTGAATGATGTGTTTTTAGTAGAGCCTGTCCAACATCTTTCCTGACAACTAAGTTCAAAGTGTGTGTGATGCATATCTAAAGTGTCTTGCTAAAATAATTTCAATATTAGTTGAACTATCCAGCTCTATTAGCATTAAGTCAGATTCTTCTAAGAACTCTGACTCAAAGTTTCTTTTAAAACTGCTTACAGAAGTTGGTTGCATTATCTGTAGCTGTTCCAAATAGTTGGATATCTCTAAGTCGGTATTTGCTATGAACTTCAGCTTATATAGTAGCAATTAATTCATATGTGTGTGTGGGTAAATTGCACACGCTTATATGATTGATTGCTATCTATGTATTGGCCGGTAACACGAAAGTAACTTTTGTTAAGGCAACTCCAGATATCGGCAGTATCGGTATAAAATGAGTATTTTGAAAAATACCGCCGATATTCTTCTGTCTGTCTGTTTCTACGCGTACTAGTCTTTCAGTTTTAAAGATATCTAGCTGAAACTTTGCACAGAGTCTTCTTTTTACTGCACGCTGCTAATATGTTGGAACCGATCACATCGGATGACTTTATCTTATAGCTGCCATAGGAACCATCGGTCTTAGTTAGAAAAACTTTTTTATTTTCAATGTTAGCGTCTCCAAACTCGGCGATTGTTAATTTGATATGTTTTCAAGAAGATTCGCAAAATTTGGTCGTAGTCAGACGCTATCTGTAGGAACATGGGTTTTAGTTAGAAAAATTTGTGATTTTAATGATAGCGTTCTTAAACTCTAATATTTCAAAAACAGCAGCGCCACAGACGAAGTTAGCTTTGCTTTCTCCTTATATATATTATCGATCAAATCGGTTCAATATGTAGATTTCTGAAAAAATGTCTTAAATTAAAAGTTTTCTTTTACTTAGTAGATCACAGAAGACTTTATATCGTCAACTCAAATATATAATTTGATTTTATTAGCCTTCTTTCAAAAAAAACGAATGATCCTGCTGAAGGAACTATCGCACTACCAAATTTGGCACTCAAATCCTAATCTTTCTTTAATTTTGAAGCGATATTAACTTGAAATTTTTTCGAAAATGGGCCAAAACGGGCAGGAGGGTTTAATTACACATTAATCTATAAACTTTTGTGAAAAATTTGTCGTTTTTAGTGTTGTGCAGCAAAAAAAAGTTGTACTCCACGAGACACGATTACCTTTGTTAGCTTTTCGCTGTAAAAATACACCAATAACAATTGAACAGACAAAATAAAATACACAATATCAGCAAATCGGATTCTAAAACATATATTTGGCATATCTGTACAAATATTTTACAAATTTTCAATTTATACTGTCTTTAATGTATAAGCCACAGCAATCTGGCAAAGTCTATCATTATTTGAAACCGATTTTCGATAAGTCAAAAGTGCATTTAATCAGTTGACTTTGACTGCCTTTAAAATTGATACCACCTTCAAACCATAGCATAATTTCAGGGTGTACTCTCTAACAAGAGGAATTCTAGGCTGATTTTCACAAAAAAGTTGAATTCTCAAGCCTTTATTCGACTCATGGAGTTAATAAATAGCGCTAATTATCAGTGGTTGAAGCGTGGAAGCAACAAGTATGCTGATGAGTGAATTGTGGTCAATTCCGAAACAGCCGGTTGTCCAGACATACCATTGCTATCCCAATAATGTTGTGTGTTGACTTTACAATCAACCATTTATTGACAAAAGCAAAAAAATTTGACTTAAAAAATTTGTTTAATACAGATTTTTCTTATCTTGTGTATGGACAAATATAAGATCAATTTGATTTCGTGTTATAAAAACATAAAATATCTGACTTTATGCCAAAATTTGGGTTTTCTAAGCACTGTGCATTGACAACAAAAAAGTTTTTCTTGGATAGTTTCTATGTCAGCTATATGCTATAGTCAACCGATTTGGATGGTACCGATAGAAGACTTTGTTTAAAATTTCAGCTTGGTAGCTTTTTAAACTGAGAGATTAGTTTCTGTAGAAATAGACAGACTCAGCTCGTCGTCCTGATGAAGAATGTATATAGTTTATAAGGTCGGAAATGATTTCTTCTCCGTTACACAAACTTAATATACTCTGTGTACCTTTGGTACAGAGTATAAAAATGTTGCCACTTTTCGACAGTCTCCCTCAGAATCGAAGTCGGACAGAGCCGACTTTAACTAACACTCTCGTTATTGAATACTTCAAGCAATAGTCGAATGAATCAAGTTCATAATTTTTATGCTTCATAACGCATGGTTCTATTTCTATGGCTTCCAAAAAGAGTCTGATGTTAGAAATTGGAAAATATGCCTCTACCTCGTGTAACCTTATATGTAAAGTTCAGGTTGGTCCGGTTCGAGGGACACCAAAAACCCAAACTAAACCGGTTCTACGGGACCGGTTTGCAGCCTCAAACTAAAATGGTTTCCTTTAATTCAAAAAATGAATAGAGGAAAGCAAACTTCGGCTCGACCGAAGTTTAAATAAATTTGCAGCTTGTATAATTTAGCTAAATTAAGGTTTTACATAATTTTCGTTAAACATTCTAAGCTGAGTTATTTCTCAAACTTAGCAATATATGGCGTTACTATATTGACCATTTGCTTGCCAGATTGTTATATAGCAGCTATACGATATATTCAACAGATTTTGACCACATTTCCAAAAATTGTGTGGACACCGATAATGTTCATAACTGCAAAGTATGAAGACGCTACCATTCAAAACAAAAAAGTTTTTCTCACTAAAACTACTTTTCTATATATTATCAGCTATATTTTATAGTCATCCGATTTGGATCAAACTTGGCACAATTGTGTGGTAGCTTAAAATATTGATCACCAACAAGTTTGTGAGCAATAGCATTGAAACCAAAAAAGATTTTCCTACTAAAACTTTTTTTCAGAACTATCTTTTCTATGGCAGCTATACTATATAATTGTCCGATTTACATAAAACTTGGTGGAATTATGTGAAAGCATAGAAAACTGATAAATACAAGGCTTGGTGCCGTTTGCGTTGAAAACAAAAACGTTTTTCTCACTAAAACTAGTTTTTTGACCAATGGTTCCTATGGCAACTGTATGCTATAGTCATCCAATTTGGATCAAACTTAAAAGAACTGTGTGATAGCTTATAATATTGATCAGCAGCAAGTTTATGAGCCATAGCATAGAAAATAAAAAAGTTTTTCCTACTAAAACTTTTTTCAGAACTATCTTTTGTATGACAGTTATACTTTATAGTTGTCCGATTTTCATCAGACTAGATTTAGTTATGTGAAAGCATAGAAAACTTGTAAATACGACCCCAAGCCTCGTTTGCGTTGAAGACAAAAAAGTTTTTCTCACTAAAACTACTTTTTTGACCGATCGTTCCTATGGCAGCCTTATGCCAAAGTCATCCGATTTCAATCAAACTTGGCACAATTGTGTAGTAGCTTAAAATATTCATCAGTAACAGTTTTTCAGGACTATCTTTTCTATGGCAGCTATACTATATAGTTGTCCGATTTTCATAAAACTTGGTGGAATTATGTGAAAGCATAGAAAACTGATAAATACGAGGCTTGGGGACGTTTGCGTTGAAAACATAAAAGTTGTTCTCACTAAAACTAGTTTTTTAACCAATGGTTCCTATGGAAACTGTATTATATAGTCATCCGATCCGACCGGTTTCGGCAAATGTGTGGCGTATTTGTACCTAAAGACTTCGTGCAAAGGGACAGAGGGACATGGCTATATCAACTTAGCTAGTCATGCTAATCAAGAATATATTTACTTTAGGTGGTCGGAGATGCTTTCTTCTATGCGTGTAATATATCCTCTGCAAGAGTATAAAAAGTTGAAGTCCAGTTCGGGTTCAGGTTGGACAAGTCATAAGTCTAAAAGGTTTGGTTCAAGATCCGGTTCAAGGCACTCCCAAAAACCCGAACTGAAACGGTTCTACGTGGCTCCGCGTTAAACTAAAAGGCTTTCCCTTCGTTTAAAATAAAAAATTTTACAATAAAATTTATAGGAGCTAACCAGAAGATATCAAAGTGGAGGTTGGAAATTTCGCGAACCGGGTTTTTTAAAAGCTTTTTATGAGTATAATGGTGCAGATGGTGATGAAGCCAGTTTGTAGCCTTAATCTTAAGTATCTAATGTATTTAAGAAACTGATTCTAAAGAATCTTATGAGCTATTTTTTTTAACAACTTTAAGGCCTCATTATGGGACCTCATGTTCTGTGTGAGGTTTGCCAAGGTCCATAAAAACTTTAAAAAGTTTTCTAGTACAAAAATGCCGAAATATGAACTAAATTTGTACTGAAACGTCGTTCCTGATTCTTGCTCAGTTATGCCTTATTGTTCAGTTGTACTTGATGAATTGTGTAGTACAATACTTTTGAGAATGGCAGCAAAACTGCACAGCTTTATAATACTAACTCTATGTTAGGGCCAAAGTTGAGCTCAAGGCAAATCTTTTCGAAATTTGTACATTTCCTTTGTTTATATATTATTTGTATATATATTTTTTAAATGATCACAAAAAAAAAGTAATCAAAGAGCAAACTAAGCTAAGGGTAAGGTAAATCCCTTCAATATGCTTAACACACTTAAAAACTTACAACTATTTACACATAAATTTCTGATCTAAAAAAAAAATTGATTTTTTTTTTTTTACAAATTTGTTTAACCATCTCGTCATCGGCGTTTTTGTACGTTTTTAAAGCTTACAAGATATGAGAGAGAAAGAGAGGGAAGAGGGGGAGTGGGATGGTATGGGATGGGTTGGTATGGAATGCCTTATGGCCTATTAATAGTCAGCCCAGTTTACGTCTTCTGGGCGTGGCAATGGCTGCCGCCGCCGCCGCCGCTGCCGCTGCCGAAGTAGTAGCCTGCGCTGTGCTGTTGGCCATCACGGGCAGAGCCAGAGCCAGGGGTTTCTTTAGCCCGGGACCCGCCGCATACTGTAAATGCTGCACCACCGACAATTGCGGCTGCTGTTGCTTTAGCAATTTGGCCGCTGCATGCGCCTCGGCCGCCACTATGGGATGATGCACTGTTAATGTTTTGGCCTGGCTGCTGCTCTCGCAATCATCATCATCTGAGATCAGGGATATGCTTAGGTCGCTGGATAGTTTCAGCGAAATGGGCGTCGGCGGTGTGGGCACCACCAGGGGAGCCACTTTGGCACGCAGGGCGGGCGACAGTTTCTGCAGCTGCTCGGGCAACATATCCTGCGCATATTCGGGCATGCCACTCGAGGCCAAACCCTCGCGCAGCTTGCTCAGCGACAGCTCATAGATGCGATTGGCAATCACCGTGTGCACGGTGGTCTCATCCGGCAGGGAGGCGGTCAGGCCGCCGCCCACATCCACCGCCAGGTAGCCGTTGTGCGTGGTTGAGGACGAGGAGGAGGGTGTGCGACAGCCATTGCGTTGCAGCTGAGCAGCGGCAGCGGCTGCTGCAGCGGCACGACAATTCGCTGTGGTGGCGGTGCGTGGCACTAGCGATACGGTGACCTCCTCCACTGTTTCGCAGAGTGTGAGCGGTGCCAGTGGCGGGGGCGAGCTACTGAAATGCTGACGACGCTGGGGCTGTTCCTCATCCTCATCTTCACTGGTCAGTATGCAGATGCTATCGTTGAGTAGCAAAGTTGGAACAACAGGTTTCACCACCACCTCCTCGTCGTCGTCGTCGTCTGAAAGCAGATCTATGGTTATATCCGCGGGCAGATGGGCAGCCACTTGACGCAACTGTTTCCTTTGCCTGCCCCGGTCAGTCTTGCGCATCTGCATTTGGGCCATAAACAGCTGCTGGCGTTCCTGCCGACGTTCCAGCCAGCGGCAGCGTCGCCGTTTCAGGCGTCGATTGTCAAACAATCTGGGCGATATGTAAAATGGTTCGGAATGTTGTGGTTGTGGTTTGTGATTCATTTTATTGTTGGGATGAACTGCAGCTCTAGCTTGGGCCCTGGGTCAGGTACAGTTCTGCTGGAACTGCGGCGGCTGCTGTTGCAACTTGCATAATTGCGTTTTAGCTATCAACCATCAAAATCCACTGGGACTGATGCGGTCCTAGTTGTCCGCGTCCTAGTCGCAGCACCTTGGGTATCGTCTATTAAACATTTTGAGCTGTGTGGTAAATGCTTTTTGAATTTAAGCTTAAGGATTTTGTGTTGTTTTTACTCTTTTTCGTGATGTTGCTTCTTCTTCTTCTTGTTTATTTTGTTGCAGTGTGACCGCGCTACAAAAACAACCAAAATACTTTAGCGCCAAAAAGGCGCTCGTGTCACGAGGGCATAAAAGTTGGGAAAGTTAATTAATAAAGCATGACGAATTCTACCGATCGTAGCAAATAGTTTGGTTAAACAAACAAAATCTCTGAGAAATTCGACAAAAAATAAATTGCGGTGCGGTGACGGTCGTCGAATAATAATAATAAATAAATAATAATAATTTACTCACGATGGGTTTTAGCCCATAGAGTTCTCGCCCATAGAGTTCCTAACGACATAGTTCAAGCAAAACGAATTCAAATCTAAAGCTAAGTTCACAAATGTTTCGATGTTTCTCCAGCTCGAATTGATCAGCTGTGAACAGCTGTTGGACGCGATCTAAATCACTTTCATGAATACCGCGACTCAAATACTGGCTCTTGCGTTTTGCTCACATAGCGGCTACCGCGAATGGGTCACACTTAAACCGCCGACTCAAATACTGGCCCTTTCCTACTGCTCACATAACGGCTACCACACTCACACCTTACTCTTTTTCTCCCATGGCTCTGTCTCTTTCACTCTTGCCTATTTCCATTCTCAGTTTTGTTTTGTGTGTGTTTGTGATCAGATCGGTCCGGTTCGTTGGCAACAGCAAAAGCAACAGAGAAAATAAAAGTTAAAATCCGAACAGTAACTGAATTTTTTGTTGTTTTTTTTGTTTTGTTGTTAAACTATTTTTTTTTTGTTGTTGTTTCCGTTTTTTGCCCTCACCAAGTTACCTGCCAGAATCAACAACAGCGAAAGGAGAAGAATGAATGATGAGGGGGAAAAGCAGTTGTAGTTGCGGTAGTATTAGTACTAGGAAAAAAATGGTGAAGTGACAACAACAACAACAACAAAGAAACACACAAATAAAAATTTATAAATAAATATATAAAAAAAAAGTAAAAAAGAGCGCAAAAATTATACGTCCACAACAGCAGCAAATAGCGCACAACAACAACAACAGCAGCAACAACTTGGTCGTTGATACATACAAACAAATTTACGTACAGATACAATATATAACAAGTTGTGGTACAAGTGTGCGCGCGTGTGTGTGTGTGTGAGTGTTTTATTTTTTTATTGTGAAAACATTTAAAGTTTTAAAAACAATAACAACAACAACACCATCAGTAGAGCGGCAGAGCGAGAGCGAGAGAGAGAGAGGTACGTACACACATACAAACAGACAGCCAAACATATGTACAATACATACAAATTCAAATTGGATTGGGGGCTTATTCTTGTTAGATTCGGTTCGTCAAGTGCCGCAATAATTCATACAAAGTCAAATTGGAATTGGGCTTATTCTTATTGGGCTTATTTTTATTCCGTTTATATGTAAAATGCGTGTTTTTGTTCGGCTGCACGAGCTCCTAAGATATTTGTGCTGAATTGGAAAAAAATTTCGCCCGCTGACAATCACACACACAGACAGAGAGAGTGCGGAAGAGAGAGAGCGCCAACAATAACAACATACATATGAATGTACGTATGTATGTTTGTGGAGTACAACTGCACAGAGGGGCCCAAGCAGCAGGTGGAATTGGAATCTACTGGGAAAACTACACAAAATTGAATTTGTTAAAACTTCTTTAACAAAATCCGCCCGCAAACTGGATATGTCAAGTTTTAATTCAATCTGTGTCTGATCAATTGTCGTTTTTCACAGAAAGAGGGGGCGGGGGGAGGTGGGGCAGTAGATAATTGTATGCATGTACATCAGACTGAACTTTCCCAATGTGAATTGAATTCGATCTATTAAGGTTTACATAAACAATTTCTCTGTGGCATTTTTAAAATTTGCATTTGTGGTTACTAAAATTGGTATTTAAGTAGATTTCTTATCACACACTTTCCAACTTGGTACTAGAAATCTGTGTATAAGAACTCGTATAAGAACAGTTAACAGTTACTTTTTCTTTCGCTCACATATCTCTGATCCTGGCTCTCTGAAAGTTTGTTTACTATTATCCGTTTAGTGATGGGGGAAAATATCGATACATCGCATTGAATATCAATATGCAATCCATGGATTGACCCAGAAATCAGTAGATATTATTCTGTAGGGAGGAGGGACTTAAGCTTGAACAGCAGGCCCTCGTGCCAAACGCAATCGAATGCCTGTCTTATATCCAGCAAGACCGCCGAGCAGTATTGAAAGTTCTCAACTGATTTTAAGATATGGTTTGAGAGTCTGTGAACCAGTTGCGGCGCACAGTGTCCTCTGCGAAAACCAAACTGATGGTCTGGTAAAGCATCTTCGACAACATTCTTCCAAGAAATATTCTTAAAAATATTTTAGAGAAAGTTGACCGGTAGGAGTCGGGCTTTGAGAGATCCTTGCCCTTCTTGGTAATCATTACGATTACCGCAGACTTCCAAGTTGTCGGGAAGTATTGGTATCGTAACATCGCGTTGAACATTAGCAGGAACCAGGTAATCAAACCGAATCGTAATTCGGTTTCGGTTCCGGAAACTTATGTTTCGGTAAAAGGTTCTGTTTTGGTTCTAACATTATTAATGTATTCGGTTCCGTATCGGTACCTGGATTTTTATTTCGGTATACCGTTACGTACCGGTATGAACCATTAAAATATAAAGAAAGATCGGACATTGGTTTTGCGTCCACCCAATTTCATAGCGAATATATAATAGTTACACCCCGGTAAACAAACGTTCTACACTTATCTGACGTTTTCAAAGACATACTTAACAACAATTGTAGAAACATTTCTAGTTTACTGACCACCATTTAACTTCATCTTCTTTGTTTTGTAAACATTTTAAGCTCAGGAACCTCCCGAGGTTCGAACCCATCGTGAAGTATAAGATTCGGTTCGATGACCGGTTCCTTTTCAAACCTGAGGATTTGGTTCGAACCTTGTTTCATAACATCTGAAATATTTGAAACATTTCTGCCTCAATTTTCCATGAATTTCAGCAAATCGGTTAAAATTAAAACCTTCTTGGCCTTATTTTTGTTGAAGAGGACACATTAAACTTACTATTTGATATATCTATAAAAAGCTATTTACTAAGGGAAACGCTATCAATCATACGTCGCCTTCCAAAAGTCCCTAGTTGTTCCAATGTTTAGATATATCCTGTTACAACTTGACTATTACTTTATTTCTCTTCTCATAGTCGGAATATTCCCAGTTTGGATATGATTTACAAAACTGATCTCCATTGGAGAATGCACCAACCGATCCAAGTACTAAGCAATGATTTATTTTCCCTCCGTAATATAAAGAAACTTGTAAAAGTCGACTTTAATAATTTTCTGGACCGAACGTTTTTCCAAATAAAAGAATTCCGGCTCGGGTTCAGGTTTTCAAGTTACTTAATGGACTTTGAAGGTCCGGTTCAATTGACCCCAAAAAACCCGAACCCGGCTCTGTGGGGCTCAGTTTAGGATCGGTTAGCAGCCTTGAAAATGAATAATGATTCATGTCATTAAACTGTTTTGTGAAAATACTGAATTATTTGTATTTTCCTGTTTCTTTTCATACAATTACATGTATGAATCGAATTAGGCTCCACTTTCAGCTAACGGATTTGTGACAGAGCTGCTGTCCTCATTCAGTTTCACTTGAACAGAAATGGATAACACAAACATTATTCTGTTCAATGAGGGTCTAAGAATATAGGAAGCAATATTTTTAAAAAGACGTCTCGCGTTTTTCTATTTCACAATTCAAAAGTTTTGCTAAACCAGACTCTATTTTTGAAAGCTTACGATATAACCAAATTGCGTAAAAGTCCCCCTAAACCAAGTGCCAGCTTTACATATCTTGTTTTTGCACCCAGAACCGTAACTGTACCGGTACAATGTTCATTTCGGTCTTTTCGGTTCCAAAAATATCGGTTCTCGAATGGGTTCTGTTCTGCTTCTGAGTTTTAATCGGTTTTTTTAGGTATACGGTTCTGGTTCTGGTTCCGATTTGATTCCCTGGCAGGAACAGAACTCCCACTTCAGGAAGTAACTCAACATCGTCAAAGCCCGTCCTGGATGTTCGATGTTAGTTGTGCTCAGTGTGATTAGCCTATAGCCGATAATCTGATGGATGCAGAACCAATGACCGATACGGAACCGAACACCGAAATAATGTTGAAACCAAAACAGAACCTTTTACCGAAACATAAGTTTCGGTATGTACCAAAACCGGAAACGGAACCGAAACACGATACGGTTTGCTTCTTAAACATGGCCATTATTATTACGCAGATTTGCAAATTTCGGTCAAAATCGGATGACAATATCTAATAGCTGCCATAGAAAAATGGGTCTTAGTGAGATCAACTTTTTTGTTTTGAATGTTAGCATACCCAAAATAGGCCATTACTAATATTATATGCTTTCACACAAATTTGCAAAGTTTGATCAAAATCGGATGACTATATCTTATAGCTACCAAGGGGTCGATCGGTCCCTTTTATTTTCTGTGTGAATTTTGAAATAAATTTAGAATAATGATTAGTAGACATCGGATTTTACATATTTGCATATTTTGAACCGCATGTCCGATTTAAGTTCTGATTGCACACATCTTATTTTTATTGAAAAACGATCTCCGCGAAGTCCGCTAAAAACCATTTTGCATAAATTGCATATTTGCATAAATTGCGTATTTGCATACAAAAAATATGCAATATATGTAAAAAACCTATTTTTTTATGAAATGACATATTTCAGATACATTATAATCCTAATAGGCCAGGGTTAATGTGTTCTTTTTGTGATTTTGTGCTCACCATTTTCTGATTTTGTTGCAAATCCGTTTCACTTTGTAAATCAACTTCATCAATTCCACTTTTAATTAATTAAAATGCCGAAAATAAGCGATAAAAAAACACGTTTGATTCCAAAATGGCTAAAAGAATTGGAATGAAACTGTTTTGAAATACAGGAAGACAACTTTGTCTGTCTGGGATATAACTCTCTATTTTCTCTGTAACTGGTATCTATTGTCTCCATACATAAATAAAACCAACAACAGTCGCAAAGGGATAACAGTTACGCTCTGAAATGTTATTGTTGTTTCTGCATGGGATTTTTGTTCTACACGCATACCTTATTTGAGTGAATGTGTGTCGTTTACTCTCTCGCGCTCTAAGCAAAAGCGCCTAGTTCAAAATGTTGGCTTCATAGTTATCTTAGGTCGTTTGAAAATTTTGCAAATTTCGCGATTTCCTTGACCATTTGATCTACTCCTACTATTTACCAGCCGGTTTACCCTTCTTTATGATAATCTAAATTCAAATGAGATTTTTTGAAATTTCGCAATTTTTTTGACCATTTGTTCCACATCTTTATTTACCCGTGTACTCTAGCCGTCCATAAAATCTTCATATAAATCTGAAATTAATGAACAATTTAGAAATTTCGCAATATTTTGGAACTTTCAAGGCACACCTTTCATTTGCTCGGTCTACAACTCCCATTTAACCGTCTATATATGCCATCTATATATTTTTAATAATAATCTAAGCTCAAGAATAAGAATTTTTGCAAATTTCTCAATTTTTATAAATTTTTTATGCAATTACATATTTTACATATTTGTAAAATATGCAAAATTTGCATATATTGAATATGCCGTTTCCAATGGAAAGTGGGTTATTTAATTAGTTTAAATACAAATTTTCGCCTCAATCAACCTTCATTAAAAAAAGTGCATAAAATCCGATGTCTAATGATTAGCCATTCCTATGAACGCTCTTACTTGGGTCACATTGGCTGGAATCGGACAATTGATCACGCTTTTGCATCTATCCATATTCTTTTGCAATCCATTTTTGTCAATCGTGAACCCTAAGTATGATACATTTTCTTGCAAAAAATGACATTTGCTTATGTTAAGCTTGAGTCCTACAGTTTGTACACTGTACTGCACTCTTGAACATTTTTTCCTGTTACTGTGTAATATCGTCTTGATATACACCCAGCGCCACAAAAAAAACCGCAGTCTAAATATTCACATACTTGTATGTTTTCTTGCTTGGGGTTTCTATAAATGTTTTCCGAATTGCCCAATTATTTTTTTTTTACTGATTAATGGAATATTTTTAAATAAAAGTGCATAGCAATTTTTATGAATTCTTATGAATGTTAGTTTTTTAGAAAAATGTTTTTTTCCAGACCCATATTAATTTTGGTGACTTTTCATAATTATGACAACTTATACTCAACAAATAATGATATTTCTCCAAAAGTATACTTAATTTGCTAAAATCTAATATATATTTTTTATCAAATTAATGTTAATTTTTTTTTTTTAATTTAAATTAGTACTTTGTAGTACCCCCTTTTGCTTTAATTACACATTTTACCCTATTGGGCATCGAATTGTACAAAGCGCTTAAATATTCCTCAGTGATATCGTCGAACCATACTTTTTCTATCACATCCTTCAATTCTACCATGGTTTTAGGCTTCCTTTTTTTGTATTTTCGCAGCCATAAGGGCCCAGACATTCTCTATTGGGTTGAGGTCAGGGCTCTTTCCGGGCCAATTTAGGGACTGAATGACCAATTCTTCCTTCAAAATTGTTATCTTCGTTAAGAAGAAGGTCAAAATTAATTGATTAAGTTGTTACTGAAAATAGGATCTTCTTCTTTCTCACTTATTGCCTCAATGCTAGGCACAACTCCACTTAAAATTATATCTTTATATTTTTTTCCGCGTTCACCATACCCTGAATCATTAAAATTGATTCAGTTTTATATTTAGATATGCATTCCCATATCAAAATGTTGTATGGTGAATGCTTAACGGTTGCCACACAGCAATTTTCCAAATATCGTTCGCCCATCGGGTCCAATGAAATTGAATTTGGACTCATCCAAAAATAGGACTCGTGACCATTCGGAATCACTCCAATTTTTTTTTTCCTTGGTCCAGTTTAGCCCATTTTCCTTCATTCTTTTATTTAGGAGTGGCTTTTTTGCAGGTGTCCTTGCCATTAAATCCACTTCATTTAAACGACGTTGAATTGTTCGGGTCGAAACATCCTTTGCAAATTGTTGCCGTACCTCAGATGCTATCTCAGCTGCATTTTTAAAGTGATCCTGCAGGCTCGTGTTCATGATAATACGATCTTCTCGTGCTGTGGTGCATTTTTTCATTCCCGATCCTTCCTTCCTTTCCACTTCACCTGTCTCACGATATTTTTTTAAAAATCGACCCACTGAACTTTCATTACAACCTATCTGAGCTGCTATTTGACGATTTGGTACATTTTGTTCAGATAATAAAATAATTCTCTCCTTCTCCCGAATACTGAACTGCTTTTCTTTAGGCATACTTTTAAAGGTGTCTTCAAAAATAAAATTATAGAAAAAGCTATTTTGACTACTGAGCTTTTGAAATGACGAATCTATGTGAAGAATATTTAAAGGAACCACCCAAAAAAAAAATATGAGCATAGAATGGCATTTAGGGAAATCCCCGCATATAGTGATGGCAAAAATTCATAAATTTTCGAGGTGCGGCTATTTTTGTGGCGCTGGGTGTACATTTGGAATACCATTAAGAATCGATTCCATAGTTTTTTGAAAGACTGATGCTGCTGGCTTTCAACCAAATGGAAGTCTTATCATTTTAAGTGTACCTATATGGGTACTCCAAGTACAAAGATGTTGAGATTTTTCATCTAATACAAGTTAGTTGTATGCACTTGACAGATCTAATTTAGAAAACAATTCACCTCCGCTCAAAGCAGCAAAAATTTCGTCGATACGAGATAGTGGTTATTGTAATCAACTAACCATTGGTTAATTGTGACCTTGTAATCTCCACATATCCGCAGATTACCATCTGATTTCAAGATTAAAACCAAAGGTGTTCCCCAATCTGAATGATCCACCGGTTCTAAAATACCTCTTCGAAGATAAGATCTCTATGTTCATCTTCTACTTTAGACTTCCAAGCTAATGGAATAGCTCGTGGTTTAAAGAATACTGGTTTTGCATTTTCATCTATTGGCAATGATACCTATGTATCTTAATTTAAAAGTAAAGTAACTAAAGTAATTTCTTTAGCAATATTTCGAGTATTTCCTTCTATATTGTTTACTTGTTTCATTTCAAAATTAAATGTTCTGAGAAAATCTCTTCCTAGCTGTGGTTGACTGTCGTTTTTGACAACTATAATTTTTAAAAGCTTCACGGTCCCATTGTAGGTTACATTTGCATAGAACTTTTGATTTTATCACCGGTATAGCTTATGAATTCCAATGTTGTTGTTGTCATCTTTGATGTTTAGTGTATTTACAATATTGAACTTTGTTTTTGCGATATTATCGACTTATTTGTTGTTAGCATAAATACGCTTTTAAAATATAACTTTGTCTTAAATAAAACTTACACGCTTACATGTTTATTTCTTCTATCTAGTTTACATTGTTGATCTATCGGTATTAGCGTTGCCACGTAGATAACTATTTAAAATACTAAATATCCATCATCGACGATTTTTAATTTTATATGTTTTCAAAAAGATTTGCGAAATTTGGTCGAAATCAGATGACTATTTGTTTTTAGTTTTAGTGGGTTTTAGTTAGAAAAATGTTTGATTTTAGCTCTGGTATTTCAAAAACAGCATTTGCAAGTTTATAAAATCTTCGGCACAGACGAAGTTAGCTTGGTCTTCTCGTCTTTCTTTACTGGGACTTGAACTCGGGACCACGAAGACTGTAACACACACAGACAACTGCGTTTTAGCTCACTCAACTATCAGGCATAGGCGAGACCTGGCGGCTAAATCATAGTAAAGAATGTAAGCAGCGAGCATGAAGACAAGTCATTCGCTTAGAAAACGTCGAGGTTGTGGATCAAGATTCAAAATTCCTCCAACAATTCTTGTCTTTGGCCAGGTGCCTTAGTTTGCTCCAACTTGTTCGGGTTTCTGCATGGATTGTGCGCATCCAAGTCTGTCGGGAACGATTGCAGAGCCATCATCTAAAGCAGCGGTGGGCATGAAATTGGAGTTTAGGAGCAGCCCAACAACAACGACAGAAAACACAACCGTTATCAGCGAATCTCGATGGCCAAAAATGCAGCTGCTGCGCCGTGTGTGCGCGTCTTCAACGCGCCGTGCTACGATTCGCATTGACTTTGTTGTTGTTCTCAATTTGCTGCGAGTTAATTACGAAGCAGTTTATTGCCGAAAAAAAGGGCTTGCCAACCGCTGCGTATAAGAATCTAAAGTGTGCCCAATCCAGTTTTATTTCCGCCTCTTTATCTTTGTCGTGATGGGTTCATTTCCAGTGTAATCCACCAAATTTTCATTTGTGTTGGTGAGGGGCCAAAATATGCGGCAGACTCTACATAAAAAAGGTTCCTGCTTATATGATCAGAGACCAGCCAGGTTTCTGAGCTATATAATAACAACGATTTTACACTTTCAATCAATGCGTTTCTAGCTTTGCACATCTGTCATTGCAGAATTTTTCGGCATCCTCGATGTTTACGCGACTGCCATCAACTGCCACGTTTATGGGGGGACGTATTAGAGGTTTGTACGCGCATCCAGTAGTCTTTGAGATATTGATTTTCAGGCCAGTCAAAGCCTTAAGTTTAAGATACAACACTTTGATCGTTTACTGCTTCACACTCGAAATGTTCAACATTAAATGAATTAACGGCCGACCACTCACATCTGACAATGACAGTGTTCTGCACTTAATAACCGGTTGCGCTCTCCTCTCAGTAGTTTCTGCACACACCCCTCTCTCATGAAATGAACAACGCAACTGTGAGAGCGTGTTCACAGCTATTCTTTCAAAGTTTGCTTGCCCTCCCCGCTCCGATACCTCTCCTCACTCCCTTTGCCTTTAAAAACCGAAATTGAGAACAAATTTAGCTCGATTTCAAGGGGGAAATTCTTGAAAACTCAAGAACGAATTGTTTTTTTTTCAAGAGCGTTCGTGTTCAAAACACTTCAATATATTACCGGTATTTATACCAGTATTAAACTCCACGTCAAGCGGCACAGACGTGTTAAATATTTGTCCCTGAAGACGGATGCCGATGTGCATCCGAAATATATTGGAAACAAATCAACATATGAGTTTTCTTTTTGACCTCGAGCCAGCAAGCATTACACTCTTAAATATTATTAGTTATCGAATTTAACTTTGAATTTTATACGTTCAGCATTCTTGTGATTTGCTCGCAGTAAGATTATGCATTCAATGTGGTTGAGTGCATACAACTTCTTAGTGGGTTCATTATAAATTACGCCAGAGAAGAATAGGCGTTCCACGCTTCCACCTTTGTAACTGGAACAGAAAGCACGACTTTTGTAATCTTTTTTGATATTTTTTGATATTTCCAATTTGCTGTGTATCCATGGAATAAAAATCACCCAAAACTAGATTTTCGGCTTGAAGTTTAGTTGTGGCAACCTCCGCTGGTTCTAGTATGCGTACAATTTGGCGAACTGATTCCCACACCTTCCGGTGCTGATGAAAGTCGTTCTCTGCAGTCGCAAAACTGGACTGAAGATGTCTTCTGCCAGTAAATATTTTAGCATCCTGTAGGTTGATCTCTAACGCGCGACCAATACTACGATGCGCTGTGGAAAGGCGAAAACAAAACCGAAACTGTACCGGTACCAACGTTTCGGTTTCGTTCCGGTTCTATCGGTTCCATTAATAACGGTAAATGGTTTCCGGTTCCAGTTCCGGTACGTGATTTTAATCGGTTTATTTTGGTTAACGGTTCCGGTACCGGTTCCGGTATTAAGCCCTGATTTTGATTAAAATAATCCTTATCGATTCATAATGGATGTTTAATTTGTGAATAATCTACATCAAAAAAATTAATAATTTTGCATTTTAAGTTTATTAAATTAGCATTTCTATAAATCGCTAGTTAAATTTGTCATTCACTGCAATTTACCAAATCGCTAGTATTTCAGTGGTGCCACCTTTTAACATTTGAATTTCGAAATTAATCGAATTATGTTTTAAGGTGTATGAAATTACGATTTTTGTGCTGAAATAAAGATAAAAAATTAATATAAAAAATTCAAATATTGTTTAATGAGTGAGTTTAGCTGGCTCTAGGTCCGAAAAAGTTGCGTTTGTTCACAACTGTCAACCACTTATGCATTGTACCACCAATAAGAGCTGGTTGCCTATACAGAACTGTTTCATCGTTCTCCCAGAATGACTCTTCAGTAGGCTTTTCGCTGAAGAAAGCATGATTGCCAACTGCCCCTCTATTAGTGTTGGGTAAAGCTTGTTCTTTTCACTGAGCATGTTCACTTGTTCTTTTTGCTTAAGTGAGTCAACTCACTCAAATTGCTCACCTGTTCTTGTTCAGTTCTTCATTTGTTTAGATGTTCAGTTGTGTTTACGAGTCGATTTGAATTGAATTGAAAGACATACTTATATACTGAATTTTCATCAAGGGCAGAGTTGTCGTTGTTGTCGTTCTGTCGGACTACTGGTTCCACTGCTGCCGGGTGTTTGCATTTGAGGTGCCGATTTAGATTGCTTTGTGAGTTGCAACTTAAGATAATGCTGCAATATTTACATTTCGCTTTTTTATTTTCCAATGCGGTGAAATGGTTCCAAATATCTCTGTGCTTTCTGTTGAAAGACATTCTGCTATAAATTAAGCACAAACAGTAAACTAAGTGAACAGTCAGGTCACACTGAACTAGTTATTGAACTAGATACTGAACACACATCAGCTGTACAGCCCACAGAAAAAGAAGAAGAACCGAGCAAAGAACAGAGAACAACATTTAGAGCTAGACAGAGCATACTCTGAGCATAAGAGACCGATCAGAGCAAAGAAAACAAGAACATTCTCTCAGAGCGAGACAACTTTCTGAGCAAAAGAGAACGAGCAGCTCTAAGAACAACTCAGAGCAAGAACAACTCGGAACAAGATAGATTGAACAAGATAGACTGAACAAGACCCGCTGAACAAAAATGAACAATTGAAGAGGAACATGTTCACTTGTTCAGTTTAAAGAACAACTCCATTTTGTTCACCACCCAACACTACTCTCCATACAATCATTGCTTAGATCAGTTGGGAATTGCTAAAAGCAATGAAAGAAAAAATAGGCAAGCAATGAGTGCTTTCAACTTATTGCAATGCATAAGTTGTTTACAATTGTGAACAAACGCAACTTTTTCGGACCTAGAGCCAGCTAGACTCACTAATTAAAGATACAAAATAATATTGATTAAGCCTCATTTACACGACCTGATCACTCAGCTGAGTTTTCGTCAGACCAAAACTCATCTGAGCAACTCAGTTTCGCTTTTACACATGCCTGATGAGCTCAGATGAGTCAGTTACAGAACCATTGGTTCATCGGAATCATCTGGATCATATGAACATTTTGACATAAAAGAAGACAAGAAGAACAAAAAGCGAAATGAATAAAGAAGCATTGAAAATTATAGTTGCTGTCCTAGCCAGTGAAATGCAGCACGAAAAAACTATGGAAGAGAAAAAGAATGTACAAATAACCAAAAGAAAGTATACAAAGCGAGCAATGTGGAGCCGTGTCTGGCTTCGACTCCGTGTAAAAGGCCGAGATGTGGCCCAGCTTGTGTTGTGTGAACTGCAATACGAGGATCCGGATACAGGAGGCGATAAAGAAGTTAAATTTTTAATTTACTTATTTCATTTATGTATCCATACTTAATAAAATATCTTTAACTTATACTAACATGTAATATGGAAGAAGTCTTCCTGCTGCTCCTCTGGGACCGTGGCAGCTTGCGACTTAATAAATTCGCCAAAAGAGTTGACGCTTTGTGAATACTGGGTGACAGGAGTGTTCAAAGCCAATATAGCCTTCTCCAACACCTTGGTTCGCTTGTCGCTTGCGATATTTTCCTCATCGTTGGCCCGTTTTGGATCCGGCTGCTCCAAAAATGAATCCTCTGAAAATTGGCCTCCTGCAATAAAGTCAATTAACTTCAGATTGCAAATACACGGCTGTACAACATTCTGAATAGGTAGACTCCGATGCTTGAGACTTAATAGAGCGAAGACGCCCAAAAAGCGACAACGGTGGAACCAATATGGGCTCTCCCGCTCATCCGTGCCCATTCCGCTTTTGCTGTTAGCTTTCTTTAATTACGCGGCTGATTGACATGTACGAGGGTGAGCCTCTGCTCTTTTAGGTGGGAGTGGAGGAGTCGTACAGAGCAGGTCCACTCAGCAGATGTCTACAAAAGAAGAGTAATGTCTATTCTAAAAGCAATAGCTATACAAATTATACACCCTTACTATCTTCTTTGGTTGGGTCATGGCGATCGGCAATTTATTTGTTTAATTTTAATACAAATTAATTTCGTATACAAGAAAAACTTAACGATAGGCAAAAATCGATAACAAATGTATATCGTCAGCCAGAAAGTGGCAACACCAGCACACTGCAGTTAGGCAACCCTTAATGTAACAGATAGCACTCAAATGAGCACTGGGCCAAAAAAGAACCGGTTCCATTTCATCTGATTCACTCAGACGCCTTTTTACACGGTCAGACACAAATCAGTCGAAAACTCAGCTGAGTGATCAGGTCGTGTAAATGAGGCTTTAGCAATAACTTTTGCGTTGATCTTTTGATTATTTATTTTGCAATTTGTAAATCGATTTCTGTCAGTTTGAGTTCAAACAAGAAAGAAAGTCGGTCAAGCCTGACTATAACATACTCTGTATACTTACCCTCGCATTTGCTCACAAGTCAAGAGAGGCAATCTTAGTGAGAGAGAGAGAGAGAAACTTAGAGAGCGTTGTGCTAAGATTGCCTCTTTTTAACGGAATGTTGTGGTTATGGGTGGGTCACAACTTGAGTATCGTTCATCCGATCTTTATCATTTCTTCAGCAGATTGATAAATAATATTGATTACTAAATATCTCTAGAAGGTACGAACCATCTATCATCAAAACTGTAGGAGATATGACGTTTTTTCCAAATTGCGGAGGCGGGAGGGGGCGTGGCAAAAATTGAAAATAAACTTGATCTGCCTGCAAGTATAAGAAATATATGCCCCATACATTTCACCTCTATCTCTTACCATCTCTGAGATCTGTGCGTTCATACAGACGGATAGAGAGACAGACGAACATGGCTATATCTACTTATATATGGGTATTTCCATGATGTCGAACGCGACAGTCGTACGCATTTAAAGTGGAATAGAAGTCAAATTAAAATAATTTTGTTTTCTTTTGTTACTTTAACTTATAGCACTTTCGAAGCACTTTATTTAGTGAGAAAAAAGTAGAGCACACCTAGTGCTGGTTTCCAGATAAAGCCAATTAAAAAGCGATTCGCACGCGACAAAAAACGGAAGTGATGTTTTTGTCCATCAATATAAAAGCAAAACTCAGCGAGATCTGCCAAAACCATTTAGTGCGACTAATTTTAAAATGTTGTTGAATAATTTATCTGTATATTAGAATTTATTTGATCGAAAAATGTTGTTTATTTTTTGTATTTCAAAATAAAATATGATTCGATACGTGACATTGCGAACGCGACACTTTTTTCCGTCATTTTATTTATGTGGTTTTGGTATAATGCGAAGCAAAAACTTACGATTAATTGCAATCACATAGTTTCTCATGGTTTCTTTTGCACTCTTTTATAACCCATTGTACTCTCAGAAAGATTTTAGATAGTAAAAGTAAGTGCAATCTATAGGCACTTTTATCAAAAAAATGTGCAATATTTATGTCCAAATTAGAAAATTCGCGCTAGCGCAGCCATGAAACCGAATATTTCGAAGTGGGTTATGATTAAATGTAAAATTGGCTTACATTACTTCAATTTAATTGTTTCGCTTTGAAAATTTGATAAAACAGAGTGTTTTTAAGCACTTTTAATTTTTTGGTCTTGGTGGACCTTTTGGTGGAAATGCCCATATATACTTTGTAGGGTCAGAAATGATTCTTTCTCCCTGTTACTTACTTTTACACAAACTTAATATACTCTGTGTACCTTTGGAACAGAGTATAAAAAGAGTTAACTCTAAAACCAAAATAATGACGAGAAGCCGCTCAAATATTAGCTAATTTTATTATTCTTTTCGAATTGTTTATAATTCCAATATAGAATGCATCGACCAGAGCGAAATTTTCTTGGCTCTTATGAAGGAGCTTAAGGACTTAGCCCGCAATTTCACAAAGGGCGTCAGGTGGCTGCAGCCTGGAAACAACTAACAATTAAATAAAGCTGGGCCCAAGGTACTTTTCAAGCAGCAGTAGCATTACCCACAGAATTTCGCCTACGTATATCGTCTGATTTAGAAAGAGGGTCCGATGCGAATTCAAGACGGCTGCTCTGTATCGTCTACTTACGGATTTGCGTCTTCCCTAAATCGTCGATTGCCATCTGTCGTGTGAGAGGCATTTATTTAATTAAAGCAATTCTTTTGTTTACTTTATCGTTAGCCGTACTCGTGTTACCATACAGCAGTTAGAGTTGCAAGGTTTCATTTTTATTATTACAATTTTTGTTGTTATAATTAAAAAATAATTCAACTCCATTGGAGAAAATTAAGTTTATTTTGTCTAAAAAAAAATATTAGGTAATATAAAGGCTTCTTCTTATTTGCTTTTGCGGTGTGTCTACCCTACGCAGTCAAGTTCGAAAGGGTTTGTGTACAAGCTTAAAAAATGAAATCACTCGAAGTTTTGTGGCATGGCGAAAATTTTCGCGCGAAGCTAAATCGCTAGTGAATTCTGTGAATATGAAATGAAAAAACCCAAAAATATTTGTTTCCAAAACTAATGAGTAAAGTTACTTGCATCTTTTAACTAAAATACAAAGTTTACAGAAGGAGAAAATATTGATTTTTGGCGAAGTTTTGATTCGATTTCGTTCAAATAATGCGGAATCGGAATTGTTAAATGTACTCGTTTTTAAATACCAACTGTCTTATTCCTTACCTTACCTTACCTTCATTCGACCCTCTTTGTGACAAAAAGATTCGCCCGAATTCTTGAATCGTTTCTTAGAAATCACAACTCTTAGCAATTCCGATCAATTGAATGTTGATTTAAACCGGACAGAAAACCATATTGATACAATATTGTATCGATAAATTTAAGTTTTACTGATAAGATATTTCTTTTGACAATATTTTTGACAATATATTTGCATACATTTAGCCGTTTGATGAATTTCAAAGCAATTTAAAGCAATTTTAAAGGTTGGAAATCCTTAGAAGGTAACCGGTTCTGCGACATTACATTCTAAATTGAATCTAACATTATGGCTTTCATGTTAGTAAAAGCATCTTAAAAATAAAAGCCATTCACAATCTTTGGATGAATAATATTCGCACTGGAAAATAATAAATACACAACTTCCCATCTCCCAGTCATTCTTTTGATAAAAGTCACAGACCAAAACAATCAGGGTAAAGTACATTTTTGCATCCCAAATGAGTGGAATGAACCATTCTTCGAATTAAAGTTACGCACAAGGGGGAATTGCCCCATCAAGAAGCAATCACCATAATGCAAACATGTTCGTTCGTTCATACATTGTAAATTATTTTAAATAAAATACAAAAATTCATTGAAAAACGAAACTGATTACGACGACACAATGGAGAGGAGGAGGACTGATAAGCAGCCCCTCCCCCATCCTCTCGTCGTCTTGTCAAAGATAATGAACAAATTCTTAATAATCTGTTGCTGGCATTTTCCATATTGTTTGTACCCACAGATTTTGTGGTGAAAAATTTTCCAAATGGCCAAATTGCAATACTAATGCATTGTGACTTGACCTTCACGCACACAACAGTCCCTAAAGGCAAGCGGCCACAACCAGCAGCAGGAGGTGAGAATTAAGTTATGCATTATAAATATCAATGGCTGCAGGAAGGGGGAGAGGTTGGGGGGTAACCTGCTATTATTCTATGAATAATTAAAACCATTAAATCAATAAAAATCCCAAACCGAACTGGAATCATGAATCTAGACGTTGCCACACGTCAACATTGCTGACCAAAGGAGGGGATTGGGGAGGAGAATTCACGTGTGTGTGTGTGTAGACTAGTTACAGCCAGGCACCGTGTAATATTGCTTGATGGAGCTCAAATTCTTGGAATCCAACAATTTCTATTGTTTGTTTGGTTGATGCATCATTAACTGAATGTGTAACTGAACTATAAGTAGAGGGTCAAGGCAACGACTCTAGAACTGACAAAGATGAGTAAGTGAATGTCAGGGAAAATTGAGGGGAAATTTGCAATATGGACCTACGAATTTACATATTTGTGCTGTGTGTAGAATTGAAGGTGCATACTAAAAATTACTCCTTCCCATTCACAATTTAGTCATCAATTTGAAACTATTGAGTATCAAATTCTGCTTAATAATCAAGTTGATATTTTCGAAAGTATTAAAATGATATTTCAAGAATATCGTAGTATCAGGTTGACAGTTTTTTGTATCAATTTGATACTAGATCTTATCAATTTGATATTTCAATTGTCGAAACTCTTAATATCATTTCGATACTAACTTTTATCAATTTAACGCAAGGCTCTGCAAACCTGTAAAATTTTGTTGAAAGTTTGGTCATCAAAATGACACAATTTAGTCTTCAATTTGAAACTATTGAGTATCAAATTCTGCTTAATACTCAAGTTGATATTTTCCAAAGTATTAAAATGCTATTTCAAGAATATCAAATTGATACTAACAATTGCTTTTGTCAGGTTAGAGGTTGTTCGAAAACGTTGGTTAAAAATGGTAGGATTGAAATTGGTCTGTATTCATTGTTTCCTTTTGGAATGGGTATGATTTAAGCCTTTTCCAAAAATTCGGAAAAGTTGATGTCATAAATGTAGTGTTGTAGATATGGGTTATGAAAGGCAATATTTGGGGAAGGATCTAATCCCTCTGCATTTGACTTAATTTTAAGAACAGACTCAAGAACATCACACTGACTCACACACATAAAGCTAAAACTACTATCACAGTGATTACTAAGCATTTTCATTTCTTACTTCTCAAAAATCGCAATATGGATTGGACTTCTAAAAAGCATTTGTAATTATCAACTCGAAGCAATTCCGTACTATACTATAAAATAGTTTTTTTCGTTCGTTATATTGAGAAAACTAGAAAAGATCTTAAGAAACTGAGCTAAATGATAATTTGAACCGAACCTTTTTTTTGTATACAGGGAGTTTAGTTAGGGTTCAGGGGCTCAAATATTTGAAAGGTTCAGTTCGAAGAACCCAGAAAACCCGAACCCAAGCTTGGTAAGGAGATACTTGCGAAATGTGTGCGAAATCTCTGCACATTATTTCGTCGATAGCAAGTGCGAAATAATGCTCTTATCTGTAGTTGTTTTGTTTGCAAATTTGATTTGAAATTGACAGCGAATACTTTTGGTGAATGCAATAGTTGCATCTGTGATTTGTAAGAAGCGGTAGTGAAGGCAATGAGTGTTCGACAGTGTTTGGTTAATCCTTATTTGCAGTAAATATCTAAGAGGTGGCAAATGTAAATGTAAATGAAAAGTTGTGCAGCACATAATATTGCCGTCGTCCACAATTGAATCACTTAGAGCTGATCCAAAGTTCCTCATCATCAGCCAACTTGTACGAGGAGCTATGGATACTGTAAAAGACAATTCAAAATGGTATAGTTAATGTAAATGACACCAGCACATATGAAACCTTCTTGAACCAACAACTCAACTACTGATCAATGATCCACTACTGAGATGCGTTCGTTTCCACTCTTGGCGTGCTTAGCACCTTGCCTTCAATGAAGCTCAAGCCTCTTTGCAATGATCTAATAGAAAAGCAATCAATTATGAATAACATAATTAAACTCCATAATTACTTTACTTATCGCTTCTCTTTATTTTGTTTATAATGGGTTTCACACTTATTTTCATTCATTTGAATTTACGGCGCCACACGTGATTGCGAAAAATATAGTTTACATATATTTCACACCTTCGAAATAATCACTTATCGATAGCCTATCTCGTGACACTTTGACATCGGAAGGCAATCGAGGATACATAACCACAACATTCCGTTCAAGAGAGGCAATCTCAGTGAGAGAGAGAGAGAGAGAGAGAAGCTTAAAGAGCGCACCGCGCTGTGCGCTTTCTAAGTTTCTCTCTCTCTCTCTCTCTCAATAAAAAGAGAGGCACTCTTGACTCGTGAGCAAATGCGAGGGTAAGGGTACAGAGTATGTTATAGTCGGGCTTGACCGACTTTCTTTCTTGTTTTTATATGGAGTTTTTGATTTTGCGAGTATTTCGCGGGTATCTCCGTACCAAGCGTTAAACATAACAAAAATGTACTTTATTTACACTAATGAAATGAAATCGTTTTGGTGTGTGCACCTCACAATGGGAAACATTGTTCTCTCACTCTGCATTTTCTGTGTCTACGCGGATGTTGTTTAATCAGAAGTCACTGTAATGGTGTGCCTCATGCTGAAACCCATACATGCATTCTACAGCTGTCTTCGTTTCGAACCTCTCGCTTTGTGCGTCATCTTGTAAAGCGCAGAAGCATCTACAGCGGCATTGTGGCCTGGATACGTGCTGTCTAAAGAGTTACATTTGTTGTTTCCAAAAAAAAGTCAGGATATTTGCAATCTTTTTAATCTTGGAGTATGAGCTTCTACAATCTTGGAGTATTCTACACAATTCAAGCTTTTAGGAATTGGCCCAAGCCTTTCGCACTTGTATCATTCCAAATGTGCTTACTCCCATCCCCTTCCAGATCACATGTTCATAAATATGAGAGCGAGAACCACAAAATTTAAGTTGCATTTTTGACAAACGATGGCGATGATCGTGAGCGATGAGATGCCATTCCATTCGTGTTCAGTGCGCATGCTCGTGGGTTCGAATCCCAGTTGAGCCCAAAAATTTGTATATTTCTTTGTTTTTTCAGAAGTTTTAAATAAACCAAAACTGCTGTGCGTCTTGAAGTGTCTACACATGTCTTATAGAATATGGCGGAGGAAAGTAAGAAAGAAAGATCAAATCAATATTTACATATCGTGCTCAAAAACAATCTCGAACATGCTTAAAATGATCCTGAATCGGGATTAATAAATTGTGTTTGAATTTAATGCTTAATTCAATCTTTTTTAAGATTACCCCGGTATAAATGTAATCCGTTTTAGGATTAATAAAGTCGAATCAACTCAATGGTTTTTCGGATCGGGTCAAGAATATCCGGGATTACGTGGTTTTCATTACCGTTAGGGATTAATTTTTTCGTTGTGGACAATCAAGAGCAGGGCCGGCCAAGTTGGAGAGGACAGCAAGATGTGCTTGTGTTTGTGAGAACGAAAGTCTGCAGCCGATTTACTTGCCTCTCTGTGCTCACCGATTCTCACACTTATAAGTTCGGCTCGTGTCTATGTGAAAATCACATTTGCCTTTAATTTTACAATTTTTGCTCACACCTACTGTGCAAGACTCTCCAAAAGAGAGAGATAGAGATAGGAAGAGTTAGAGGATGAGAGAATACACTTATACATGCTCAGCGTAGCCTTTTGATTGTGCAAAAACTCTCCAGACTTGAACTTATAGCAAATCTTACTTTGGTATTCTAATCGGTTTTTTCTGTTTTTTTTTTTGTTTCATCTAATTTGCAGGATCTCCGCCCTCCCATATGCAAAATGTCTAGTCCCGACGATAGAATACCAATTCATGGTAAGTAAATGTTATATGGAGGGGGTGGGGGTGGGCTAAGGATTTTGTTTCTATAGGGCATTACTCAAAATGTACACACAAAAGCTTGCACGTCTAACGGTGTGTGTTTGTGTGTTTTGTGCTTTCCAAAAATAACTGTAATAACCACACAAAAGTTGAGACAAACTGCGCTGCTGCTGCTGCCAATGTAATGTGTATGGCACAGTGGTATGAGTATGAAGCAAAAATTGTCCCCTTTCAATTGTCGCAGCTTCAATTTTCTGGGCCTGGGCCCGGGCAAAACTTATTGTCCATGGTCGGGCCCAAAGAAGTTTCTCATGGCCAAACACGTGGAGCCAGCTGGCCCAGGGCATAATCTTTGCTCGCTCTCTCTCTCTCTCTCTTTCTCCATCTCTTTTGCTCGCTAGCTCTCTCTCGCTTGCTCGCTGTCTGTTTGAACGGACCCAACAACCAAAAAGAAAAACATTCGTTTATCGATTTTGGTCTATTTTTAGCACAGCCAGCAGCAACAACAACAAAAGCAGCAACTACAACAAATTACTTGCCTTTGAAAAATGTATGTAACAAATGACGACGACGTCGACGACGACGACGACGTCGACTTTGACGCTGATGGCCCAGGCCTGACTCCTCCTTCATCTCCGCCCTCTTCTCTCCTACTGTTGGTTAAGCAAAAGTGACACGTGCAGGCCACCAGACATTAACACAAGTGCCGAAGTAAACCGAAGCCGAATCTATAGCTTAGACAATGGCCTCAATCGGGGGATTCTTTACTTAAAAAAAAGTAAAAAAAAATCCCCAAAAGATGATGAGTTAGTTGAGAGCGAAATACTCAAGGGTTGACAGTCAAGTTTATAGTATTTTTGTATAAACAGATTCAAGATCAAGGTTTTTGACCCAATTCTGTATAGTTTAGACGATGGAGTAAGCAAAATTAGACCCGAAATTTATAAGAATTATTTTTGGGCAATAATTCTAGATTCTGCAAAAAAATTGATTTGATCTCGACTCTCGAATTGAAATTTTAAGTACAAGTTGGACTTGATTTTTCTTGAATCAAGTACGAAAGGATTGGAACAATCCTAACAGGCTTGTTATAATCCGAAAATACTCATTTCAAGTACGAATCCTACTTGAAAGTCAAATGATCCTGACTCGAGATTGAAGTACGTAAGGAATTCCAATGTCAAAGTGAAATGAAACCGAGAGCAAGTTCCAAACTGAGAGACAAAATCTCTCTAACTAATACAGTCAGACTAAATGGGGATATACACATACACAAATTTTTGAGAAATCCGTACTTAAGGGGGGATTCTCCATGTCGAGGCTGTTTTTTGAACATTTTTGAAAAAAAATCTTATTTAAAAACGCCAAGAGTTTTTCCAATTCAGTTTTTTTAATTGTGTTACAAACAGATTAAACTAAACAAAAAAATTGTTCTGCTTCGATATGAGGGCTGTTCAAAAAGTTATCGGCCGTCAAAGTGGGGGGTCCTAAAAAATGGGTATAGTGCTGGCCACGATTTCTCGTCTCCAGGTTGTCTAAAATGAAAAATAGAAAAGTGGCTATAATCAGTATAGATGTCATTTTGGTCTGACCGTCGAAAAAAATTTTGTGATTTTTTTTTTACAAAATAGCGGCCATTGAAAAATAAATTTTGGGCCCTTTTTTTTGTAGTTTAGTGTAAAAAAAAATTTAGTAGAATTTTGTTTAAAATTATGATTGAGTCGATTTCATCAAAATCGGTTCAGTCTAACTGGAGATATCATGGCCGCCAGCTCGAAAAACGTGGTTTTGAGATAAATGCGTTTAAAGATTGAAGTAATTTTTTTACAAAAATTAAAAAAATGAAACAACAATTTAAAAATGCAGTTCGAGAATTCTGCGTCGATTGCATTTTGTTTCATCAAAATCGGTTTAGTAAAACTGGAGAAAAGTGGCTTGGCAGTCCGAAAAAGTTGTTTTGAAAGTAACCAAAAATATTACAGATATTAGTTGACCAAGAGACTAAATCTCTCTCGCTAATACAGTCAGACTAAAAGGGTACACACACATACACAAATTTTTCTGTCAACTTAGGGGACAGTTGTATGCAAACAACTAATGACTAATAGTTTCAAAATCCAAAAGGTCGTTAAAAATGTAGCCTGGCTTTCTTGTGAGATGTGTTTTTTAATGAGGCAAAATAAGTTTAAAAATGTAGCTCAAGTCAATCTCAGGCATTTTTGCAACAATCCTTATTCGCATTGAATATAGTTGAATACGTTTGTACGATCAAATGTGTTTAAAAAATATGAAAATCTTGGATTTTTAAAAAGATTGTTTTACATTTGGGTAGCAATTAAGTAGCACTACAATGAGCAAAAACAATGACATACATCGATCATAAGGAGTTAAAGATATAGGCAAAAATATGTGCTGGCGTGACGTTTCACAAAACGGAAGTGGGTTTTGACTTGTTTTAGAAAATGCAAAACTCTGCGAATTGGGCAAAGCTTTTTGTGTAAAGATTTTTTTTGGTAGGACTTGAAACAATACAAGTTTGTTTTCCAGGTAACCTTTTTCAAAAAGATTTTCTCAATGTTTTTTTATTTGCATAAATATTTAACGTGACGTTACCTGACGTTACGTACCTAAAATTTCATTTTATTTATGTTGTTTTATTAACAATATAAAGTGAAAACTTGCAGTTAAATGCAATCACATAGTTTATTATGGTGTCTTATGTAATATTTTTTAACTTTTTGTAGCCTTAGAAATATTTTAGAGACCAAAAATCAATGCAATCTAAGGGCATTTTTATGACTACAAATCGTGTCCAAATAAGAAAAATGGCGCTTGTGCGACTTTGCATTTGAAAATCTCGAATCGGGATATGAATATATTTAAGATTGGCCAATATTAGTTTATTTTGATTGTTTCCTCATGATAATATGATACAAAAAAGTTATTTTAAGCACTTTCAATTTGTTGGTCTCGGTGGACTTTTCTGTGCAAATGCCCATATCGAGTTTAACCTCGGGTATTCTTGCAACAAGAAGATTTCAATATCAAATCAAGTACGAAAGTCGAGATTAAATCAATGCCTTCTTTATTAGATTCAACTGAGGGATCGAATCGAGCCCGAATAACAAGTTAAAATTGGGATCAAGACAAAAATTTCGGGATTAAAAAATCCGTACTCAAATCAATTCTCTAGTACTTGACTTGAGAAAATACGGTCTTCACCGACTTCTGAAACCTTTTGGGATTGATTTTAGCCCGGATATCTTTTTTTTCTGTGTAGCTGCCATAAAACAAACTGGCAAGCAAATGGTCAAAGTTGTGGCGTCATCTATTGCTGAGTTTGGGATATAACTCAGCTACCTGAGTTAAAAAAAAAAATATGATTGATTGGAATAACACGGAAATTTTTAAATTAAAAATGCACCTTTCAATTTGATCACAGTAGTATGTCGGGAACTGGGAACACTAATGTCAATAGTTAAAATCTGGTAATATCAATAAAAAGTTTGACATTTTTTAGCATAAACGGTGTCAAAACGTTTTCATGTACTAGCGTTATTTGTGTTGTTTACTGTGAGTTGAAAAAGTAAATTTTACTTTAAAATTGAAATTTCAAAAGAAGGTTTCACAACATTCGACGTGGATTATCTCAACAAGAGTGTGTCGATGAACACAGTTCTTTTTATGGCGATAAAGCACCATCAAACATCACTGTATATCATTAGTAAAGTGAATTCAATCGTGGTCCTAGTTTGCTCAGCGACGAATTCCGTGAAGGTCGGTCCAAAATCGGTTGTTGTGCCAGAAAACGTCGACGCTGTGCCATACCGTGAGATTGAGGCATCCATAAACATTAGTTCTACCAGCAAATGTAACATAGGTAAATGTTTAGTATAGGTCCATTAAGGCCTAAAATTTTCAAAAAAAAATGTGCTCGATGTACCGCGAATTATGAAGAATTTACGTGCAGAAAACAGTTGGCGGTCACCCGCGGTTCTCTTGCAATTGAATTTCAAAGTTTGCATTTTGGTTTTTCATGTGTTTTTCGAATAATGTGTTTGATTTACCCTCTTTTTATTCGCTTCCGAATGTGAAAATGGCGATCGACAGATAGATGAAACTTCTCTGAAATCTTTTCCACACCACCAATTTGAGGTATAGTTCAAGGCGCGTTTTTTTTAATGTGGTTACCCCAGAAGGCCTAGTCCACATGCGCTCAACAATGTTAGATGGTCACAAAGGATACGCTTAAGACCCTTCTACTGCGTGTCCTCCACATCCGACCCTTCCTCCTACACCTTCAATCCTCCCACCGACTCCTCCTCTTCCACCGCTTCCTCTTCCTGTGTAGTTTGCTAAATGTTATAGATGCACCACATACGAAGAAGAAAAATTCCACGGTTTTGCGAAGCGGGCAAAAATTTAAAAAAAAAACAAAAAAAACAAAAAATCGCGCGATATATTACCTCTACAAAATGGACATCTTCATTTATAATATTTTCTTCTGAGGGGTCATAAAGGTGCCCAATAGCCAAAAAAAATCGCAAGTATGCGCTCTGGGTGCGTTTTATAGACTTTGTGAAACAGGAATTTCGCCAGATATCCAAAGTAGTGGAGGAAAGAGGAATCGCACCCACATCACGAAGCGGCAAATGTCCTGAATACTAATTTTTGAACCATCGAAAAAAGTATTAGTTTCGTACAATGGGTACAAAGCTTTAAAAGAGTATAACTCTGGAACGGTGAGGGCAAATAAAAATGTTTTTTTGTTAAATTAATTTTAAAATTTATTTTAAGAGTTATAAAGCGGTATTTACAAAAATTATGTAATATATGGTACCTAAATGAGCAAAAGCAAAGCCAAAACTTATCGTTTATGCTCATAAAAGTAAAATTTTAACATTTTTCTTTAAAAATGCTGATTTGAAAGCTAAGAAAATCGGAATTATTGACAAAGTTATAAGTAAAATTCAAAAACAGTACGGAAAACCCGATTTTTGCGACCTCTAAACGTTTTCCGAAAAATCTAAAAAAAAAAAACTCAAAAATACTTACCCCTAAAAGCTTTCAAAAAATGCCTGAGCACCTGTGAAAATTAAAAAAAAAATAAAAATATTTTTTGGAACACCCTAATTGTGGCCACAGTTCCGCTTCACCAACATAGGTCGGTCAATTCTGAGTGGTATACGACCATTTGTTTGAGGGCAGTCTTTGAAGAAATTCGAAGAACCAACCGCCGAAGACGAATCATTCTTCATCATGACAATGCGAGCTCTCACACATCACGCCAAACATCTTAACCGAATACCGAAATAATGTTAGAACCAAATCAGAACCTTTTATCGAAACATAAGTTTCGGTACGTACCAGAATCGGAAATGAAATACGATTCGGTTTGATTTCATGATAGTCGAAGCACTCGTCTAACTCTTATTTGAATACCAATAAAAACGGAGATTCTGGTTTTCAATCTACTTTACACATAGGATTTCCGTGGAAGGATCAACAGGCCAGGGACCCTCAAATTTGATTGCATACTTTTGAGCTGCACTCAACAGTTTTTTTTTGTGCATAATTAAAGGTGATGTAAAGACACACACACACACACACATCTAAAATTTGTATACAGTTAGTACAAGCCAATCAGAGAGTCACAGTTGTTCTTTCTCTCTCTCTCTCTCTGTGTGTCACTTGCTCTGTGTGCAGGTGTTTATGTATGAGAAACAGCCAGTGAGCGGGTGAGCATAAATGCTGTTGCGGGTGGGCAGCAATCAGCTGTTTTTTGCAAAGAAGTCACAAAAAAAAAAACAAAAACAAAATCATAATACTCTTATGTACATGTCTTCTGTCTGCCTTGTGTGGCCTTCAAGGTCACCAAAATATTTCAGTGTTGACATAGAAACCAAACAGGCAACAAATACGAGCGCAGGTGTGTGTGTGTGTGTGTAATGATTATAAAACATTTATGCAGAACTGAAATTGAGAGAGAGAGATAAAAAGAGCTTCAACTTGGGCTTACACCTTTACCCCCTCCCCTTAAAACCAACTTAGTTTGTTTTTTTGAGTGATAGCAGGCGACAGTTGTGTGTGAGTGTGTCTGTGTGTTTGTATGGGAAATTTCCAGCGCGCGCATTCTAAAAATAAACACAACAACAACAACAAAACATTTAAGGCCAGGCCAAACAAAGCGCCGTCAATTTGGGTTGGGGGGAGGGCAATGAAGTTCTAGGCTTCACCTCCTCTCACTCTCGTTTTGGGTTTACCTTGACAAATGTAACAACTCACACACATACTGCGGGGTTAGAAGGAAGGCTAACGATTTTATATAACGGTTTACACTCTCTCACACACACACACACACAAAGTTGGGTTTTATTCTTGGAATGTCATTACAATAACTGACTAAGATGTGTGGGAAGTGGCACGGTGACACGAGGGACGGGGTGCGAAATGGTTAACTAAGTGGAGTGGTCTGGTTGCAGGTGCTGCTCCGATGGTGCCCCACACCCAAAACACATTTTTTTTGCGTCTTAAACAATCAAATATCGAGAGTATCAAAATGAAAATGGATTATGGCTTTTGTTGAGTTGTTGTTGTTGAGTTGATGATGGTTGATGAATTAACGTCCCAAAAACTTTTGATAAAACGATTTCCCCCACCAATCAAATCATCAAAGTTTACCATAATCTTTCATCGAGTGGAAAAATACTGTGCACTGACCGAAGCTACGTAATCTTTACACCTAACGTCCAGTTACTTTTCCCTCTGACATATTTTCTAGACTTTTCTTACCTGTCCACAAGCCAATCCTTCTTAATTATCAACCTAAATGCGTTGAAATCAGAAAGAAATGCAATGACCGCCTACGGCGCCACGTGTTGAAATTTAATTAAATTGAAATGAAAAACGAAACGGGGAGAACTCTGCAGCCTCAGGAGCAACACGGGCTGTTAAAGAGCGATACTGGGAGAAAAATGAGAGAGGAGCAGCGCCTTTTTAGAAGGAAAAAGAATGAGCAAGAAAGAAGGTTTCAAACCCTGAGTCACACAATGCAAGGACGAAAATGGAAATCTGTTTAGCCATAAAAGCGCTGAAGAATAACAAAGCGTTTGGCTCTGATGAGCTGCCCGCTGAATTGTTTAAGACTGGCGGAGAGGAGTTGGTAAGACGGAATCACCAACTCCTCTGCAGAATATGGTCCGACGAGAGCATGCCCTTAGATTGGAGTCCAAGTGTATTTTGCCCATTTTTTACCGTGGGATCAGTCTCCTTTCCATTGCATATAAGATAAAGCCACTTTTTTTGCACACTGATTGAACCTTATCAGTGTGGCTTTAGACCTGGTAAATCCACCACAGACATTACGACAAATCCTGGAGAAGACCCATGAGAGAGAGATATCAAAACCCACCATCTTTTTGTTGATTATAAATCAGCCTTCGACACACCGATAAGTTCAAGGTTCTTTAAAGCCCTGTCCACCTTTGGTATACCAGAAAAGTACGTTCGACTTTGCATGATGACGTTGAGAAGCACTCTCAAAGCTCCGTCAAAATAGGAAAGAACCTTTCAAGGGGCACGAGGGGACGCCCACCCCTAAGATGGGAGGATCAGGTGCGGAAAGATATTTATAATCGTGGTGTGAACAACTGGTGCCAGCTTGCACGAAACAGAAGCGACTGGAGGGCATTTATAGCAGAGGTCGAGACCCCTCAAACGGTTGTGATGCAAATATCGGGCCAAAAATGAAGAACAGTGTATCTTTGATACAGGCTCTGTACCACAGAGCAGGGCTTAATCCCGAAACGAATTTCGGTTCCGGTACGTCCCGAAATGAATGTTTCGGTTAAAGGTTCTATTTCGGTTTTCAATTAATTTCTGTTTTCGGTTTCGATACGGTACCCGGATTTTTATTTCGGTATACCGGTACGTACCGGTATAAGTACTACCTTACTTTTAAATTGGAAAAATTAAATTCTGAGATAAATCTAAATCTTTCTAAAACATTAATTTTTATTAACGCGAAATCTTATTGTCTGAAAATGGGAATTTGAGCCTAGAATCTGTAAAAAATATAGGGAATACACTGTAATTGTTAGGTGGTGTTGCACCTAGCGCCATAGGAATATTTAAGAACGTTTCTTCGAAGTTGTAGCGGTCTATTTTAATTGCTACATTTGACTTAAAAACAGTCGGTAGTTGCGGTTCACAGAAAAAAAACCACCATCCATGGTCGTCCAATTCGCGTTTTTATTAGACGTTGGTTGTACTTATAAAAATTTTCTCCGTGGTGAGTTATTCGCGGTTTTTTAGCCAATATAAGATGGAATATCACTAGATGGGAACTAAATTTAAGAATCAGTCTTTTGTTACATTCTCTACGTGATATTTTTGTTGTCAAATAATTCAAATCCAAGTTCGGACTTAACGCCCAGGGGCTTTATGTCCGGGCCTAAGGCCCAGGAAAGTACTAAAGTATATCTCAAAGTTGTGATCGAAAGTTTTCAAACCGGCTTTACGTCCGTGGGCTTTTATTATATATTTTTAGTTTTCGAGTTTAACTTTGAATTCTATACGTCCACGTCTTATTAAACTAATATAGCATTCTTGTGATTTGCTCGCAATAAGCTGATTGCATTCAATGTGGTTGAGTCCATACAACTTTTTAGGGTACTCATTATAAATTTTTCACCAGAGAATAGGCGTTTCTACGCTAACCTGCGTAGATGGAACAGAAAGCACAACTTTTGAAATCTCATACAATTCTGGGAACTTTGTGGAGGATTCTGACCACCAGTTGAGAATGTTCTCATGGTTTCGAACACGTTTATGTGCGAGAAAAGTCGTAATGGAATCCAGTAGCTGTTTTGCTAGAGACGAAGAATTTTTTATATTTCCCATTTGCAGTGTATCGAAATGGAATTAAAATCACCCAAAACAAGATTTTCGGCTTGAAGTTTAGTTATGGCCACCTTCGCTGGTTCTAATATGCGTACAATTTCGCGGACTGAGTCCCACACTTTCCGGTGCAGAAGAAAGTCGTTATCTGCAGCCGCAAAACTGAAGCAAATGTTTAAAATGTCTTCCTATGCAAATATTTTAGCATACTTTAGGTTGAGCTACAACTCGTGACCAAATCTACGATGCGCTCTGCAAAGGTAAAAAATCCGAAACTGTACCGGTACCAACTTTTCGGTTTCGTTCCGGTGCTATCGGTTCCATTAATAACGGTAAACGGTTTTCGGTTCTCAAAAAAAAAATTTGTATAGGTTCCGGTTCCGGTACGTGATTTGAATCGGTTTATCGGTTCCGGTATTAAGCCCTGCCACAGAGTATAAAAATGTTTCACCTACCGCAGAATACACCAACATACGCTCTTCATCTAGAAACTGGCCTCTGAACGATATACATTTATACCCTACAGTCGCACTATGAATACGTCAGCAAAACGTTGCAAATATCTGGGAACCGCCTACCAAATATAGAAGTAATACAATTGAGAAAGTCGGTCAAGCCCGACTATAAAATACTCTGTACCAGTTAATGCCGTCGCTCGCATTTGCTCGCTCGTTATACGTGTTATACGCGTTCGACGCGTTATACGCTGATCTCTAAGTTTCTCTCTCTCTCTCTCAAAGATTGTGTTTGTTTGAATACAGCGGTGGTTGGCAGGAAGTGGGGGGTGGGGTGTGCCGTTTATTTTTTTTTGCCTTCCTTCAGCAAATCGATAAATAATTTTGATAACTAGATTTCTCTAGAACAGGCATGCCCAAATGCAGCATTCGACAGAGCACTCACCAAACTCACAAAGATAAGCACCAATACCAATAATGAAATTGTTGTTGGTCAGTTCGCTTGCGCTCGCAAACACCAATCAAAGAAGAGAACAAAACCGGTTTTTTTTCTACGCGTCGCATACACACGAAATCGTTAGCGTGTGTGTCGTTTTGTATGCCGATAAAAAAACGTATCCAAAGAGAATACAGCTGGGCATCGCTGCTCTAGAAGGTACGAACAATCTATCATCAAAACTGTGGGAGATATGAAGTTTTTTCCAAATTGCGGGGGCGGGAGGGGGCGTGGCAAAAATTGAAATTAAACTTGATCTGCCTGCAAGTATAATGAGTTTTTATCCCTTACATGTCAAACCTCTATCTCTTACCATCCCTGAGATCTGGTGGTTCATACGGTCGGACAGACGTACATGGCTATATCGACTTGGCTGTTGATGCTGATCAAGAATATATATACTATATAGGGTCGAAGATGATTCCTTCTGGCTGTTACATACTTTTGCTCAAACTTAATATACTCTGTGTACGTTTGGTACAGAGTATAACAGCTGCTCGCAAGGAAAGCACAATTTTTCAACGTTTAGGAAATCATGGCAACAGCACATTGTATTGTTTTTGACTACGATAATAAGGAAACGTGGAAGTCAACGCAAACCAACATCTTGCAAGCAATTGATATGAACATTTTTTAAAGATTTTGGTCAAAAAGCGACTCTCACAAGTCGCCGACATACATGTGCCGCTCTAAGGGATGTTTTCTCCTGTCCCTGTTTTTGCTCAAATCGAAATCCACCTAGATTTTGCAACTAGGTGGTTTTTGTTGTAGATTGATTACAATTTCGGGCATTTGCGCCACGGTCACACTGGGAGGTATAATAGGTATAATAGTAGGTTGGCAGCACCTCTGCACTCGGCTGATTATTGTGTTGTTTATTGCGCGCCAATTTTAAAAATTAAAAAAAGGTATAGTGCTGGCGGCCACGATTTCACGTCTCCAGGTCTGAAATGAAAAGTAAAAACGGGGTTATAATGAGTATAGATGTGATTCTGGTATCATCCTCGAAAATATTTTTTTTGACAAAATGGCGGACATTGAAAAATGAAAATTCGATTTTGGGCCCTTTTTTGTAGTTTAAGGCCTGTATCCAGCACTGCGGAAAATTCCTGCCAGGAATTTGCTAATTATTTCTTGTTTGTGTGGAACATAACTAAAACAGGGTGACCATACACCTAAAAGGTGCAAGGTCACTTTGATAAATCAGCTGCTAGGCACTGTTAATTATTTGAATTTAAATAAATGTATAGAAAATAAAAATCTTTCATGGTCGGATACTAGATTACCTAAATACATTCGCATTAATATTAAGGATTTTGTCGACTCAGTGGCCGGATCAGTACCTTGGCTTTGATCGATGGGCAAACCGCTGGAACATAGCCGTTAATCGTTCAAAGAGTCAACACGATCGCTATGAGACCCCCCGGATAAGTTGCTCGAGTGCGACTCTGGACCACCGCTTGACCAGGAAAAGCCATGTGACTCAGCAGCTACGGTTGCAGCTAAGGCGTAGGAGATCGATTGACTTCTCAAGCCTCTTAGCGGTATTTCGTTGCCCCCGTCGTCCCCTACCAATCTTTGCACGCTGCTGGTTCCCCAGCAAGATAGCTTATAACAAAAACAAAAAAGCATTCCCACCAAATTTTCGCTCATCACGTCCAAAATAATTGTAAACAATATATTCCTGAGCTGTGTATCAGCTGTTCTCTCGATCCACACGCGCTATCGATAGGCCAACTATCGATTAGAAACTGTGGGTTTCGTTTATGTTGCTGGATACTCAAGCAACGAAAAGGTAAACTAAAAATTCCTGGCACAGTTTTTTTTATATGAAGTTTGCCAGGAATTTTTAGTTTCCGCGGTGCTATATACCCGGCTTAGTGTAAAAAAATTATTAAAAATTTTTTTGAAATTATGATTGAGGGTCAGACCAGAATGGTGACATTTCTGCGTCGATTTCACTTAGTTTCTTCAAAATCGGTTCAGTGTAACTGGAGATATCATGGCCGGCAGTTCGAAAAACGTGGTTTCGAGGTAAATGCGTTTAAAGTTTAAAGTAATTTTTTTTTTTGCAAATTAAAAAAACAAAATCGGTTCATCAAAATCGGTTCAGTAGAACTGGAGAAAAGTAACTTGGCTGTCCGAAAAAAGTTGTTTTGAAAGTAACCAAAAAATATTACAGATATTATATACTTACAGATAATAGTCGACGACCAGCGCTCACTTCGTAGTTTGTACGGCATTCTTCGGCATGAGTATCAATCCAAATTTCATAAGCCTCTGGTTCTTCGTCTTTGTTGGCTTCCCAATATTGACAGCTATTACAAATGCTGGACTTAACAGCAGATTCAAAAATTTTTGTACTGTACTTGCCAATCAAAGCTGTTACACCAAAAAGAGATGAAAAGCCACGTTTTTTCCAAGTGCCATCTCCCGACACAGTAAACAATGTTGGATCGCACTGTGCATCAGATTGCTAGTCATATATGGCTTTTCCAGCTGAATGAAAATTTTCCAGGGTACGGTAGTATAAGTTGATCGATAAACCTTGCCCGATGTCCATAAGGACACAAAACATATTAATACCTTTCGGTCCAACGCCTAACAGTCTCATGGCCACAACCAAGTGCCAGTTGATTTCGTATGATTTCCCGACTGAAGCTGACGAAGATATGAATGTAGTGGTTGGGCGACGCTTTTTTAAATTCAATTTTTTCCTTGCATGTGGCACAAATGACCAAAGTAGAAAGTGTTGCGAAGACTGAATAGAAGTCCAAGATGCAATTCTCCAAGTTGTTTTCAACAATAATATCATCGTTTTGATTATTCTTCAATTTTTTGGAGGATGTGCTTGCAAAATTGGCGTCCTTTTCTCTGAAATGTTGATTTCCAATATACTGGCGTTTTGTCACTCGACGCGGACGAGAGCTTTGCCTTTTAGCTTTTGTTTTATTGCTTTTTCTGTCCATATTGCAGCACAAAAAAAAAAGAAGCAAAACTGTACTTTGCTAGCTTTTTATATCGCTTGCTCGCTTTCGGCTCACGCAGCCTGAGCATTGTGTAGGATAGCCTTCGATAATTATCGATTTAGAATCGATATCTCTGTCGAAATTCATTTGCTCAAAAATGACTCGCTTTAGCGAAGACATTGTTCGACAAAAAAGGCTATATCTTCCAAAGTATTTTGAATTTCAAAAAATCATTTTAGAGCGATATTCGCAAATATCCAAGCTAAAAAATATGAAAAAACAAAATATCGAAAAAAAATTTTGCACATGGAGAATTCCCCCTTAAGCAATGAACTGGGGGAATTAGAATGTGCAGCTGTGCAGGTATTCTTGTATATTAAAGGCACATCCAATATTTTCCATTTTACAATTCAGACTTGACTGTTTTTAGCAGCAGTTGTTTTTTGTTTTCAAATATTTTTCAAATGTACATTGTTTTTAAATCAATGAGGATGTAGTACATTGCTACAAAATCCACCTAGATGGTTAGCCTTAAACAGGAGCAAAGCTAATGCAGATTTGCAAAAACAGCAACATGAGAAAACGGCCTTTGGTCTCTTAATGAAAATAACTTTCGAAAAGACCTACCGAGCTATATCATGTGGCTGATCCTTAAGGCCCGTAAGGAACTTCTACCTTTAAGTGGTCGCCCGTATAGTACTAGCACAAACTCAATCTATTGGAGGATCAATGGAAGGATCTAAACCATTTCCTCGAAGTTTGTCCTATACTTGGAGAATTGCGAGTGAGACATTGGGAAACACCCCATTGTATAGAAATACTAAACGGCAAAAGCTGGCGAACACTGATAAGCTTCCTAAAGCAATCCATGCTTCACCGGAGAAACATAATAAATGAAAACTTCTACACTGAGAAAAAAAAATCAATCTAAAATCTAGATTGAAAATCTCGTTTTCAAGAACCTTGCAAGCTTATAACAACAAGATTGAAAAACCTTGAAATAAGCTTAGAAATGTTAAAAACAAGATTTATCATCTCGCTACTTATCAGTTGCCTGTAAAGCTTTAGTTGACATTTTTTTGGTATACATAGATTTATTTTGCTAAAAAAAACTTAAAAAAAACTAAAAAAAAAACAAAAAAAAAAAAAACTATTTTCGGTTGCAATGCAACACACCCACCCCTCCTGGGACTCAAACCACGACCTCTTCGTTCAATAACACATTGGCGCGCCCGATTATTCGATTTTGCCGTTGGGGGTCAATTGTTAAGCGCAGCCAGTTGCAGTATAAGAACTCAGGCTGCGAAAATCTCTGGACCTAACAGTTGACGCTCGATGGTAAAAGGATGGTGGCAGTGTTTCAGTGCGCAGAAGGTACTGAGCTCAAGTCCCAGTATCGGCGGATTAATAATTTATATAAGCTTTTCAGAAAGAAGAAAATGTTAATAACTAAAACAACTAACTAAACCAACCAATCACACCACCACCCTTTCTTTGCCCTCCCACCCATCACCTAAAAATAATTTATTTTTGTCTTTTTTTTCATATTAAAAAATGAGATCGTTTCATCTTAAAGTCGAGTATAAACGATCTTAATTCAATATTGTTGGACTAAGATTTAAGTGGAGAATATAATCTTGGGTTAAGATTATCTCGTCTCTGTCGAATTCTGACACCGTTTCGTCTCGTTTCAAGATTGTAATCTTGGTTTTAGATTGATTTTTTTTGTCAGTGTAGCATAACCTGGAAGCTGCGCGTGGCTAAACTCAAGGGAAGACGCCTTTATTTTGATCTCTTAATTTCTAAAATTAAAATTACAAAAGAAGGAACAAGGATACAAGGCCAAGGCCATGTCTTTGTCTAATTGTAAATAGTCAGATCTTAATGCAAGACAGCAAAGTTTGTAAAAAGATGTTAATGGTCGAATATTGACCACTGCCCAACAAAGAATAGTGTGTGGTGTAGGAAACTAGGCAAACAGCCATGCTCCCATTTTCGCATTCGCAAAAATATTGCGATTTTCACTCCAAATTTGGAGCAAAAACCGGTTTGAAATTACAAAAGTTTAGCGAAAGTGAAAATCGGCGCATATATCGCAGCTGATAATGTGCTGACAGATTTTAAGAAAATTCATGTCGGCCAAAATTCCACTAGTTTTATCATTTGGACGTGTATCTCAGTACAGTTAGTTCACTTATTTTTTGTAAACTTTCATAAGAAGTTCTCTTCTCATGTTTTTAATTTCGTTTTTCCCCATTTGAATTTAGCTTTTGCGTTTTTATTTAAGTTCACAGTCGCGTTTTCTTCGCTCTGGTTTGTTGTTGTCGGGTTTTTTTTTTTTTTTTTTTTTGTGCAATATTGCGGTTGCTGCTTCTAAATATACTCCCTATAGCCATGCACGATTTATAAATGCTTCTATATATAGAACAGCAAGCAAGCAGGCAGCAGGTCACGGCCTATTCAGTCAGATATATATACATTCACACACACACACACACATCACATGGATATAGAACTTATGCACATGCGTTTATTGTGGGCTGATCTATATATAGCTTGCACGTCTCTCTATATAGACTAATGTTCAATTAAAATCAATTTCTTGCCCAAACACAAAGATGACTAGCCAAGAGAGTGGGAAAACGGAAGCCAAGTGGTGGGACATTTTGGTTAGTCATCTCATTTCATACAGGCAATTAGAGTTCAGCTAGAAAAAAAAAGAAAATATATATATATATGAAAATCAGCAAAGACATTTCGAGACAAGTTAAACGCGGTGTAGTTGAGTTGAGTCGACTACAAAATACTCTGTATCTTTGATATAAGAGATGACACTCGCATCTTGAGTAAATATTACATTTTATAAGTAGGGCTTATATAGAACCGAACCTTTTTTTAAAACGGATAGAGAGTAGGTTCGGGTTCAGGCTAGGGTTACGGTTCGAGGGTGAAAAGTTCCGTACTTTATCAGTTTTTGAGTTAGTTTATGCCTAAATTTTTCCTGTTTAGTTTTCGTAAAAGAAAACCGCAAAGGGAACCCAATTATTTGTTACGGTTATAAGTTTGAATCGGTTACTGTATCAAAACAGTTACTGTTTTGAATCGTTTACTGTTTGGAATCGTTTCGAAACTATGTATTTCAAAACGGTAACTGTTTGAAATCAGTTGTGGCTTTGAATCGGTTGCGGATTTAAATCGTTACTATTTTCAAATCGGTTACTGTTTCAAATATATTACTGTTTGGAATCGTTTCAAAACGGACACTGGGGTATGCTCCACATTTCGACGGCGATTTCCGTATAAACGTTCTCATTTCGCTTTGAAATCCTACAACTTTACATATGAAATGACGAAAACATTTTCAGTCACTTGATATTGTTGAGAAACTTTGGCTATTTGAAATCGACTGCTGAAAGCCAAGCGGATTAAAATAGTCAAATAATTTCAATTTTATTTCGACCTGATCTAGTAGTCTTTGACATATTTGGCACTTCACATATAAACTTAAACATTCTAATTAGAAATGCACAAGTTCATACAGAAATCGACGTTGATATGTAGAACACACCCCACTGTTTAGAATCAGTTGCTGTATCAAAACCGTTTGGTATCGATTGCTTTTTCGAAACGGTGACTGTTTGGTATCGGTTACTTCATAAAGGATACTGTTTGTTGTCGAAACGGTTAGGCTGGGATGACAGATTCAATTTTTACGAACAATTATTGTCACAATTTTTTGTTAATAGGGAAACGTCGTCGTTCACAATATTGTTGATGAGTGACAGAGGCACTGCTGCTGCCGGCAGCGCAGTAGGCAGAATTGATTCTACTAGATTCAATATTTGTAACAACTCAGTTGAAATTTAATGGACTATTAAATATTATAATTATTTCATTACTCGAAACGAAATCGCGAAAGAAGAAAAAATAAGTTTTCTTCAAAGAGAAGCAGACGGTATATTTGAATTAAATATACAAGGCATATTGCATTTTGGTGATATTAAAATTATCCGGAAGAATTCAGTCACAAACATCTTAAAGAATTAGTTCGGATCACGCCTACGCTACCTATCCACAGGTATGGATGACCGTCTCACTCATATTAGGTGAATCTCAATATAGTTTTTGCAGTTGCATGTTGGGGTCCAACAGTCAAAAATCTCTAGCACTATATAATGCCCAAGACTGGGAGAGCATAGCAAGCGATTTTTTCAGTATGAGCGGATTCGCAAGTTGTATTGGCGCAGTTTACGGTACAACAAAAGAAAGTTGTTTGAAAAAATAAATATTATGTTTACAAGGTAAACATTTCAAAATTCGGCCAAAACTAGCCTGTTACGTTCATTGAGTGTGACCCTGGCATTTCAAAAAACCAAAAAAATTACCCAAAATACTAGATTTATAACGTTTTTTCACGTTTTAGGGATTTTCATTGATAACTTTTTAAAGTATGCGGCGAATTCGTCGGTTTCGCTCAACAATAAGTTGTGTCTAGAAATTGAATTTGTCATCCCAGCCTAACTGTTTGGTATCGTTTACTGCATCAAATAGGATACTGTTAGGAATCTGTCAAAAACGGTTACTATTTTGTACTGTTTAGAATCGGTTACTGTTTCGAAACGGTTACTATTTGGTATTGGTTATTCTTTTAAATGGGTTACTTTTTGAAATCGTTTTGAAACGGTTACTGTTTTGTTCTGTTCTCAATAGGTTACTGTTTAAAACGGTTACTGCTTGGTATCGGTTACTGTCTTAAACCGGTTACTGTTTGGAATCGATTCGAATCGGTTACTGTTTGGTGCTGTTTAGAATCGGCCACTGTATCAAAACGCTTTCCGTTTGGTATCGGTTACTGTTTGAAATCGGTTACCGTCTTAAATCGGTTGCGGTTTTAAATGGTTGCTGTTTCGAATCGATTACTTTACGAAATCGGTTACTGTTTGGAATCATTTCGAAGTGATTACTGTTTTCAATCGGTTTCTGTTTAGAATCGTTTCGAAACGGGTACTGTTCTGAGTCGGTTACGGCATTGAATCGATTACTGTTTGTTACTATTTTGAATCGCTTCCTTTTTCAATCGGATCACATATATACGCCTTAAAATTATTTCAACTTGACTTTCCCCCCCCCCACTGAGCATAGATTTCCTATTGTGTTTTCTATTTGTATTCTTTGGCCTTTAGTTCTTAAATCAATTGAAGTTTTTTTGGGTTAACATTTTAATAATGATGGAATTTTTTTTGTTCATCATTTGATGGATTGCAGTAAATCAAATTAGTTGCTCGGTGCTAAAACGTTAAGCAGAAGGGAGGCGACGCTAAGGGGAACTGGTTGTCACGTGCGAGTTGCCAAGATTGCGGCGGGAGAAGTCCAAACTTATCTAAATCACTCGCTTGGGTCGATGTAATCGCTGTAAACTTGTACAAGGTGACTAAAAATAGTCAATCACACACACGCACACACGCATACATAGACACTTGCCGCCTCTGGCATGCTAAATACGTTTTAGATTTATTTGTAAAAGGCGTCTGATAAGCTCGACCTTATCTGTATAATCAGCCAATGTATTTCAGTACGGCAAGAGAGAGAGACAGTGTGTGTGAGTGTGTGTGTGTACCTGTTATTTTTGGACGCCTTCTCTCTCTCTCTCTCTCTCTCTATGTTTCTATGGATCTCTCGAATGTTTTCATTTTGTTTCACGTTTCTTCTTTCTTGTTTACATTGGCAATTCGCAGATCTGCCACCAGAAGCCGGAAACGATGAGCGATTGCTGCACATAACGCCGGGCACATTGACACTGGACTTTAAGCCACATCCAGCGGTTGATATCGATCAGCAGATCATGGAGGTAAGATGACGATACAACAATCTTTTGAATGGAAAATTTAAAATCTCTGATTAGGAGTTGGTGTATGATAGATAAAAGCTGGTTGCAAACACCATACGAGGGTAGATTAAAATGTCAGTGAATTGCATGGCAACTAATTAAAAAATCTGTCTGTTGCTGTATCTCAATTGTAGGAACTGTTAGATGTCTTTATATCTAATACAAAATGTTTCTAGGAACTAAAAACTTTTAACAATACCCCAAAATAACCCTCAACGAAACCATAGAGGTATCTTAATTTGTATGGTTTTGAAGTGATTAACAGCATTTCGGCACAAGTGGCGACCGTGCTGGTACTTCAAATTCCTTGAAAAATGATAAATCGATTAGCAGCGAATAATATTTAAAGCATTAGGTCACTTTTTACCTAGATTCGAAGATTAAAAACGACCAAACTTGGAGAAGAACAAAATTATTTTCAGCGTGAACATTGAAAAAATCCAAATTGTTGGGCTACGAATTGCTATCCTAACCAGCTTATGCTGTAAACTTAAAAGATCTAAGCAAATAATACAAACGAATACTTTTGAGAACCTTGAGAAACCATATTATATGGAAGGGGTGCAAAATTATTGAAAAAAAAGCTGTGGAAAATGGCAAAATGTTTGAAAAATTGAGATCTATAAGAAGGCGTAACTCATACAAATCAAATTACATAAATTGCAAAAATAGTAAACATATTAGATGACTTAGAACTATACCCCAAACCCCTCTAATACCAATGATTTCGAGCAACTTATAAGTTAAGTAACTAAATTAGATAGATCCAAAACTTTTTAATGCCATTTTTAAGTCTATTTGCTATGAAATCTTATAGGAAGTGCAATGCCGTGTGTATAAAGTAAATACAGTTGGTAAAGTATGTAAAAAACTTTGTTAACGATTAAACGTAAACGATATTTACTAAAACTATCGAACAGCTCTAAAAATCGTTTGAAATAGATCTAAAAATCGTAAAAGAATCTTTTTCTCAAAGTATAACAGGCTAAAACTATCGAAAAGATCTAAAAATACTAGAAAATCGAGACATCTATCGCCCAAAAGAATCGTTTTCCAATCATATAAACAGCTAAAACTATCAAACAGATCTAAAACTCGTAAAAGAATCGTTTTCTTAATGTATAAACAACCAAAACTATAGAACCGATCTTAAAATCCCAAAAAAAAATCCAAAATATTCGTTTTCCAAACATATAAACAGCTAAAACTATCGAAGAGATCTACAAATTGTAAAAGAATCTTTTTCTTAACGTATAACAGGCTAAAACTATCGAAGAAATCTAAGAATCCTAAAAATCGAGTCATCTATCGCCCAAAAGAATCGTTTTCCAAACGGCTAAAACTATCGAACAGATCTAAAAATCGTAAAAGATTCTTTTTCTTAACGTATAACAGCCTAAAACTATCGAACAAATCTTAAAATCCCAAAAGAGTCCACCATATTCGTTTTCCAAAAATATAAACAGCTAAAACTACCAAAGAGATCTAAAAATCGTGAAAGAATCTTTTTCTTAACGTATAACAGCCTAAAACTATCGAAGAGATCCAAGAATCCATGAAAATCGAGTCATCTATCGCCCAGAAGAATCGTTTTCCAAACTTATAAACAGCTAAAACTATCGAATAGATCTAAAAATCGTTAAAGAATCTTTTTCTTAAAGTATAACAAGCTAAAATTATCGAAGAGATCTAAGAATCCTTGAAAATCGAGTCATCTACCGCTCAAAAAATCGTTTTCCCAACGGTTAAACGGCTAAAACTATCGAACAGATCTAAAAATCGTAAAAGAATCTTTTTCTTAACGTATAACAGCCTAAAACTATCGAAGAGATCTAAGAATCCTTGAAAATCGAGTCATCTATCGCCCAGAAGAATCGTTTTCCAAACTTATAAACAGCTAAAACTATCGAAACGATCTAAAAATCGTTAAAGAATCTTTTTCTTTAAGTATAACAGGCTAAAACTATCGAAGAAATCTAAAAATCCTAGAAAATCGAGCCCAAAGAGATCGTTTTCCAAACGGCTAAAACTATCAAAGAGATCTAAAAATCGTAAAAGAATCTTTTTCTTAGCGTATAAAGGACTAAAACTATTGAAGAGATCTAAGAATCGTAGAAAATAGAGTCATCTATCGCCCAAAAGAATCGTTTTCCAAACGGTTAAACGGCTAAAACTATCAAAGAGTTCTAAAAATCGTAAAAGAATCTTTGTCTTAACGTATAAAGTACTAAAACTATCGAACAGATTTTAGATTCCTAGAAAACCGAATCATCTATCGCCCAAAAAAATCGATTTCCAAACATATATACGGCTAAGACTATCGAACATATGTAAAAATCGTAAAAAAAAAACGATACGTTTTCCAAACGTATAAACGACTAAATCTGTCGAACAGATCTAAAAATCGTAGAACATAGAGAACGTAGAACATCTATTGCTTAAAAGAAGCGTTTTTCAATCATTCGTTTCTTAGTATGTTTAGGGTAAATTTTTGGAACATGAATTTTGAAAATAAATAGATTTTTGACCACTAAATTGGTCGGTTACAAAAATGTACCGTCGCCGAATCCAGGAAATATCATTCCTATATATAGACCCTTTCAATAATGACGTGTATATTTTTATGCGTTTTATAATAAAAAGAATAAATGGGCACATTCAGCGCATCTGTTTGATTCCTGATTAATTTTTCGATTTTAAATTTCTGTGTACTTTAATCGATTTGAGGGAAAGTTTTGTTAAACTGTTTCTAAAAAGCTGATCCAAAGATCAAACAAAAAGGGCTGCATTCAGCATTCAAATAGAAGAATTTGTGATTGATCTTTTGATCTTGCTTTTTAACCAAATTAAAATTGTTTGCTAATTTCTACAAAGAAATAAGAGAAAAGAATAACATTTCACTGATTAGCAAATGGTTTTTAGTGTGTATCTACGTATGTGTGTGTGTGTGTGTGTGCAAGTATTTGTTAAAAATAAAACCCACAGAAGTTTATAAAACACAAAAATAAATTCAAAGGAAAAATAAAAATAACAAAACGGCAATCGCTTGAAACGCTTGATACAAAAGTAGCCACCGAAGGCGGTGGTGGGGTGGGCGTGGCCAACACTTTAGCAACAACAAAACACTTTACCACTAAAAATACAAATTTTCAAACGAAAACAAAAATGCAACAAAATCCCAGCTGTGGGTGAAAAAAAAGGGAACGGGTTGGGCGGGCAAGCAGGTGGGGCTGGGCTGCTGCTTGCACATGTTGTTGCACGGTCCCCACAGTAAACACCCCATACAAACGCCCCTAGCTGGTAGTCATCTGTCCTGGGTTCATCATAGCCAGAGATTTGGCTGCTGCTGCCTTCAGTTGGTCGACGGTTCTCTCTTGCTTTGGCTTCGCTTTTGTTTTATTTTTAGACATTTTTATTTAAAAAAAAAAAAAAAAAATGCGCAAAAACTCATACATATTTTCGTAGTGAAAACAATAAATATAGAATCATTAAGTTGTACACGCGTTTATATTTAGCCGAGCAGAGCAAGAAGGAAACCCAACATACACAGGCAGAGAGCCAGAGCCAAGCGAAATGTATAAATAAAACAACACAAAAACAACAACCACAACAGCAACAGCAACTAGTGAGGATGAAACAAAAGGAAAAATGCGCCACATGACAGCTGCTGGAATGGCAGCACCAAAAGCTGGCCAATCTCAATTAGCAGGCAACAGAGTTGATAATGGCCAATACGAGGTCCAGAGACAGCAGCAAACCACAAAAGGTTAACAGATGGATGGAAGGCAGGTGTGGAAAGGACGGTACTTGCAAAGTGTCCTGTATGCAAATGCATTCATTTCCGACCACGAAAGAGGAACAAGTTCAAAAATTGCCCTCGCACTTGAAGTGCCCCATGATTGTATGATAGCTGAACTGCAAATTCTAGTATTCCTTTTAAGTACATTGATCAGTTTTTTTTTAATTTTCAAAAAATGTATCTAAAACACACAATGAAATTCTTTTATTCAAAAAGCTTCCAATCTGTATGAAAAGCAAAAGTGATTAAAGAGTGGGTGTCATGGGAAACCCTTTATGACGATAAATCTGATTGTAAATTTAACTGTTAACTCACTGTTAACCCACTGTTAAACCCTTTTCCCACCCTCGCGCCCCCAACCACACAACCCGCATGCTGCTACGGAAAATGTTAAAAGCGGTTGACTTTGCAAATAGAAAAGGCAAAAACAGGGCGTACCCAAACATTTTTGTAGCCCGTAAAAAAGTTTCGCTCTAAAAATACCTTAAAATAAGATTTATATTCTCAAAAACCAGATTTATTGTCTTTCTTGTTTGTTATACAATGTCCACAATAAAAATGGAAGAGCACATAGCATGCGATCATCGAGGAAGCTTCGTCCAAACAGGACTTGCATATTCGTATCCTGCAACAGCAGCCAAAATGTGGTTTTGAACAATGGAATTTCTGCTTCAAATTGTCAATCTGCAACGCATTTTGGCTTATTGGCACACACATACACATACGTTCACTACGTTCAATACACACACACACATGAATACAAGCGGCAAAGCGTGGTTTTTTGTGCAAATGACACCTACCTTCTGTCTGTAGCTCCCTTACACGTACAGCTGTCGACCAACCACTTCTCACGCCTGCTATTTACGTACGCCCAGCCGATCTTACGTTGGTCAAGCATCCGACCTATTTTTCGCAGCCTGCCAGATGATCGTTCATACTTATGAAAGTACGTCGCCCAGCTGAATCTGGATCTTCATCGCCGATGTTCATGCACAACGATAACCATACCTAATCGACCACAAGCAACCTGCTACAACTCGAGACGCTCTTTGTTTGGCAATTGATGCCAGCCTGAGGCTACCTACAAGTTCTCGATCTCAAACGAAAGTCCACAACGCGTGGCAAACGAAAGTCCTTGACGCGAGGCAGCCTCAACCCTGCTTGGGCGAACTTACTACAACTCGAGACGCTATTTGTTTGGCAATCGATGCCAGCTTGAGGCTACCTACCAGTTCTCGATCTCAAACGAAATTCCACAACGCGTGGCAAACGAAAGTCCTCGACGCGAGGCAACCTCAACTCTGCTTGGGCAAACTTGCTTGTCGACCACCACTCGAAGCAACGGCCTCAACGCGAGGTTACCATCGACGCAACTACGCAAATCTGTACTCGGTGCACATGCTCAGTACTAAGGACTCATCAGTTTCTACACTCAACGGAAACAGTTCATCGACCCAACTACGATACAAACACAAACATCACAGCGAGAATCATAAGCAAGCTTTACCCACATTGGGACTTGTACAAATCCTGTAGATGATTACCCCCGGGACAAACGTCCCAGATATATAGCAAATTTTTAAAATCTTTCGTTCCCACATGGTCTTTGGAGGGGGTTCCCCCCTCTGTGGCAGCTGTGGTCCCTCTGTTCATTGTGATAACGTAGCAGCACGACAACCCGTGCACCATCCCTAACGCGCGATTAGTTTTTGGCTTGGCTCCCTCATTGCTATGTACGATCGAACAATATTGTCTATTCACAACCACCGCAGCTTCGGAATAACTGTCAAAGTCGAAGCTGCGGGATTATAGGAAACACATAGGCTGGGTGGTCACTCAAAAGTCTCAAAATTCAAGCTCCAGCACAGCTTTCTTTGGTGTAACCATATAACTAGCATATGGTTAGCGTTTCCAAGTACTTTTGGCGATACTTTGCAACCATACTAAGTAGTGGTAGCTGCCAACTGTTTTTGAAGCTGCAGGTTTTGTGTGAACGCATGTGAAGAGTGAAAAGGCTAGCCCTAACGCGTCAGCGAGTGGGTCTTTGGTCTTGGATCTTGCCAACAGCACGCGCCTGTTCAATCATACAGTAATTGTTAACAAATAGTTTATATTCAATAAAGTTGGTTATACCTATTAAACCTAGTATCTAAAATTAAGTAGTGGTGCCATCTATTGGTCAAGTTATGACCAATATGGCCTGCTACTGTTGGTACAGAGTGTAGTACAGTCGGGCTTGACGGAGTTTCTTATTATGTTTCTTTGTTGTTTTTGGGTTTGGTTCGGCGTTTTCGAAGGGACACCGGTTCGGCTTATCAGCTGAAATTGCGGTTAATTCGATTCGGTTTAGAACCCGTTTGCATTCCTGCTTCACAGACATCTTCGAAAGGCGACACTGATATAAGAAAATTTGTAGTTTATAATGCGTTGTTTAGTTAGAAATAAAACTTTAGAATCAATGTTTCAAAATTTCAGAGATTTTTATTATTAATTATAATGAACCTCTTTCTAGACTCTGCTCTACAATTTTGAACAGATTTTTGAATGTCTATGCGTCGATGTGCCGAACTGAAAATTGTGATTAAAAACAGGTTTAGGTTCAGCAGTATTTTAAGACGGGATTCGATTTAAGGTTCAGCGCACAAAAACCCTAATTACCGGGTTCGATTTAAAACTGCTTTTCAGCCCTGGTATCAGAAGTAGGGAATTTTGGATTCCGGCTCCGGTTCTGGTACGTACCGAAACTTATGTTTTGATTGATTTTTATTTCGGTATACCGGTACGTATCGGTATGAACCGTTAAAATCGAAATAAATTTTTTGCCTAAGACCTAACAAAGTGGATAAGCAATCTCGACACACACAAATACGGATGTATTCGATTGTTTTCATAAAATATTATCAAGTTTGTATTTATTACACGATTAAAATTATATTTTTTTTTGGATCGGTTATTGTTTTAGCGTGCATCCGATTTTCCAGCTTACTTTGGTAGTTGGAACAGCTTGAAGAGCTTTTGATAGCTTCTACAATCCCGAAAACTTTGTCGACTTTGGTCTTTGTTAACGATAAAAGCTCAGAAAATCTTATTTAATGCCATTAAACTGATTTGTGAAGATACTTAACTATTTGTATTGCCCCAATTCTTTCCATATAAATACATATCGTTCACTTACTTTAAGACTGTCACGACTTTTGAGTTAATGATGCTGAAATATTCGCTATATTTTTTTCTAAATGGTGTACAATTTTCATATTGAACTAATTTATTCTCTGGAAATATGTTATTTAATTTTACAGGTTAATTTTCATGATCCAACAAGAGCGACATATCTTAGTTGTCCTACAGACGATATCGTTACAGATACTTCGGGTTACTGTTCAGACGTTATATTTTCGAATAGGATTGAATATAAACAAAAAGATGTATTTTCCATAGAGAATACAAAATCGATTATTTTGAGGTATGATAATGTTACTGCAAGTGTGCGAAATATGAAGCGACTTCATTTTCACTTTTAGATGAAAAACTTTTAGTTTTCACTCAGAGCTAATTTCCACACTTAGTTGGACTTGAACAGAATTCTTAAATAAAATAGTTACCCAGGTAATTTTATTGTTCAGAGGTAGGCGTGGTATTATAATATGGCTCAGATAAAATTTGGGGAAAACTTTCTCAAAAATAAGTGCTCGCTTTGCAGTCTAGTTGTTACGCTCAGAACCGAAACTGCATCGGTACAATGTTAAGGTTCTTTTCGGTACTTAGAATTACGGTTCTCGAATACCGGTATACAAAAAATTAAAAATTTGGGTTCCTGTTTCGGTTCTGGTTCAGAGTTTTAATCGGTTCTTTTCGGTATACGGTTCCGGTTCTGGTTCCGATTTGATTCCCTGATCAGAAGTAAATTTCGATACAGCATCACTCAAGTTCAGCAGAAAATTGATCAGATATTAAGCGGTACTGCTGAATGCACCCATCACTGATCACTGATCAAGTGAATGTCCTAGCAAAAGAGGGTAGTCTGAGCAGTTTCCACAGTTGTTGTAGCCTTTTCATTTGTCTATTTTTAAGGGTGATTTTTGTGCTTGTCTTTTGCCCTGATAATTATAGCACGGGTTTTTATAATTATAGCCAAAAGAAAAACTGGCAAAAGTTTGTAACAGGCGGTGCTTGGCTTGAGCCAAGGGGTGCGAGGTAACGGGAAATCAGGTGCTGCAGTTTCTAAGAATTCAAGTGGATAGATTGGTTGGATGGATGGATGGATGAATGATAATGATGTTGATGAGCGGACGACGCCGACGCACGCCTAGTTGTCTGCCATGCGCTGAGAGAGAGAGAGTACAACAAAAAGACAGAGAGAGAGAGAGCGCACTTCTAACTGTTTCTAAATTTTGTGTTTATATTTGATTTTTTCGCCAATTCGGCCAGTCGACCGAGTGAAATTGAAATGAAAGCGCGTCGCTCATCAAATAAAACTAACCTCGTTTTCACCCCAAAAACCAAAATACACAAATTCCATATAAATAAAAATAAAACAAAAGGAAAACAAAAGCTTTGGTCGGAAAATCAAAGTCAATGAAAAGCAACGAATCGCCCAAATAGTTTAAAATAAAAACAATACACAAAAGAAATGAACCAAATGAACGGAAAAGAGACATAGATAAATAGCAAATCGCGCATATTTCTACATATTTTGTTTCTTTCTTGTGTGTGGCAAAAACCGCAGAAAACCAATTAGAAAAAAAAAAAAACACAATTTGTGAAGTGTGCTTCTGGCGACGCCGCAACGCGCGTTAAGGTCATGGAAACGTATCATCATCAGCAACAGCATCTCGATGTAGGCAGAGAGTAGAACGAACCACAATAATAATGACAACTTTAAGTGATCTCTGTGTTGTTGTTGTTGTTGTCGGGTGATTCATGTGATTGAAATGATGAAGAGTTGAATGCTTTCAGTGAATGACAATTCATTCTTGAAAATCTGCAAAACAAAAATAGAAAGAAAAAAAAAACCCAAAATTGTGGGCAAATGCGACATGTGATCACTGTGATTAGATTCTTGGGACTAAATTTATAAATGTAATATAGAAAACAAAAACTTTTGACTATTTCAAGTCAATTCTAGGAGGCACACAGTGGTCTGATAAGACCAAGATCACTTGATCTCTTTTAAAAAAATATCATCATTTAATACTGATTACAATTATTACCTGACCTACTTTTGGGTCTTTTCATATAAGAAGAAATTTTAATATGATACCAATTTTCCTAAATTAATATTCTTGATCGGAGATCAATCAAGGTTCTGCACTGGAATGCACTTATGAGCATATTTTCTTACTTATTAGGGCCCGTTCTGTTGATAATTGTGATTAGCGATTAGTGTTTTACGATTTGTCAATGCTAAAGCATCTGTGCCACTTGAAATAACAATGGGCGCATTCAGCAGAACAGCCTTGATCCCTGATCAATGGTTTTATAAAGTGTAATTTATTTGACCTGCTGTTATTTTTTCTTACATTTCACCCAAAACTATGCAAAGTAATTGGTTTATTTTTTATACCCTTGCAAAGGGTATTATAATTTTGCCCAGAAGTTTGCAACGCATAGAAATATTAATTTCCGACCCCATAAACTATATATATTCTTGATCAGGGCGACGAGCTGAGTCGATTAAGCTTTGTCCGTCCGTCCGTCTGTTTCTACGCAAACTAGTCTCTCAGTTTTCAAGTTGAAAATTTGCACGCTGCTTATATGTCGGAACCGACCGGTTCGGATGACTATATCTTATAGCTGCCATAGGACCGATCGGTCGAAAAATGGGTCTTAGTGAGAAAAACTTTTTTGTTTTCAATGTTAGCGTCCTCAAATTCGTCCATTATTAATATTATATGCTTTCAAACGGATTTGCAATCTTTAGTCAAAATCGGATTACTATATCTTATAGCTGCCATAGGACCGATCGGTCGGAAAATGGGTCTTACTGAGAAAATTTTTTTTTTTCAATGTTAGCGTCCTCAAACTCGTCCATTATTAATATTATATGCTTTCAAACGGATTTGCAAACTATGGTCAAAATCGGATTACTATATCCTAAGGCTGCCATAGGACCGATCGGTCGGTAAATGGGTCTTAGTGAAAAAAAACTTTTTTGTTTTCAAGTAAATCGTTCTTAAAATCGGTGATTCTTAATATTAAGCGCTTTCAAACTAATTTGGAAAAGTTGATCGACATCGGTTGACTATATCTTATGGTTGTCATAGGACCTATCGGTCGAAAATGGTTCTTAGTAAGAAATTTTGTTTTGTTTTTAATGTTAGCGTCCTCAAACTGTCTGATTACTTATTCTATATGCTTTTAAATAGATTCGCAAAATTTGGTCGAAATCGAATGACTATATCCTAAGGCTGCCATAGGACCGATCGGTCGAAAAATGGGTCTTAGTGAGAAAAACTTTTTTGTTTTCAAGTAAATCGTTCTTAAGGTCGGTGATTCTTAATATTAAACGCTTTCAAACTAATTTAGAAAAGTTAATCGACATCGGGTGACTATATCTTATGGTTGCCATAGGACCGATCGGTCGAAAAAGGTTCTTAGTAATAAAAGTTTTTTTGTTTTTAATGTTAGCGTCCTTAAACTCACTGATTACTAGTTCTATATGCTTTTAAATAGATTCGCAAAATTTGTTCGAAATTGGATGACTATATCTTATGGCTGTCGACCGATCGGTCGGAAAATGAGTCTTAGTGAGAACAATTTTTTTTTTTTGTTTTCAATTTTATCTTTCTTAAACTCGGCGATTGTTAATTTGATATGTTTTCAAAAAGATTCCGCGAAATTTGGTCGAAATCAGATGTTCTTCTGTCGGAAAATGGGTTTTGGTTACAATAATTTTTGATTTTTATGTAAGCGTTCTTAAACTCTGACGTTTCAAAAACAGCATTTGCAAGGGTATAAAAACTTCGGCACAGACGAAGTTAGCTTGGCCTTCTCGTTTCAATCACTTTCTATAACTTGTACTGAAACACTCTTAAAAGCGGTCTTACACCCTTAAATCTAACTTGGCTAGCGCTATGCTTGTAAGCCACAACAATCTTAAACAGGTTACATGGCTTTTCCAATTGCTTATCACCAGATGGTAGCAAATTCTTGTCCCAAACATATTTTATACGGGGGTGCCACAGAAATCACTAGAGATTTTGGTATATACTTTTGCATTTCCAATTTCAATTGTACAACTTCATATGTAAAGTGAAAAGTATATCTTCGGTTGCTGGATCAGATGGTGAATTTGAGCGATTTGGAACCAACTGCTCTAATCTACTTGGCTTTGAACAGTCGGTTTCAATTCGCTTTACTTTCGACATCTGATCTAGTAACCGAGCTGTTTTGTGACACTTCGCATATAAATTCGAGCAGTTTCAATTTATAATACAAGCGTTTATACGAAAATCACTAGTGATCTCTGTGTCACCCCCGAATTATAATGTTTTTCATCGGGTGATCAGGCAGGCCTTCTCTGGCTTAATAGGAATTAAATAGGGTATTGCAATGTTACCAGTTAACCTCTACTTGAATTCTGTATTGGATTTTGATTTGAATTGAACAAGGTTTTGATCATTTTTCACTATCACGAATATTGTTTACTTCTTCCTCAGAAACTGTTTTTACCGCTTAGTCTACTGACAAGGCGGCCCTCCTATGTATGCTCCGCATCTTTTTCTTCTTTTTCTCATTTCCTTAGGGGGACGTAGGGTATTAATCAATTCCCTCTTGTGCAACTAACTCTGTTGTTAGCCATCGCTTTGAGTTCTCCTCAGCTTTGCTTTCCGCTTTTCTACCGATTGTTCTCCTTCAAAATTCTTTAAAAATTCGAAAAAAAAGAGAAAAAAAAAAAAAGAAAAAAAAATTTAAAAAAAAGACAAAAAAAAGAAAAGGAAAAAAAAGGAAAAAAAGGAAAAACAATAAGAAGCCCTGAAATTTTCATCAAAATCGGATGACAAATTCCCGATTTGTAAAATTGTGGCATACTTTTCGGCTATCCCACCTCAGGCACACAGGAAGGCTATTAAACATTTCTTTCCATGAGTAACGGGTATATCGAAATCGGTTAGAGCCGACTTTAACTAACGCTCTCGTTTTTTGTAGACTGGTAAGGATGGTGGTTCATTGTCTAACTGAATTTTTAAAGGAAAATCATTTTCTTTAAGGACAAGCAGATTTGTAGTTAAGTTTAGGAACTGAAATAGCAGTTTGCGTTTCTGGTAGGTTGATTTCATCAACTATGGGCTTGATGAATGATGAATGATACATTATAATTTATTGCACTGAACTCAGAACTTGACCTCAAGGCGGCCACTCTTCAATTAATATTCAATTCAATTTTCGAGAAAAAATTATATATACAATTTAGCAACAATTTCTTAATATTATTAAATTATTTAAAACGTTATTAAAGTATTATTTTGGTAGATACATTAAAATACTATTCAGCAATATCAACACGAGACCAAACCTGAGAAATCCAGTTTTTAAAAAACCCTTTCTTTCCATTTTCCGTTTTTGACGATTTTTGAAATTATTTATAAAATTAAAAAAAAATATTTTTGCAAAACCGCAAATTACGTTTTGGTGGGCATGTCGAGATCTTATTTCGGATTTTTTTTTGTATTGAAATCAAAAATGCTGAGTTTTTTAACTGTTCGGTTTATAAAAGAATGACCCATATGCGCGTGCGTGTAGTTGATTTTTGACGTGTTCGTATATCTCGGCATCAGTGTAAAAATAAACACTAATTTTAAATAGATTTAAGTCGATTTGTTTTATTTTTTTGTATTTTGCCATGGCTAATAATTTGTTTAAATATTCCTTTAATAAATAACTTTACATACCGCACAAGGATCAGTGCTTCAACCGAATTAGCAGTCTATATACCTTTTACTCCAAAGTACATTACGTCGTAAAGTATCTGCATTACAACTTAGCATACTATGTGTATCATTTAGAGGGCGTCCCATCCACACCACCCATTACATTTCTTAGATTATTATATGCAGTTGTAATGGGTCTTCGAAAAGCGTTCGGCTATTGAACACTTGTCGATTACAAGAAATGAGGTTTCGAAAGAAACCTTCGTCTGTGCAGAAGTTTTTATACCCTTGCAAATGCTGTTTCTGAAATGACAGAGTCTAAGAAGGCTTACATAAAAATCAAAAAAATTTTTAACTAAAACCTATTTTCTGACAGATAAACATCTGATTTCGAACTAATTTCGCGAATCTTTTTGAAAACGAATCAAATTAACAATCGCCGAGTTTAAGAAAAATAAAATTTAAAGCAAAAAAGTTTTTCTCACTAAGACTCATTTTCCGATCGATCGGTTCTATGGCAGCCTTAAGATACATATAGTCATCCGATTTCGACCACATTTTGCGAATATATTTAAAAGCATATAGAATAAGTAATCAGTGAGTTTAAGGACGCTTACATTAAAAACAAAAAAAAATCTTACTAAGAACCATTTTCGACCGATTGGTTCTATGGCAACCATAAGATATACTCACCTGATGTCGATCAACTTTTTCAAATTAATTTGAAAGCGTTTAATATTAAGAATCACCGACCTTAAGAACGATTTACTTGAAAACAAAAAAGTTTTTCTCAGTAAGACCCATTTTTTGACCGATCGGTTCATGGCAGCTATAAGATATAGTCATCCGATTTTGACCAAAATTTGCAAATCTGTTTGAAAGCATATAATATTAATAATGAACGAGTTTTAGGACGCTAACATTGAAAACAAAAAAGTTTTCTCACTAAGACCCGTTTTTTAAGCGATGGTTCGTGTGGCAGCTATAAGATATAGTAATCCGATTTCGACCAAAGTTTGCCAATCGGTTTGAAAGCATAAAATATTAATTTGAGCACGCTAACATTAAAAACAAAAAAGTTTTTCTCACTAAGACCCATTTTCCGAACGATCGGTCCTTTGGCAGCTATAAGATATCGTCATCCGATTTTGACCAAAATTTGGAAATCTGTTTGAAAGCATATAAAATTAATAATGGACGAGTTAAAGACGCCAACATTGAAAACAAAAATGTTTTTCTCAGTAAGACCCATTTTCCGACCGATGGTTGCTATGGCAGCTATAAGATATAGTCATACTACATACCGACATATTAGCAGCATGCAGTAAAAAGAAGTCTCTGTGCAAAATTTTAGCTCGATAGCTTTAAAACTAAGAGACTGGCTTGCGTAGAAACAGACAGACGGACGGACAAAGCTCAATCGACTCAACTCGTCGCCTTCATTTTCATTTTTCATTTCACGGACTCATACGTCGCCGGTCTTAAATCGGTGCGTTTTGCGAATTTAGCGACCAAATCGTAAAATTTTGGCTTTATAATTGATCGCACTGAATTCACAACTTGACCTCATGGCAGCCACTCTTCCCACCCCCCACTTCAGACCCACTTTTCTAGTTTTAGTCCTCCAGTCGAACGTCCGTAAATAAGCTTTTTGTTTTAAACATTTTTTCATTCCCAAGGAGGTTACTTTTCACCCCACCTAGTATTTGTAGTTAATCTATCATCAGAAGACCAAAGTCTCCAGGTCAACAACTGCCTTCTCATGTAGGATTTGCTTTAGCTGCTTTGGAACGCCAAACAAGCATTTCAACAAGATTTTTATATTCTGTAACAGGGACGGTTTCGACGAAACCGAAAGAAATATCGCTCATTAAAATCAAATAGTTTCAGTTACTCTTATCTGTTTTTATTTCGGTCCGGTTACGTTTCAAACCGGTGAAAGAATGCAAAAAAAAGACTTCAATTTCAAAGCAATTTGTACTTAGATGCTTGGCCTTCAAAACGACTACACTATGTCATCCCCATAGCCTATAATCTAGATTTAATCACAAACAACTACCCTAATTACTTCGTTGTATATGCAGTTTCATAGAAGAGGAACTAACAGAAAACCCCGTGGCATACCTAATCCAACAGCAACACATAATCCCCTAAGTAGATACTGAACATTCTCCTTTGTCCAGTGTTTTTGCCCGGTGTCCGGTATTTAATGTGTTTTTTTTTTTTATATCAAACGTTATGAAAAGGCAATATTTCTGGGAAACGGTCTCCCCGCGTTTTCCGCTTATTGCATCCGCTTACTTTAGTTACACAAGCTTACCTTTTTTTATGCTACGACTAACTACAAAAATGTTGTTTAACTATTTACAGCTTAAAAAGAATCAGGAACTGCAAAAACAGCGGCTTTTCCACACGTTTCAGGAGCAAACAAAGCAAATGGAACGGGAGCATAAAATGCAACTGGAGCACAAGTATCAAGTGAGTAGACGAGGCGACGGCTACGACGACACAAACGATGATGACAATGTCAACTGAATGTGTGATTCTTCTTGTTGTTGCTATTGATGATGCGGTTGTTGAAGGGGGAGCGACTGGCGCGTGGGCAGGCAGGCAAAACAAAACAAAAATAAATTATCACGCTGCTCTTGGGGGGCCGGAAGTGCTCAGGCGCCAGCAACAACATTTTTTGCAATGAAACAACGACAACAACAACAAGAACATCAACAAAATCAAACGAATTCTATTTGCCACAACGACAAACAACAACAAAAACTCTCTAATTTATTCAGTTTGCGGTGCATTCACATGGCGCTTTCCAGGAATTGCGGGATCAGAGCATGATAACGGCAGCCGCCGTTGTCGAAGAGCAACATCGCCATCAGCAACAACAACACCAGCAGCAGCAGCAGCAACAACAACACCAGCAACACCAACGGGAGCAGCAGCATCAGCAACGCGAGCGACGGGAACGCGAAGTGATGAAGCGTAAGGAGAATTGTAGCGCCAATGCCAGTCCCGAAGTGAAACAGATTCTGAATGTAAGGCACAATTATGTTAAGTAGTAAAGCAGCTAAACTCTTTCTCTCTCTCTCACACTCTAGTGCTTCATCATGAGCCGCAAGTCCCAGGCGGCGGCCTCAAATGGCACCTCAACAACATCTCCCTATCGCAATCGGTAGGTGCCAAACTAATTCCCAATCCTTATGCCAATTAGCTAATCAATTCCTCACTCCTGCAGCGGTGTGGTAAAAAGCTCTTCGGGTGAATCCTTGCCAGCCGGTAGTGTTGTAACCAGTGTGCATCCGTACAAAATACCTCAGCCGCCACCCACACTGCTCAAATATGAATCTGATTTTCCTTTAAGGAAGACGGGTGAGTGTGAAATTGTTGTTGGCAACAAGCTGCTGCTGCTGCTACTTTTCATATGAATCACCAAACACCACCCAAACACCACAATTTGCTCTCCCCCTAGCTGCTCCCTAACTAACTGCTCTGCTCCGCTTAGCATTCGTTCTAATCTAATTGGAGTTGAATACTAAAACGAAAAACTAAACTTTGCTAGGAAAATGCTACAAAGATCAAAGATCTTGATCAGCATGATAAAACCAAGTCCGTCTGTCAGAATGAAACTTGGCACTTGGGACCAATCGAATCGAAAATTTCAGTTCAAAATTTAAAGTTTTGGGTAATAAAAATCCGAACAAAAGACCATCTGAAGAAAGACCAAATCGCGGTATTATGATCTTGACTGTCGGCAAAGTCAAAGCGTAGCCTCTAGACTATGAGCAAATGCAGCCGGAATAGCCTCATCAGAATGAACCCAAGTGCCGTCGCTGACGCTGAAAGGTTTAGAGGCTTCCAGGAACCTTGGCTTGGGCTTAGTTCCGCTTGTCCACAAAAACCTCTGACTTTGAAGAGAACATAAAACGCCTAGACTCCACACACTTAGAAAAAAACAGAAGTAAGAAAGTCGATCAAGCCCGACTGCAATATACTCTGTACCCTCTGCGCTGAGGCAGCGAACTTTCTTTTGGTCATAACTTGACCAATAGATGCCGCCACTATTTAATTTTCAAAACTGACCAAGAGATGGCGCCACTACTGAATACTGGAACTGACTTTTGGTCATAACATGAGTATAGTCCATCCGATCTATATCGTTCAAATCGATAAATAATCTTGATTACTAAATATCTTAAGAAAATACAAAGCATCTGTCCACAAAACTGTGGAAGATATAAGGTTTTTTCCAAATTGCGGGGGCAAAAATTGAAAATAAACTTGATCTGCCTGCAAGTATAAGAAATATATGTCCCATACATGTCAAACCTCTATCTCTTACCATCTTACCATCTTGAATCAAGAACCTTTCGTACTTATTGCTGTGTGTTGCAAGTATAAAAGTACCCATAAAACGAGAACCGAGGCTTTATTCATAAAACTAAGTATGAGGTGATGCTTACAGGGGTCCGTTTGATCATAATTTTAAGGTATTTTGCCGGGTTTCTTAAAAAAAGGTTTATTTTGTCGAACTGTGTAAAAAAGTGCGCTCTTAATCCATCTACATTATATCTTGGACATACAATGCAAGCTCCAAATCTGTTCTTAAAATTCCCAACTAATTCTAACACATTGCTTATGGAGTGAGGGTAAACAGAGAAAATAAGTTGCCGTCAACTCAAAACAAGAACGAATTATTGATCACCATACACTTTTGTGAAATATTTAATAATTTACATTCGCCGAAATTAAGATACACATGCTAGAAATACTGGTATCACCAAGCAATCACTGCTCACAATTCGGCTCTGGATCTGTCGTTGCAATGTCTCACGCATAGAGGTAAACGCCTCCAGGTAAACCAGTTGAGCTCCAACAATGAATTCCTGCCGGGATGAATTTTATCCCTAGGTCCCTGCTCGGGCGCCATGATCGTTGAACGTTTGCAGTGGGAAGGTGGAGAAAATCTTTCTAATTTCTTAAAAGTGTTTCTCCAGTCCTTTATGCGTGGTTATCAAGCAAACATAAGCAACTGTAGGCTCTTAGCGACAAGGCAAACGTAAACACAAGCAAATTAATTTGACAAAATTAGTTCGATTTGTGTAGGAACGCGGGTTGCAGAGTTTGCTCAGCTGTCGCTGAACGCAATGTGAACACTCTCTCGCAAACTGTTATATTCTTTGCCGAGTTTGTTCTTGCAATGACAAACTATGGCAAATCTGTAATGCTTGTTTGGAAATCAATTTTGATACTTCATTTGGTCGATAGTTTGTCAGCTGCTATGGACAAACCACTTGGAGAAACACAAATTTGTAGGAAACCAAATTCAATACAAACTTTCAAAGTTTCGACAAATTTATTTGCCAATTGATTTGTCGTTTGACAAATTCAGACACAAATCAGACAATCATTTCCAAATTCAATGCAAACGTTCAAAGTTTCGACCAATTTATTTGCCAATTGATTTGTCGTTTGACAAATTCAGACACAAATCAGACAAACATTTCCAAATTCAATGCAAACTTTCAAAGTTTCGACAAATTTAGTTGCAAATTAACTCGGCGTGTGTGTGAACCCCTAGACAAACTCCGTCATGACAGTTTGTGTAAATAAATTTGCGCCTGTGAACTTTGCTTGAGAAGTTCGATAGTAGTTTCTAGGAAGGAGCATGGCTTATGTCTAATAACTAACCGTATGCCAAATCTACTTGTGATTGATGAACAAACAGTTAGGGATCATTCACACAATCACACCACCCCACACACACATACACACATCTTCTCTCTTATTGGTAAAGTATGTTTATTTGTATATGATCACATGCTAACCCATAATTGTGAACAGCATCCGAACCAAATCTGCTGAAGATACGACTCAAACAGAGTGTCATCGAGCGAAAGGCGCGCATCGGTGGCCCAGCTGGAGCGAGACGTCACGAACGCCTGCTGCAGGCTGCCCAACGTAGGCAGCAAAAGAACTCTGCGGTGCACACAAGTACGTATACCGATGACACCACCCAACCAACCACCAACCAACCCCACCACACACCACACTCTCCATATATATATAATTTATATATACCCGATCGGAGTGCATTTCCCGGCGGGGGTCAGTTGAGAGCAGATTCAAAGCAAGTAGTAAAGTTGGCCTTGTTGTTGCGTTGATGTTGTTCTTGTTGTTGTTATCTAACACCCAAAAACTATACATATATCCAACTGACCCAGTCCAGGAGCAAACCGATCTTTTGTTTGATAACCCAACTAATCCAAGTCGCTGATGCTGCTGCTGCTGCTGCCGCCGCTGCCGCTGCTATCGCTTGGTCTTGTTATCATTTAACTAATCCTCCCTCCTCCTCCTCCCACCACCCACAGACTGCAACAGCACCCCCGATTCCGGTCCCAACTCACCGCCCTCTTCCGCCTTGGGCGTGGGCGTGGTCGGCAATCGTGGCTCACCGACCAGCGCGCCCATTCAGGAGGAGAACGAAGAGGTTAACCCATACCAGCCGGGCCAAAGGAGCAGCATCAACGACCTGCCACTGTTCAGTTCTCCATCGCTGCCCAACATCTCGCTGGGACGTCCGCATTTACCCAACGCACAGGCCGCCAGTGCTCAGGTTAACTATGCCATGTTCGCTGCCCTCCATCAGCATGTGGCGGCCGCCGGAGGTGCTGTGGGTGTGGGCGTGGCTGGTACACCGCCCACCTACTACAATCCTCTGGGACTGCCATTTGGTAGGCAGCCACCGCCACCACCACCACCAGGTGCCGGGCCCCTAGGCATGATGCCGGCCACTGGCATAGCGCCACAGCCATCGCCCGTGGTGCGTTCAGCCTCGGCCACATCCACATCCTCGTCGCAGGCCTCGCTGGTGGGTGATGTGGCACCACCGCAGGCACATGCTGCCTCCACCATTCTGCCGTCGGGATCTGGCTCGTATTTGCAGCAGCTGAGCGGAGTGACTGTTGGCGCCGGCGCTGGCGGTGGCTCATCGGCTGTTAATCTGCATGCCGCTGCTGTGGCTGCGGCAGCGGCAGCAGCAGCGGCTGCCGGTACGCTGCCACCCACGAATAGTCATGCCGCCCTGTACGGGGCAGTGGGAGCAGCTGGTCATCCGCATAATACGCCCATTACAGATGCCCAGGTGGCGCAAGTGCATCTACATAAGCAGGGTCACCGTCCGTTGGGTAGGACACAATCGGCACCATTGCCCCTGGGCCATCCCATGCTGACCGGTGCCGGCCAGTTGAATGTGGTGCAGACACACTACGAGAATAGCGAGGTGAGTGGTGGGTGGGAGGAGGACTCTTTTTCGACTAAATTGACTTGACCTCTTTCAGGCGGAGCGGCAGGCCTATGAGCACCAGGTGCTTACCCAGAAGCTACGCCAAACTGTTCTCACGCGCAGCGGTGCCGTACGTGAGCCTCAGCTCAAGGAGGAGGATGACTCGGCCGCGGAGGTCATGGACTTGACCGACAAAAAGAAGCCGCCCAAAACGGTGCTGACCAACACCATAGCCACCAGCACCTCACAGAATCTGCCCGAGGCTTTGGCTGCAGCCACAGCTGCTGCTGCTGCTGCCGCCGCCGCCGCTGCTGCCTCTCCCCTCAGCGCCTCTAGTTATCGGGCTGCGGCTACGGCTGCCAAAACGGTTAAACTAATGAGAGATCAGGAGTATCTGCAGCAACAACGTGAACTGCTCTACCTGCAGGAGGAGGAACTGGCCAAGGGACTGATGCGTCCGCTGTCGCGCACGTTAAGCAGTCCTTTGGTGCCGCTGGGACCGCATGGTCTTAGCCAAATACCCGATACTGGCCAACAGCCCACACCTATATCCACCTCCTCGTCGGCTGATCACATACCGCCCGTCAATTTGTCGCTGCCCCATCGACGCCAGCTGCTGGGCAGCTCAGCTGCCGTTTATGCCGCCCAGCTGCGACAGCAGCAGCATCATCATCAGACCTCGCCGCCCTCCTCAATTATCAACAACAACAACAGCAGCAGCAGCAGCAGCATCTCACCGCATAAGATCACCACGGGACTGGCCTATGATCAGCTGATGCTGAAGCATGCCTGTATCTGTGGCGACAATGCCCACCATCCGGAGCATAGTGGCCGATTGCAGAGCGTTTGGGCGCGACTCAATGAAACGGATCTCGTCAAACGTTGCGATCGGCTGCGTGCACGCAAGGCCACCCAGGAGGAGTTGCAAACGGTGCACACGGAGGCGCACGCCATGCTCTTTGGCTCCAATCAGTGCCAGCTGAGTCGTCCCAAACTGGAGAGCGCCCTGTCCGCCAGCTTTGTGCGCTTGTCGTGCGGCGGCTTGGGCGTAGATCTGGATACCACCTGGAATGAGCATCATACGGCCACGGCTGCACGTATGGCTGCCGGCTGTGTCATCGACTTGGCCTTTAAAACGGCCAAGGGGGATCTGCGCAATGGCTTTGCCGTGGTGCGTCCACCCGGGCATCATGCCGAGGCCAATCTGGCCATGGGTTTTTGTTTCTTCAATTCGATATCCATTGCGGCCAAGCTGCTGCGTCAGCGTTTGCCCGAGATGAAGCGCATACTGATTGTGGATTGGGTGAGTCCTTTGGGTTAACAAAAAAAGAAGCTGCCTCAAACTCATCCACTCTCTCTCTCTGACTCTCTTTTGGCAGGATGTGCATCATGGCAATGGCACTCAGCAAGCATTCTACCAAAGTCCCGACATTCTATATCTTTCCATACATCGACACGATGACGGTAATTTCTTTCCCGGCACGGGCGGTCCCACTGAGGTGAGTCTCCAGCTCGCTCCAGAGAATCAACTTATCAGTCTCTTCAATTTTTCAGTGCGGCACCGGTGCTGGTCTCGGCTTCAATGTGAACATCTCCTGGTCTGGCGCTTTAAATCCACCGCTGGGCGATGCCGAATATATCGCTGCATTCCGTACCGTTGTGATGCCCATTGCCAAGTACTTCAATCCGGACATTGTGCTCGTTTCGTCCGGCTTTGATGCGGCCACTGGCCACCCGGCTCCCCTGGGCGGTTACCATGTATCACCCGCCTGTTTTGGTTTCATGACCCGCGAACTTCTTCAATTGGCCAATGGCAAAGTGGTGCTGGCCCTCGAAGGTGGCTATGATCTGGCTGCCATCTGTGATTCGGCGCAGGAGTGTGTGCGAGCATTGCTGGGCGATCCGGCTGCACCCATAGCCAAGGCCGAGCTAGAGCGACCGCCATGTCAGAATGCCATTAACACGCTACAGAAGACTATAGCCATACAGGTGGGCTACCATGAGATGGGATGGGGAGCAATCCAATAGCTAACTTTCTCTTTCTTTCCATCTCTTTCCTTTTGGCATATAGCAAACGCACTGGCCCAGTGTAAGATTGCTGGAACACACAGTGGGCCTGTCCGCGCTGGACGCACTCAAGATTGAGCATGACGAATCTGAAACGGTCAATGCCATGGCCGGTCTCTCCATGCAGTCACTGCATAGGTTTGTAGTTCCACTAAATGTAAATGTACTGTAAATGATTCCAAGTCGTGTCTAAATATCGTTTAAAAGCTAAGCTGTTATCGATTAAAAGTTGATCGTTAATAGATAACATTTGTAGACCTCACTGGAAGTGACTTCATCTAAGGCTTCTGAATTGAGACATGGCGTAAAATTAAAGTTAAATCTACCGAAAAATTTAAAAAAAAAAATTCATATTTAAAAGACGTATCCATAAAAAATGTTTTGAAATCGATTTTCGAGATCAGCATTCCAAACTTCACCCTACCATCATGGATTTGTGAAGCGTCGATGTACTACCACTTACCTATTACACAGTGCCACAAAACTCAAGTTTTTTAATGCCTGGGAACCGGACCAATAAATTATGAATCTAGAGGCATCAGGGAGCAACACCTCATACCCAGTTTTTCTTGAGCACGTCAAATTTGCGTTTAACGGGCACATTTATACTAGCAACACACAGCTACAACAGCTGTTGCTGGTTTAAGGTGATAAAGGTGGTGCTAAAATTTTGGAAAATTCACCAAAGATGAAGGGACTCACCACAATTGTTATACTAAACTCCCGCCATCAATGGACAAGTCGTTAGTACCCCGCCCATAGAGGTCTAACTTAGAAAATGGAATTAATGGAAAACCATTCCATAGAATTTTGTAAGATTTTAAATATATTAAGATGCTGACCACTAAAATGTATCCTTAAGAGATGGTAACATGCATCGAAAAACCGCGATAGTGGGTACCACATTTGATATTACCCATTATCGAGTCCATATAGGCCATAAATAGACCGAATGGCGTTTATAGTTTTACCAACGAAGCCTTGGTTCGCGGTTTATAAGCATTTTTGTACTAGCAATTGCCTTAGAGCAACATTGGCCATTTAGGCAAAACCAGCTTCACCAAAATTATGGAATTAATCTTATGAGTAAATTGCTTCATTACCAGCAGAAAAACAGGTAATTTCATTTGAATACTTCAGTTGAAGGCATCTTTGCGTATTGCGGTTTGTTCACCTAAGAATATTTTTCGACAGAATTTGGCTTTTTCTTAGTGGAAATTATGAATTTTAATCAAAGGATTAATTTCATAATTTTGGAGAAGCTCCTGATGCCCAAATGGTCAATGTTGCTCAAAGGCAATTGCTTGTACAAAGATACCCATAGCCCGCGAACTTAGGCTTCGATGGTGTATTTAAAAACGTAGTTCGGTCTATTTTTATCTCGAGTTTATGGCGAATATGGACGTGATAATGGATGATGTCAAATGTGGTACCCACTATCGCGGTTTTTCGATGCATGTTACCATCTCTTAAGAACACATTTTATTGGTCAGCATCTCAATATATTTAAAATCTTACAAAATTCTATGGAATGGTTTTCCATTAATTCCATTTTCTAAGTTAGACCTCTATGGGCGGGGTACTAACCGCTTGTCCATTGGAGGTGGGAATTTGGTATATCAATTGTGGTGACTCCCTTCATCTTTGGTGAATTTTCCAAATTTTAGCTCTCACCTTTTTTTAACCAGCAACAGATGTTGTAGCTGTGTGTTGCTAGTATAAATGTGCCGATTAAACGCGAACTTGACGTGATCAAGAAAAACTGGGTATGAGGTGTTGCTCCCTGATGCCTCTAGTTTCATAATTTATTGGTCCCGTTGCCAAGCAATTTTGAGTGTTCCACTGTGTTAGAGCTTACATCATTAGCGATCAAAGGATTCTTACGTAAGATGCAAACTGGTTTCATTTATACTGATTTTAGTAAGGCTTTTGATTCAGTTAATCACTTTTCGCTACTTCATAAACAGAGTTTAGGTTTTCCAACTAACCTTATTAGGTGGATCGCTGATGACTTAAGCTCTAGAACACAAAAAGCTATATTTTGTAATTCATATTCTAAGCTAATCCGGTTTACCTCTGGAGTAGCCCCAGGTAGTCACTTCTGCTCATTGCTTTTTGCTCTCTTCATAAATGATCTTCCGTCTGTCTTGACTCACTCTCGTGTGCTTATGTACGCCGATGATGTGAAACTATGTTTAACATATAATGATTTGGTTTCCCAATAAAATTTGCAAGCTGACATCGATGCATTTCAGTCTTGGTGTCAAGATAATCTTTTAAACCAGGGGTGCCCCAGCCCATTCCGCAAGCGCGCATTCATTATTGTTTTACGCAAAGGCTACATAAACCAACTACAAATTCATATGCGTTTTCTTCTCTCTTTCTTTCCGAGCGAAGGTTTTATTGTTGCCGGCGCGTCGGTCAGTCAGTGCTGCCAGAATCTCCGAAACAAAAATCGCTAAATTTGGGAAAAAAGTTGCTAAAAATTATGTGAAAATTGCTAAGCCATTAAAGTTTTCTTTTTCGACAAATATATGTATGTATTGATGAAAATATGATCACTTGTCGCAATCGCCGTGTGTTTGGCAATGTGTAGGCATAGTGCCGCTTCCTGTCCCTCCGTTTTTGTTGAATTTGGAACGAAAGACAACTTATTTTTTTGGGTAAATGCGCCAATCGCAGCCACATGTGTTCTTGAGGCGGCATGGTGGCGAATATCAAAAAGCTTTGCGCCTATTGTGGATTTGCAAAACGCACAATATGCTTTCGTTGAATCAGCGCAAACCTTGCAAATCTATTGCTTGAACTCCTCATCTTGCAGCCAGGCATCACGAAAATTTAGCTTATAAATTTTTGGCAACTTAACCCAATCACAAAACACAGCAAAAGAGTGAGCGAACACTTTCAAGTTGTTCATATAATCGAACCACTAAGTCAAATAGAAGTTCCGATATCTTTGTGAACCACTATTAATCGTAATTTGTGCAGTCAATTGCACAAAGGTTATACAAAAAAGTAAAAAATTCGAAAGAAAATTAAAAAATTTCTAGTTTTTTAATAGAGTTGCTAAAATTGCTAAAGAAAAATTAAAAATTGCTAGATTTGTTGCTAATTGCATTTAAAAAAAAAAGTTGCAAATTTTTTAAAAGTTGCTAGATCTTGCAACTAAATTGCTAAAGTGGCAGCACTGTGGTCAGTTAGGCAAAACATCTAAAGTAACAACAACTTAAAATGTGTTCACTCTTCTCGTTCTCTCCGAGCGAAAGCTTTGTTGTTGGCACACACAAACAAAAATCAGGTTTCTCTTTCTATTTCTTGTGGTTGTTTTTGCTTGACATATATTTTCTTCATTTGTATTGGTGGTCCACGCGGCCGTAACCGCATTCTGTTAACAGTTACTTAACAGTTCCAAGTGTAAGGTTATGACACTTTACAGAAGCTTGCCACAATTCTTCACTTATATGCTTGATAATGTCCCACTAGAGTGTATAAATGAAACAGCCAATGAGGTAAATGATCTAGGGATAATTCTTGATCAGCGACTTAAATTTGACTCTTATGTTACTGCTACTGTTTGTAAGGCCTGGAGTGTTCTTGGGTTTATTAAGCTCTGGTCGAAGGAATTTGATGATCCCTATACGACAAAGATTTTGTACACTTCTCTTGTCCATCCGATTCTCGAGTACGAATCATGTGTGTGGTCTCCACTATATTTGACCCATCAAGATAGAATTGAATCTGTGCAAAAACAGTTTTTATTGTTTGCTCTTCGTTGTTTGGGATGGAATCCTTGCCGTGTTGCCGACCAATATTGTTTTTGTCAGGAACAATGTTGGCCGACCATCCATGTTTGGCTTTGACAAGCGCAATGCCAGCCAATTTAAGGCCCCCTACACTAGGTTGAGCTTTTACTCTGCATTTTGTGCGTTCCAAGTTGAAGTATGCTTCATTTATTTGGAATCCGTCTTGTGCAGTTCATACAAAGAGGCTTTGCCGCCATATTTTAGTAGATGTGCCTTGGTGCATCTCTCCACTCTAGATGATAGAAGAACTATTGCGTCCTTATGGTTTTCGAAAGACCTTGTTTTTGCCTGCATTGATTGTCCTACCTTGTTAGGTAAGATAAATTTAAATATACCAGGCAGTAACCTTAGAACTTTCCCACCCTTTTCCAACTCTTCTTCAACCAATTTTCTCTTCATGAGCCTATATCTAGGGCCTTTAAAAATGTTAACAAATTTCCTATACAGAAGTATAGCGCTGACGAATCCAGGCTTTTTCACAACTGCGTTGACGGCTAAGTGAAGACTATGGACAGCTCTTCCTAACTAGAGTTGGGTAAAGGTTGTTGTTGTTGTAACGGCAGGGTAGACTTTTTGTACGTAGTATGAAAAGAGAGAAAGAATAGGTTAGATAGGAAAGTGGATGTTGAGTTAGAGACCCAGGTCCAGTTCGAGGAAAGTAGCAGCCTCGATTGGATGGGTCCAGAGTTTAATGGGTGTGAGTGTGGTAGAGTTCATTTTGCAATTAAACAGATGTAGTGTGTCGTGTGGTCTATTATTGCATTTAGGGCATGTTTCGGTGACTTCTGGGTTTATACGCGCTAGGTAGCTGTTTAACTGTCTACTCTTCCCTGCCTCCGCATTTTGCATTTTGTTGTAGTGCTGCTACTGTACTATCGACCAGGCACGTATATGCGTCGTTGCGTGCCGCAGTGCATTCGTCCTCATTTGGTGGGTAATTGGGGAGAAAACGCTCGATAACGGGCTTGACTGTCCTTAGATCAAATCGAACGGGTCTGTCGCGTATGCTAATAGGGTCTTTGGTGCTGTTGTGGTTGGGGTGGTTTGGGTTTTGGCAATTTATCAGGAATTGCTGCGTGAGAAGGATGTTGTGTTGCTTAACTGGGAGGATCTCTGTTTCCTGATGCAGGTGGTCTATGTGCGTCATCATGTGGCATCCATCAGCCACTCGGAGTGCTGCGTTTTGTACGGTTTGCAGGTTTCTCCACTGCGTGTCGCTTAATGACGCTGACCAGATGGGTGCTGCATAGTTGATAAGTGATCGTCCGATAGCTTTGTATGTGGTGGTGATCGTCTCCTTGTCTTTCCCCCATCCACTTCCTGCTTTTGCCTTTATTGCCTTGTTCCTGCTCCTGGCCTTCTTTGTTATACTTTCTGCATGCTTGGAGAAGACATACAGCGAGTCAAATGTGACCCCCAGGATTCTCGGGTTATTGAGGGTTGGGATACCATCCATCAATGTGTATATCCAGTATCTGTTTGACTTCTTTTGTCCACGTTGTAAGTAGAGTGGCAGATGATTTATTTGCTGACAAAAAAATGCTTCGGCTATTAAAGAAATTGGCCAGTTCTGGAAGGTAGTTGTCTGCCTGTTGTTGTGACTGTGCAGTCATCGGCATATGAGACCACCTTTACCTCATTTGGTGGTTTGGGGAGGCTGGCAACATAGTAGTTGAAGAGGATCGGTAACAGGACTCTGCCTTGCGGTACTCCTTGTTTTAGTTTCCTGTTTCCCGACTTGGCTCCTCTAAACTCTACTTGCGAATGCCTGCCTGAGAGGTAATTGTGTAGCCATCTCTTGGTGTAATTAGGCAGTGAACTATGCATTATGTCTTGGAGGAGCGTGGTATGGTTCACCATGTCAAATGCTTTTGAAAAGGTCCAGCGCCACCACTATTGTCCTTTCATGGGGACGTTTGCTGTTGAGTCCAGCTGTGATGGTGGTAGCTAACTCACACAGTGCCGTTGTGGTGCTGTGGCCTGCCCTAAATCCGTGTTGATGTTCGGCAGGGGTTAGGTGTTCTTTCAGGGTAGGAAGAAGGAGAGAGAGAGAGAAGGAGAGTGGAGACAGTAGTGTGATCTGCCTATATGAAGATCCTTGATCCGCTGCCAGGTTTTAATATGGGGACTATTCTACCAGTTCTCCATATATTCGGGATGTCCGGCGACCTCACACAGAGATTGAAAGTGTGTGTGAGGTATTCCAAGCCTTTAGGTCCTAAGTGTTTTGGCATTATAGTGCAATAGTGCTCACAAAGCGAGACAGACATAAAAACTCTCTGAGCAAAAGAGACCGAACAGCTCTTAGCACAACTCAAGAACAAATCAGAGCAAGCTCACAGATCGAGACAGAAAAACAATCTCTGGGCAAAAGAAACCGAACAGGTCTTAGCACAACTCAGAACAAGATGGATAGAACAAGATAGACTGAACAAGACGCGCTGAACAAAAATGAACAATTGAAGAAGAACATGTTTACCTGTTCAGTTTAAAGAACAACTCAATTTTGTTCACTCACTCATGAACAACCCAACACTACTCCAAACCCCTGAGAACACGCAATATTAATAAAATGAAGATCACAGCGCAACTTGTCAATTTACCGGTCCACCTTGTCAAGATAACGGCGCAACTTGCAGTTACATTGCGCCACAAAGTGTCATATTCCGTGCCTCAGTGCTATGCTTTTGGAATTGCATTGGTTGATGTTGCTCTCAACTGGCGGTCTGTCCAAATAATTGCATTATCTAAAAAGCGTTCAAGCCCGCTGCGTATCTTTTGAGGCCATCCACCAACTGAATATAAGCCACTTCTCTCTTAATTTTTATATTCATGAAGATTTTTCGACTCTTTGTAAAGGCTGGACGCTCACGTTAGCCAGCAGCTTTGCGAGTTCATTGCTCTGTTATCAGGTCTTACCAATGAAAGTTGTTAACTCTTTACAAATTCAACTAATTTTTACTAAAATATACTTTTTATTTCTCTTCATTTTATTTTCCATACAGAACTCTCTCACGCGATGATTCGGAAGAGCCAATGGATCAGGATGAAACCAAATAGGCGCAAAATGCAACCTGCTCAATGCACATTTAGTTATTGTTGTAGTTTAAATTGTTGTATTGTTGTTGTTGGGGTCACCAAATGGTCGCCATTATCGTCGTCGTCGTTGTGAGCTCTATGTCTAAATAGCTATCTCTCTCTCTCTCTAAATGTTATACTCAACACACTCACAATACAAAACTACACGCTCCTACGTCCTCCCATTCCAAACCCCACTCCGCCCCCGCCCCCCCCACTTCAGTAAGCCTTACGCCAGAGAAGCAGCAACAAAATGTACCAACGAAACGAGAAGCCAGAAAAAGGAGAGGAAACAAGGCCTAAAGTTCAAAATGTGGCTGTGCCACCAAAAAAAAAAAAAAAAACAAACACAAGAATTATACACTTTATATACATATATAAATATATTTCTAAATGTATAACACAGAATTAACGAAATTAGATTTAGATTTCTTTGTTGTTGTTCTCCGAGTGTTAGCAGGATTGTTTTCGGGCATTTTTTTTCCCCCCATGTTTTGTTTGTGGATCAGGGAGGAGTGAGAAGAAAAGAGCAAGGCTTACACGCACACACTCTCACACACACACACAACTCGATGTATATGTATGTATTTATGTAAAAAAAAAACAAAAACTAACCTAACGGTATACATGTACACTATAAAGTTTAAAGCAAGAAAAGCTTTCTGTTCGGCTGCTTTCAGTTGGTTTTTTTTTTTTTTTTTTTGTGATTAGTGCGCTTTTTAGTTGATAACAAAAAACAAAAACAACAACCGCGTCTTTTGTACAATTTCTAGTTTAGTGCAAAGTTTCAAGTACAACAAATAAAATATTTTATTTTTAAACACACAAAAAATTAAGCAAAAAAACTGTTTGTGCAATACAAAGAAAGAAAGAAAGAAGAAGAAGAAAAAAACGAATAATGAAATTGTTGTTAAATGTTGCCGATCTTCTATACGTATATATGGTATACCTACATTAATAACTGTTACAATAATAATAACTATAACTATTATGCTATAATCCATTATATAACAAATGTCTGAAATGAAGCAAAACTATTACATGTGTAAATAAAAACAAAAAAAAAAACAAAATAAAAAGCAAAATGGAACAATTTTAATATACAACAAGAACAGCGGGCAGGACCCCCATCCCTCCATTTTGTCCCATGACAAAAAAAAAAGAAAAACATAAAAAAAAAATTGTTAAATGGAAAGCACAACGAGTTAGAGCACAAATAAACAAAATAAAATACACTAAAATCCCTTTCAAAGAATTAAGTTTTTTTTTTTGTTATTTTTTAAATTAGCATACTGCAATTGTCAATGGAAATTATCCAAACTAAACAAAGAGTTCGACTCGCCAAGCATTGCGTACATCGAGGGCTTAAAGGACCCCTCGCTGATGCAAACTCAAAGAGCGCATAAAAAATGTGTCGCAACAGTCCTTTAAATAATATCTTCTTCAAATTTTCAAGTTTTTAATCAAATTTGGGAAAAAAAAAACTTTTTCTTCGCATTTGGAAAAGTTCTTTGAAACATTAACCGAAACCCTAACCCTTAACTATAATGAAGAGTTTGAAACTTGTAAACGAAACCAAAAAGAATTTTTTTTATATAACCGTAGCCCCGTTACCTTTATTTATCAGGCATGTTCTCAATTCAACTACTTTTCATAAAGTATCAATTCAACTACTTTTTAAAAAGTAAAGCGACCGCAATTCCGCTTCGATTTCGTGTTCTCAATTCCGAAAGAAATTGCTCTCTTTTTACTTTTTCCAAGCGAGAGCCCTCTAGAACGGCTGACCGACGCTGTATCAACGTTCCATTGAAGATTTTGTGGCTGTCGTTGGCATACGCTTATTTCCCTCACAATGTTCTCGACTGACGTATTTTCCATGGCGATGTCCGCTCAGAGAAGAGACATAAGCGACGTTCGTTCGACCCAATGACATGAATGGAGCGACATAAGCAATGCTTTTTCGACCCAGTTGCATAAATGGAGCTACATAAGCGACGCTAGTTCTACCCTATGCCATGCATGGAGCGACATAAGCGACGCTCGCTCTACCCTATGCCATGCATGGAGCGACATAAGCGACACTCGTTCCATCCAATGCCATGCATGGAGCGACATAAGCAATGCTCTTTTGACCCAATGACATGAATGGAGCGACATAAGCGACGCTCGTTCGACCCAATGACATGCATGGAGCGACATAAGCAATGCTCTTTTGACCCAATGACATGAATGGAGCGACATAAGCGACGCTCGTTCGACTTAATGACATGCATGAGTCCGCAACACACTAAACGTTTTGAGGTCTGAGCTGAGAGCGCACAGTCAGCTTCGCGGTACCTTGGTGACTGTGTCATGGTTCGGCCACAATCGTTGGCGTCACGACGCATTACCAAAGAAAGAGCCACGCTGGGTTGACGAAAATCCAGCAACTTACCCCAGCCGTACTAGAGGGAATGGCACTAGATCAGGGGCCGGCAAAACACACATGCTCATTTCGGTTTTGCTTGTGTGTGTTTAGCACTTCTTTATTGTTGCATAAGAGAGCAGTTTCAGCTGGTATACTGTTGGTATGTCGACGTCGCTGCCGCAGAGCGCTGTTGAATACACTTTAGACTGGGACGTGCCGGACTCTGCACTAGATACATAAGAAAGAAACGCTCGAAAATGGAACAGTAGGACATGAGAGAGGCTGAATTTTAGGTTTCACTCTAGTTTTACTTTAGTTTTTACTGGCAGTGCCAATTTCTGGACACATTAAACCAAAAAAACTTGTAAATTTCACTAACAATTTCTAAATTGATCACAGAATTAAGAAAAATTTGCTTTATATTTATCAAGTAACTGTACGAGTGCGTAATTACTTTTCATTTCACCGACACGCAATACTTTATAAAACGAAAAACTTTTACATTTTGGTATTGCGAGAACAATTCCACTTTCGAAAAGTTGCCGTGGAATTGGGAATTGAGAACATGCCTGTTTATAAACAGTTAATAGTTACGAAACAGCATCAAATATAAAAATTGTACGATTTTGAGTCCAAATTTGGACCAAAAACCGGTTTGAAATCGCAAAAGTTTTACGAAAGCGAAAATGGCAGCATGGCTGTTAGTTTCGGTTTTTAAGTGCCACTTTCAAAGATCTTATAGCCTTTCATACTGGGCCCAGCATTGTCGAAGCTGCAGAAACCTGCAGCATCATGCATTCACACCAAACCTGCAGCTTCAAAAACAAATGTCAGCTACTTCTACCTAGTATGGTTGCTAAGTATCGCCAAAAGCATTCGGAAACGATAACCATATACACCTTATATGGTTACACCAATTAAAGCTGTGCTGGAGCTTGAATTTTGCGACTTTTGATTGACCAGCCTACTCTTTCTCGAAGCTGCGACCGGTGTGAATAAACTATTAGGGTCTGAACAGTAAAGCTTAGGCTGAAATTTCTAAAAAATAATGATGTTCTTTTCCAGCAATAAGCAGTCAACAGTGCTATTATATATTTTATCATTAAAAAATTCAAACGACTAGTCACCGAGACACTATACAGGTTTTGCCGAACATTTGGCATTCCCTGTGTTAAAACGTCCGATCGGTCCGAACCGTTTTCAAGAAATTGAGAAAAAGCTAGTTTTTTGATGAGCAGGAAAAGTAATATATGTAATCTGAAGTATTGGTTTGTTGATTTTAAGGCTAACAAATTTTCTTGAAAGTTAATTGAACACCTATTTTTGCTTCAATAATCACATTTTAATTCAATGGTTGATTTCATAATAATAGTTGTAATACTTATATCTGCAACTTTGCTTGAAATTTTTAAGTTTTTAGAAAATGGCTACATTTTAGGTGCAATTTTTTTCAAAATAAAATTGTCTAATTACTTTTTACTGGTCATCTATGTTTTAGAAACATTTGAATAAAATAGGGGTTATTGGCATTAAAGTAAAAAATTAAAGTGTTTGGATAGGTTTTTCGTACTTAAAGTTGAAAAAAAAAATCATTTTATAGAATGTCTTAATGGGAAACTTCAAAATGGGGGAAATGCTTTTGGATAGCAAATTGGAGACAAGTCCTTATACCGAATAAATGAGAGTCCAAATGGGGCCCTTGTATTGGCACAGTAATTTGCCAATATTTTATACTAATAACCGAAACCCAAACGAACCCCCGCGCGATGCCTCGATCAAAAACAAGCATTTTCCGGAAATTGTTTTCTTTTGATATAGAAAACAATATCAGCACGTGTGTTACTGATATAAATGACGAGCAATGTGGAAAAGATATTACAAATAAGTGCAGTAACTCCATACATACTGCAGAATGCAGTTTTGAAAAAAAAACTGGATTCGTCAGCGCTGTACTTCTGTATAAGAAATATGACACATCCAAATAATTTGGCTAAATTTTGATAAAAATAGCCATGATTAAAGATTTTACAGGATTAAAAACTTAAACTATGGTTCCATACGCAAATAATTTGATCAAATATGGCCGTAAAGTTACACAATTTGGCCTATGTATATCGCCCAATTTTCATCAAAAATTTTTGTCTAAATTATTTGCCCGTGTGAACATAGCTTTCGACCTACTGCTTAATCTCCCATCATAGTAACAAGTCGTTCCAGAAAAACCTTCTCCTTCTCTGTAAAATTCTTACTTTAATTCTTAAAATTGGCGCGCAATTAAAAAAACAATAATCAACCGAGTGCAGAGATGCTGCCAACCTAGTATTAAACCATTCCAGCCCTCCCGGTGTGACCGTGGCGCAAATGCCCGAATTTATAATCAACCTACAACAAAAACCACCTAGTTGAAAAATCTAGATGATTTTCGATTTGAGCAAAAACATGAACATGAGAAAACGGCCCTTAGTATTAGTATTTGGAATGTCATTTCATCAAATGCTCAGCTCAGAGGCTCAGATTTGTGAAAGTGATATTTTATACTAATAACCGTAAGAATAAGAATAATAACCGTAACCCGTACCGTAACCCATATCCCAAAAACGTAAAATAACAGTAGCCGTAACCGTTATTTGTTTCGGTTTTAATCTCTGGTTTTAAATATTTATTCTGAACTTGAATTTGGATAATAATGATTCGGTTTTTGCTAAACGAGATCAGTTTCATAAGTCATGTACTTAATATCACTACATTTTGAAACTTGAATCGAAACAATTCCTTTTCTGTTTTATTTGGCATGTGCGTGTATTCGGAATGATTCGGTTCCGGTTCTGATACGTTGCGAAACTTATGCTTCGGTTAAAGGTTCAGTTTTGGTTCTAATTTAAGTCGGTATTTGATGTTTATTTCGGTATACCGATATGTTCTGGTATGTAAGCAGATTTTAAAACCGAAACGAATAACTGTTAGGGTTGCGGTTACTGTTTTTGCCTATCGTGTTTTCCGGTTACGGTTATAGTAGTAGTATGTTGTTTTTATTGTGTAAAGATAAAATATTGACAACATACTGATTACAGATTATAGCTGGCATTACAATAATAAAAACTGTAAGTGTTATACTACAATGGTTTATTTAAAACCGACAGTTGATGCTATGTAGTGTTGATTTATTTTTTTTATTTTTTTTATTTGTAGTATTATTTAAACAATTATAAATATAGGTACGTCTGAGAGCCTTTCATTTGACTACTCCACCCACCTTCCCCGTTCGTCACGAGATTGTGGATCTTCCAATGAAGACGCCTCTACAGACTGTCTTAGAAAAAAAAGAAAACTCAAATAGAACAAAATAAAATAAAAAAAAATAACTTAAAAATCTTCGTTTATAATTTGTCGCCGATATTTGGTGGCTTCTGCTAAAAATGCTGATAGGATGCGCCAATTTTCTCCGTTTAAAATGATTTGGAGTTCAAACTCGTTTAAAGTGATGCGACGGAAGTGGAGATATCGCACCTCTCTAAGGATGGGACAAGTGCCGATAAAGTGTTCCACATTTTCCGTCTGCAGGTTTCATCCAAGTCCCTTCTGTGTGGCCTAAAGTTAAATGCAATTATTTCGCACCTCGCCTTAAAAATATTGCTAATGCAGTTTGTTCCTAGGCTATCTTGAAAATAGTTTGATTGACCCAGGTTGTGAGTCAGCTTTTTATAAGTGGACCTTTCAGTGCTCTGTCTAGCTCGGTTTATTAAGATTTGACGCTCTTCTTCGCATTCACTTCAAGAATTCTTATGACTTCAGCTTGTGTATGACGCCATCCTTGTATATTGTCCCAATCAAAGTTTAGCCCGCAGTTGTTTGAAATAGTGGACCAGTCGTCAAAAAACTGAGTTTCCCAAGAAGCAGTTGACTCATTATTTGCTTAGGCAGTTTTTTCTCCGGCATGTTCATGACCTTGGCTACATAGTTGAAATGCAGTTGCAGTGTATACGTATACAGAGTTGGAAGGTCAGTTTCTATACGGTTATATAACTATGGTTTTTACTGTTTCGGGTTCTGGTTACGGTTATTGGTATAAAATATCACTTTGACAAATCATGCAGACAAAAGCGGCTCCATTTGGAAATTAGAATTTATTTTTACTATTAGAGCAAAATCCGGAAATAACCCGTATATTTGTTTCTGTTTCGGTACTGATAACCGGTTATGTTAATAAAGGTTTTAATTTAACGATTATAAGAAAAAAAAAATTTTCGGTTGCGGTTTCGGTTACAAATCTGAAAGTGTTTTTAGCGATTTTAATCTCTGTTTTTTAACGGTTCTTTTTGATGCAAGGTTGCGGCTTGTTGGTCTGATGTTTTACAACACTTTGTTAAAAAAATGGCAGTTCGGTTCGGGTTCGGATTCTGGTAGGACACAACCAGAACTGGTTCTTACAGTCCATCTGAGGTCTTTTCAAAGAAGGAATGCGAACTTTTAACATTTGTGAAAATTCACTGAAATGGTTCTGTCAAGTTCCGAACTTAAGCTTTTTAATTGTATTTTGAAAGAAAACAACTTTAGAACTAATTTCGATTAAGAATCAAATGTTTATAACTGAAAAACTTTTCATTTGAAAAATTTCATAAAACAAATATACTTTAGCCCTTTGCCATGGAAAAAAACCGCATCTTGTATGTATCGAAAAATTTCCATTTAAAATGTTTACCTCCTTTATTATCTGTTCCAATTCTTTAAGTCTCTTTGCTCAGCTGCCAAGTGCGAGTATTATTTCGGTCACATCTTATCAGCAAAATGATTGCTCTTTGAAACATAACAACAAAAATAATAATAATAAAAACAAATATTATAAACAAAATCAAAAAGAAAATTGTCAACGGAATGAAATTATGCACATTTTGTGTTTATTGTAGCAACAAATGAAAATGGAATTTAATGGAATAACAAATTGTCTGTGTCGCTTTTTCTAAATGAAATTAAAATGGAAAACAAAATATACATATATATATATATAAATAAATATATATATAATAAATAAGCTTTTAAACTTATTTTTGGGGCGTGGCATGCAACAGCCAACTGGG
>JBAMBO010001250.1:0-42725 GCA_037044535.1 Lordiphosa magnipectinata
CAGGAACAATATTGGCCGCCAATATCGGCAAGTGTCATATAGTAGCCAGCGTTAATACGTTACATTTTAATTTGCTCTCATATAAAAATGGCTCCCGTTATAGTTTGTAAAACTACATCAAACAACATTTACATCTAAGAAAGGAAATCGGCCAATTACTACAAATGCCACAGAGAAAAAATTAAGATCAGGTATTTCAATATCATATCAGTAATATCAATATTTGCATATCAAAGTGAAACTATTTAATATCAATATGAACCTGTAATACCACATTGATACTAAAAATATTATATTCAAATGTGAAATGATCAAAGTGATATGAAAAATGCCCTAGTGATATGATTTGAGATCAAAGTAGACATCGAAATTCTGAAAGTAGAAAGAGACACACAGAGTTTCTCAAATCAAAGAGAGACAGCAATAGTCTATCTCGAAAAAAGCAAAAACAATGCTCATTGCTCTGCTGCCGCAAGCGCGGAAACGAGTGCCGGTCGGTTTTTCTTCGTAAACGTTTCGAAGTCGATCTGTGCTGGCGCTTATGAAAGGTAAGTAAAAAAAAGTGCGGTGCCTAAAAAAAATGTAAACGCTAAAAGTGAATAAAATGTGAATTGCATGTGTGTGTTTTGTTGTACTGTTGTTGTACTTGCAAATTAATAAATTGTAAAAAGGCTATTGCCTTTATTCAGTCGCTAATAGTATGTACGATTATAATACACACACTCATACATACCTTGAACGTCAAACAGCACAGAAGCACGCATACATGCATATGCAAACATGCGTACATACAAATGTACATGGAAAATATGCATGTATGTACATATGTATATGTGTGCTGTTTGACGTTCAAGGGCAGAACACAAAAGCGCATGCTCAGCCTTTGCTTTCGACAGATTTCGCACACATGCACAAAAAAACTTATGCGAGTTTAAATATAATATAATTTAACTCTATGAGCTGATACAAAAACTAAACATTGAAAAATTCGTGTACGAAAAGTTAATTGAAATAATTATTCTTCTCAATATATAAATTTTACAATTTTTCTAGAGTGTGGACTTAACTTCGACCGCCTTAATTACATTTCTTCCAGCGACAAATAGCAGATTTTTCCTGAAAGATAATTGTCATAACAATTGTAAAATGTATTATAAAAATATAGCTTTGATATTATAAAAAAAAGCATTGGTATTACAATAACACCCTTTTGATATTTTAAAAATATTTCTTTGATACTAAAACCATGTCCTACAGGTATTTTGAAAATATAGCTTTGATACTATAATAATATATCATTGATATTAACCAATATCAAATTGTTGATCTGAAAAAATATAACTTTGATGTGTTCGAAATGTCAAAGTGATATATTCGAATATATCATCTGGGTATTTTTCAGATGAAGCCCGATTTGATACTACAAAATACCAGATTGATATATATTTATTTATTTATTTATTTATTTAGAGTTGACAAATTCGGCCTCTACTGCTAAAAATTCTTTCAATAGGGGCAGTGCTCGGCAAAATGGTATTATACTTACAAAAAAACATTGCAATTATTGTTATGCTTAAGTATAGGTTCCAAAGATTTGCTATAATCGGCAAGATAAGTTAAGACTGCCAATTCAATAATAGAATTTTCATAACAATTCTCTGTTTCATCCAATCTTCCGTTTACTGGTATCGTAAAAGTTTTCAGAATCCTTTGTATTTGAACTCTCATTGACAATTGTTTGCAAATTTTCCGTAATTTCTTTAAAAACTAATCTTTAAGAAACTACAATTTTGTTGTTTTTATTTGGTTTTCAAATGAAGAAAATCGTTTAAAACTTCTTTTTTTATATTTCAAAATATTCATGCATTGAGGATTTGCCCTGCAAAGTTGTGACTAGTGCGTTAGTAGCACTGAGCTAGAGCCGAATAAATAAATAAAATTAAAGATCAATAGCCTTAGCGAAAATGCTTGTATCAATTTTATTCAAATTATGCAAAAAATCAATTTCTGTATATGTAAATAATGGTTTTATAAAGTTGTACAAACACTTTTTCAATTGTGTTTTAGTTGTAAAATGTTGTAAATGTACCATCTGGTGCTGCCCCTGTGGATTTGCTAACAGCATTCCAAGTTGCCATTGCTTTCGCAAAGAAGCGGTATACAAAACGACACACATGCAAACGATTTCGTGTGCATGCGTCGCGTAGAACAAAAACCGGTTTTGTTTTCTTCTTTGATTGGTGTTTGCGCGCGCAAGCTAAATGACCAACAACAATTTCATGTGATTTTGTTGTTGCCTTACCCAATTTCAATGTGATTTTCATATTGTCTTGTCTTCGAGCTTGCATTTAAAACAAGAAAGAAAGTCGGTCAAGCCCGAAAATAACATACTCCGTACCCCTTACACTCGCATTTGCTCACGAGTCAAACGGCCAGTTAACACACCGCGCACAACGCGCTGCGCTCTCTAAGATTCTCTCTATCTCTCTCTCTCTCTCTCTCTCTCTCTCTCTCTCTCTCTCTCACTAAGATTGCCTCTGTTGAACGGTTATGGTATGTTGCTGTGGTTATTGTGGGGTGGGGGGGTGGGTGGTGTTAACTGGCCGTTTTTTATACCCGTTACTCGTAGAGTAAAAGGGTATACTAAAGTCGTGCAAATGTATATAACAGCCAGAAGGAATCATTTCCGACCATATAAAGTATATATATTCTTGATCAGCATCAACAGCCGATTCGATATAGCCATGTCCGTCTGTCCGTCTGTCTGTATGAACACCTAGATCTCAGAGACTAGAAGAGCTAGAGCAACCAATTTTGAAATGTAGACTCCAATTGTCTGCACGCAGATCAAGATTATTTTCAATTTTTGCCACGCCGCCTCACGGCCCCGCAATTTGGAAAAAACGTCATATCTCCTACATTTTGTAGATAGATGGTTCGTACTTTCTAGAGATATCTAGTACTCAAAATTATTTATCGATTTGCTGAAGGAATGATAAAGATCGGATGAACGATACTCAAGTTATGAGCAAAAAACGGTCAGTTAACACCCACCACCCACCCCACCCATAACCTAAGCATTGCGTTCAGCAGCAATCTTAGTGAGAGAGAGAGAGACTTAGAGAGCGCACTGCGTTGTGCCACCTCACCTCAGGCATACAGGAAGGCTATTAAACATTTGTTTCCATGAGTAACGGGTATATCGAAGTCGGTTAGAGCCGACTTTAACTTACGCTCTCGTTGCTCATAACTTGAGTATCGTTCATCCGATCTTTATCATTCCTTCAGCAAATCGATAAATAATTTTGATTTCTAGATATCCCTAAAAGGTACGAACAATCTATCATGAAAACTGTGGGAGATATGACGTTTTTCCCGAATTGCGTGGCGGGAGGGGGCGTGGCAAAAATTGAAAATAAACTTATTCTGCCTGCAATTATAAGAAATTAATGTCCCATACATGTCAAACCTCTATCTCTTACCATCTCTTCGTTCATACGGACGGACGGACAGACGGACATGGCTATATCGACTCGGCTGTTAATGCTGATCAATTCCTTCTTCCCTTCCATTCCTTCTCTCTGTTACATACTTTTGCACAAACTTAATATACTCTATGTACCTTCGGTACAGAGTATAAAAATCCCTTATTGGTGTTGGTGGTTTTCTTTGTGAGTATTGGTGAGTGATCTGCAGTTTGCTGCTTTTGGGCATGCCTGCTTTTAATGCTTTTCTTCTGAATACATTTTCTGTAATTGATTAACATTTAGATATCTCCAAGTCCGTATTTGCTATGAACTTCAGCTGATATAGTAGCAATTATTTCACGTGTGTAAGAAAATCGCACATGCTTATATGCGAGCAGAATGACGATGAAGATTGCTGTCTATAAAGTGGCCGGTTACACGAAAGTAACTTTTGTTATTGCAACAGATATCGGCCGTCGTACATATAAAATGAGTATTTTAAAAAATACCGGCGAAATATTTCTTATACAGCCGTACTCCCATATTCCCTTGTATACAAATTTTGCGATTTAAAACCGTTTTTCAGTATAAAATTTGTCTAAAAATCGCTAATGTTTGCAAAAAATGGGGGTGATAGTCCACCTTCCTATTATCTAGCATGGATCGTTTAGTTTTTGAAAACAGAGTATTTACCGGACGTCCAGTTAAAGCCACAAACAGCTCCTTGATACATTTCTTTTCAATATGGCAGAGCGTGGCAGCATCTCAGCTATAATGCAATGGAAGTGAAAAAAATCACGTATGTTAAATACCTAGTACCTTACCAATTGATAAGGTAGATGAAAATTAAGACCTAGGTAAGGTTAAAAGGTACTCGAACTTTAAAATACCGGGGTAAGGTAAAAGGTACACAAAATATGTATCTAGGAATGTACCTAGGTACTTCCAAACACTGCCACGAGCCTGCTAAAAGTTCTATGATTATTCATGTAGTTAAATCTAAGAACTTTAGTTCTTTCCTATTTAGTTAGTCAGCTATGGTCAAAGGAAAGTCAATTCAATTTTGGGAAAAATAAAAAAACTTTGAACCGTATGTTTTGTATATAAAGGTGAAGCAAAAGTGGCTTACAAAAACAAATATTGTGTACAAAATGCATTTTTTTATTATTGTGGTGTTGGGTGAGCGATGTAGGCTGTTGCTGTTTTGTATTCGCTTTATGTTGTTTTGAAACAGTAACAGAACTGAAAGTGTTTTTTAACAGCCTCAAAGAGTTGAGCAATTATTTAAGACCTCTAGTAATAGTGAACCCAAAGTTCGAGTCACAAAATTTAAGCCAACCCAAAGTCTTAAGAAGGTTCACATTTGAAAAACTTATTTAAACTAAAAAACTTAATAAATTTCTTTCTTGTTTTATGTTTTTACAGATTTCTGTTACGCTGTCGACGGGTAAGTAATCCATTCGGATGATAGATGCTAAATTGCAAGACAATTAATTATATTTAAGCATATGCAAATGTTAGGCCACCCCATGCGACACACACACACATACACACACCGACGCACACATAGATAGAAACACTCCCCAAAATAAAAGTGAAGGAAACACACGCCCTCCAACTACACAACAGGCAAAAGCTATTCCTATTGGCTAATTACTACGAGAGCTCGAGAAATTATACACTCGAAAATAATCTACATATGTGCTGGATGGTAGGCATGTGTGTAAAAGTGTGTGTGCGTGTGTGTGTGTGTGTGCGTGTGTGTGTGGGTGTATGTAATTTAAAACACACTCGAAGCTGCTGTCTAAGAAAATATGCTGAAAGTTTTTTATACGAACTGCCAAGACAAGAACCTACCAAGCTCAACCACCTTCTACCCCCTAACCCCACCACCTGTCTGTCTGTGTGTGTGTGCGTGTGTGTGTGTGTGTGAGGGAGTAAATCAAAATTATATGCCACCAAACAGGCTAAAACTGTCTTCTAAGATGCAACAACAAGCGCCACATGCAGCTTAAATAATTTGTCGCATTTGGCAGCCTCCCCTAACTAACACCCCCCCCCCCTGTCCTTAAACCAAAAGAAAAAACTACAACGAAGACATCAACTTCGACACTGTGTGTGTGTCGACTCATTCTCTCTCGCTCCCTCGTTCGCTTGCTCTCTCTCTCTCTCTCTCTCTCTACCTCTCGGTGTCTCATTCTCTTAGCCTGCTTTTGGGGGGCACTTGTTGGCATCTCGCACAAATCGTCTAAGAGCAAAAAAGCCACAGCAAAAGAGAATCCCAGGACCCACAACCGGAGCCAGAGCCGGAGCCGAAGCTGAGAAGCGCGCGCTACTGGTGGGTACTTTACTTGATGATTATGGCGACGATAATGATGATTGGAATGGCTTTGATGGCGTTGAAAATGAAGATTGCGTGTAGTAGATTTCTTCTTTCTAACCTTGTGGGCTGCTCCCTCTGTGCGTGTGTGTGTGTGTCTGTGTGTGTGGGTCCTGGGCTATTCGCTTATGTGTGTGGTGGGCGGCGGGTTTTTGGGTAATGCGTACACAACTACAACGACTACAACAACTATCAACATTTGATTTTATTACGCTCATTTGTATGCGTATAGTTGTATAGCTAGCTGTCTGTGTGTGTGTGTGTGTGTGTGCTTAGCAAAAGCTCTCGCCTGGGAAATTTCGCGGTCATAACCACTAAACTAAACAACACAAAAGTGGACTTAAACCACACTTACACTACACTACTCCCCCACACCCCATCCCACTCCTAGCGCCTGCCAACACACGTGGCAACTTCGCCGCTGCCTGCCCATGGGCACAGTGTCTGACATTTATGGCAAAAATTTGTGCTAAACTGTTGCATGTGTTGCTGGCAAATCTAGTCAAATATTTTGATTGTCCTCAGGGTAATAGTTTTAGGTAAGAGTTAAAAACTGTTAATACCAAAATAAAGTTTGACATTTTTTTGCTTTAAACGGTCTCACAACGTTTTCATGTACTACCGCTATTTTAGTTGTTTTCAGTGAGTTGAAAAAATCAATTTTTTCATACCATTTTTTTACTGATTGTAGCTCTAGATGGTTTAGTTTTTCAATATATGGGGCATTCCATGCAAAAAAAAGATATTTTCTGAGTTGATGTCTCCGAATTGGATGATAACACTTGTTTACAGCCAAAAAGACCCATTTCTACTGAAACTATTTTTAAGTGCAGTTTGGATTGTTGATCTCAAAAATCGATTTCAAAAAAAAAAAAATGAATTTTTTTCATTTTTTCGGTAGGTGCACTTACATTTTAAGCCATATCTGACTTCATAATCGTCAAATGAAGTCAAGCAAGATATGAATCGAAAGGCAATTGAATTGTCAATAATCGCACAAAACTCTATTTTCAAATCGGTTAAGTAGTTTGAATACAATAATAAAAAATATTTCAAAAAAATCGATTTTTTGCTCGAAAACGCAATAAATTTCGTTTCCAAACGCCTAGGGAAAATGTTTAAAAATTCAAAAAAAAAATATTTTTATTTTTTCTACGTAAAAACCGCACTTCTGCGAAGAAAATAAGATATCAATGAACAAAATCTACATTCAGAAAAAAATATTACCTAAAACTGTTGAAAATTACCAGAAATTTAAGTCCATTTTATCTAAAATGACAACCAAGGATTAAATGGACTTAATTTCAGGCCTCTATTACCTAAAGTGTTCTAGGCAATAAATTTGATTTTTAGGTAATATATGACCTAAAATTTAAGGTAATGTATGGCCATATAACGTCTTTTTAGATAAGAGAAAGGCCAACATTTTAGTCAATAAATAAGCTTTTTAGGTAATATGTGACCTAAAATTTTAGGCAATATAAGACTATTAAACGTCGTTTTTAGGTAATAAGCACCACCCCCACAACACACACTCAAAACACCACACCTCCACCGCAAAATTGTTCAATTTGTTCAATTTTTTTCCATGTCCAACCGTCCCATCGGTCAAATTTGAAAGGATTTTTCCAGAATTTTTTCAAACATATAAAAACTGTTGATTTTCCGCTAGTCAATGTTATATACATATGCTCAGTGTCAAAGCATGTTTAATATAAAATTTTTATTTCATTCTTTGCAAGTGAGTTTCGCGAAAAGTTATAGCTGTCCCCCATCATGAAACCTTTTTTAGAGTACTAAGAATATCCAAAGGATTACTCCTAATTATTTGGAAAAATCTCAAAACGGCCGGTTTCGGCGGTTTCTTCCTCCAGTTCAACCATCGCAAATATTTGTATCACAAAGTAAAGGAAAAACAATATTTTTTGAAATTTTTTTTTTATATTTTTAAACCCAAAACTTTAACAAAAAAAAACAATCGCTATATCTTTGCATCCCACAATGGGAAAATTCTGAACAAAATATTAAAAATCGTGGGAAAACTACTGTTATAGCCTGACAAAAAATTCAAATGTTTGGAGACTCTGAAAAAAAATAGTTGCCCACTTCAGAAATAATTACCCATATATGAAATAATAATACTTAAGCTGCCTTTACACTTTTCATATATATCGAAATATAAGGTTGTCAAACTTCTTCTCTTATCGAATTGAACCTTTCAAATTACATTAAAAAAGCCAACATGTCCACATATTTAGAGTTATTTGCTTTGCTATTACATTTTCGTCAGAGAGTCTCTTTAGAGATGTATGACAAGTGTAAAGGCAGCTTAAGTTTAGGAAAATGGCATAATTTTCAGGCAAAGGATTCTTAAAAAATTTAGTCATAAAACAAGATTGTTTAGGTAAAATGTCCTAGATTTAAGGAAATTATGGCCTGAAAGTCACATTTTTTTTCAAATCCATTTTCCTAAAATTTAAGGAAAATCTTTTTTCTGGGTGTATATTCTATAGTCATCCGAGTTGGATCAAACTTGGCAGAATTGTGTAATAGCATATAATATTGATTAGTAACAAGTTTGGGAGCAATAGCATTGAAAACAAAATAGTTTTTCCTACTAAAACTTTTCAGAACTATATTTTGCTATACTATATAGTTGACCGATTTTCATCAAACTTGATGGAATTATGAAAAACCATAGAAAACTTATAAATACGAGATAGTAGGACCGTTTGCGTAGAAGACAAAAAAGTTTTTATCACCAAAAACAACATTTTCGACCGATGGTTCCTTTGGCAGTTATATTATACAGTCAACCGATCCTGCCGGTTCTGACAAATGAGCAGCGTCTTTGTACCAAAAAAACTTCGTGCAAAGTTTGGTCAAGATAGTTTTAAAACGACGGAAGAGACAGCATAGAAACAGACAGTGGGAGACTTCGTACATTTAGGTGGAATTAATTCATATTTCATCTTTAAAAGAATGAAATCACTTGTATGAACGGTTGTTTGAACCGTTGTTTTCGAATCGGTTTACTAGTTTGAGCACAAAAAGAAAAAAAATATGAAAAAATCGATTTTTTGATCATTGCACCTGAAAACCTTTTTTTACACGTTTAGGCAGAAAAAGGCAGCTAATGTTTGTTTTTTTAGTATCACTATTGACGTACACATTAATTAAAACAGAAATCACAGGTGAAGCAGGCTGTAGTCACAAGTTCTAAGCCACGAAACATTAAAAAGTTAAATATTTTCCATAAATCGATGCACTCGCAAATACATCACTTTATTCAACTAAAACACTTGCTCAACGAACTCACAAATACTTTTTTAAACGCATACATACCTCTTAACTTTAATGAAAAACAAAAATTATATCAGCTTTAATGTTTTATGTTTTTTTTATGGCTTTTCTGCTGTTTCCTAATAGGCTCAAAAGCATTTCAATGCACGTTCTTTCACATACGCCATGTTTGAAAGCTTATAGCTCACTGTGGGAACATTTGCTGTCAAGAATTTTGACAATATCTTGTTTCTATTTTAAATTGAAGGCAACTTATTTTCTGAACAGGTTTGCCCGAATGGCCCGAATGTCTCCGAGAGGTTGACCAAGTGTCCTGAGTCTCCTTCTACTCAAGGCGGGGCAATGGCAAAACAGGTGTTGTACCGATTCCTTCTGTTCTTCGTAACCGTATTTTCTGCAGCAAGTCATGGTAAGTGAAGCCTTTAGGCGTGCTGCGTGTCTGCCAATAAGACAGTGACCCGTGAGGGTCCCTACCAAAGCTGCAAAACCACTAAAATTTTGCAGAAGGTTCGGTCCGGTGGTTCAAACCCATTGTAAAGTTCAAGGTTTCTGGAACCCCTGATCCCAAGGTTTTGGTTCGAAACTTGGTTCACTCAAGCGAATTCTACGTTGATAGTGAAATTTATCTACCTTTCTATTCAAATACTTAATCATAATATTCAATTATAAAGCTGCCTTTACACTTGTCATACATGTCTAAAGAGATTCTCTGACGATAGTGTAATAGAAAAGCAAATAACTCTAAACATTTAGAAAATGTAGCCTTCTTTGATGTAAATTGACAGGTTCAATTTAATAAGAGAATTTTGACAACCGACTATTTAGAGATATATAATAAGTTTAAAGGCAGCTTTAAGTTATTATAATTATCAAATTTATTAGCTGACACTAACAATTTTTAGGAATTGCTTAGTTTAGACATAATATCTTCCAGGAGCTGTTCATCTATACTAGCTCTTAAATCAGAAAGAACAAACTTAAGTGTTGAAAATGCTCGTTCAACTGATACCGGAGTTGCTGGAACAGCAATATTTTTTTTAAGTCTTCGTTTTCATGACCTTTCCAAACATTTTTAAACATTTGTCGATGTATGTAATGTACATATGTGCTCTTTGACAATGACCAAAGAAATCTGAAGCACCATTCACAGCTTTTATATTTGATATTTGTTTATTGCTTTCTATTGCTTACATAAGTTACTCTTCTTCACAATCAAACGTTAAGGCAGTTGCTTTGCAACTGTTTTTTGTACGCAAAATATAAAATCTCGGGTCTGAGAACACTGGAGCCAATACTGGTAGAAGAAGAATGTTTGTCGGGGCACTTAGATAGTAGTAAACAATGATTTGGTGAAGGTTTTAGAACAATATAATATAAATCACTTGGTAGGGATTATAATCTATACTGTCCATTCAAAGCCAAGTTGATTCATCATATGGTCAGACGCTTTCTTTCCGTATAATCTATCATTATCATCATACTTTATCGTGTCACTTTACATCAAAAATCAATCACGCTTTGATAGAAATGCAATCATTTATAGTAAAATCTCTAGAGATTTCCAATATTTCCCTGGATGTATCGTTGAATAAATTAATTAAATTGGCGAAAAGGACCTAATTTTTCGATAAAGTGATCCGGTTCGGGTTCAGGTTCGAGGAGTCAAAAACATAGGGCGCCTGGTTCATTGTTCGGTTCGCAAACCCCAAAAAACCCGAACCGAACCGGTTCTCAGGGGTTCGTTTCCGGACCGGTTTGCAGCCTTGGTCCCTACGAGAAGTGATATGTGGTCCCTTCTGTGACGTAAAAGTGTGTAAGTACGTTTTTGGTCAAATGTTGGCCACGTAAGCCTAGCTACTGCCCAGTAGGAAAGGTTTTTCCACCGATTCGTAGCGATTCGAAGCTTATCAGATCTGTTCTAATTTTTGAATTCGATCAGATCCTGCGGAATTGGAATTGGTAGCTGTTTCCGTTTCCGAAAAACGATAAAGGTATTTGGTTTTTAAAAGTTTTGCCTTTGAGTCAGTGGAATGAAAATTAATTGACAATTTTCATACTTTTCGTCTTACAAATATTTTTATTTTTATAGATCCAATATAGTAAAGACTTTGAAATATCCATGGATATATTGATTAAAATTCTCCAAATGTTTGTAACGCATAGAAGGAAGAATCTCCGACCACCCCGACTTTTCTTAGGTTTTAATGAAAATCGGCCAACTATATAGTATAGCTGCCATACAAAAGATAGGTCTGAAAAAAAAGTCTTAGTAGAAGAAACTTTTTGGTTTTCAATGCTATCGCTTCCAAACTTGGAACTGATCAATATTTTATGCTACTACACAATTCTGACAGAATTAGTTGAAAGTGTGTATGTGTGTGTGAGTGAGTTAGAGATGTAAGACATAAAAAGAGCGGGAGTAACGAGTTGCCAGTGATGTGAGGAACTTTGATTTTAAATGGATCAATGATTGGAGCTGGATGAAGTGGAACCGCCACCAAAAACCGGTGGATGCGAAGAAGAGGAGGAATCGGTACAACACCTTCTTTGCCATTGCCCCGTCTTGAGTAGATGGAGACTCAGGACACTTGGTCAACCTCTGCTAACCAACCTCTCGGAGACACAGAGGGACAAAACCTGTTCAGAAAATAAGTTCCACTTATTATAAGAGCAAGATATTGTCTTTTTCTTGAAAACAAATGTTCCAAATGTTAATGGAATGAGAAATGTTGTAATCAATCGGATAATATTTGCTTTATACAACACCAGAACCGGTTTTCGGCAGATAGAGTAGCCCACCAAGCATAAGTAGCCCTCTAGATGTGAATTTGCAAAAGTGTGCAATGGCTCAATGTGCTAGCGCGTCATTCCATACGTTGTTCGTTAACTGCAGAAGGTATCGCATTCAATTCCCAGACAAGCCCGAAAAAAATTTTTCTGTTTTTCCGTAAAAGTTGGGTGGTTGAAGTTGTTGTACAGCGATGTCTCTGATCATACACTCAAAAAAAAATCAATCCCAATCGGTAATGAAATCAACGTAGTCCCGGCTATTCTTGACCCGATCCGAAAAAGGATTGAGTTGATCCGACTTTTTAAATCCAAAAAGGGATTACATTTATCCCGTGGTAAGCTTAAAAAAGATTGAACTAAGCAAAAAATTCGAGAATAATCCCAATACGGGAACATTTTAAGCTTGTTCGAGATTGTTTTTGAGCTCGATATGTAATATTGATTTGACCCCAGTATTGATACCTCTCTTCTTCCTTTCCTACGTTACACACACCAGTTTTGGTTTATTTAAAACTTCTGAAAAACAAAGAAATATAAAAATCGAACCCACGACCATACGCGCACTGAACACGAATGGAATGGCATCTCATCGCTCACTACCATCGCCATTGTTTGTTGCTGCATGTCGAAAATGCTACTTAAATATTGTTGCTCTCGCTTTCTAATCAAAAATGCTTCTTTAACTTTGTCGCTCCCGCTCTTTTATCTATGAACATGTAATCTCGAAGGGGATTGAAGTAGGCACATTTGGAATGATACAAGTTCAAAAAGCTTGGGCCAATCCCTGAAAGCTTGAATTGTGTAGAATATCCTGTAAGTCGAGACTGAATTTTCAAGCTCATGACGGGCTTACTCAAAGATTAAAAAGATTGAGAATATTCTGACGTTTTTTTTTCTGAGTATGGAATAATATGGGTAAGGGTAAATCATAGTTGTCCCGTTCCCTACTCCACAAAGCCCCCAAAATGTAAGGATCCGCTTATAATCTTTATCCAAAATCAATCTAATTTTTCACCAGTTTTCTTGAAAACTGAAAAATATCACAACTCAAATCAAGTTCCTAAAAACGAAATAATATCAACTTGATGAGAGTTTTTGCGATCTCAAAATAATGTTCTTGAAGTGAGAACATTGTACTACAAGTGGGAAAAAAAAGGTGTGAGTATTAACGACACGGCTTTGATGTGAAACATGAGGCTAAATTTAAGGGCTCAATTTCAGAATCACAAGCTCTCTCAATAGTGCCTGAATCACCAATGGAAATCTGTGTAAGAAGAAAACCAAAAGGGATTAGTATTTCTACTACAACTAGATCACTTGCTGCTGTGTCCTTTTTTTCTGTATTGCGCTGCTCCATAGATAAATGAAAACTACAGTCGCAAAGGAATAACAGGCAGAAATAATCTCAATTTTGATATAGCAAAAATATATAATTAATTTAAAACCTTTTCTTCCCACCCCCTCTCACTGTTAAGCCACTGTTTAGTTACTATTTAGTCACTATTTAATCATAGTTTAGTCACTGTTAAGTCACTGTTAAGTCACTGTTAAGTCACTGTTAAGCCACTGTTTAGTTAATATTTAGTCACTATTTAGTCACTGTTTAGTCACTGTTTAGTCAGTGTTGAGTCACTGTTAAGTCAGTTTTTAGTCACTGTTAGGTCACTGTTTAATCACTGTTAAGTCACTATAAGCCCACTGTTAAACCAATGACCCCCTCTTTCACCCCAATCACTCTTCCTTCTTCCCTCCAACGCTCTGCCCATCCTCTTGTGGGCTGAAATCAAAATTTACTCCTACTAAAATCTTCCAAGACGCCAACGTCACGTGACGCTGAAATTAAATTTCACTTCTTCTAAAATCTTCCGTACCGAAATTAAAGATGCTTCACTTTAAGAACCGTTCATGCACTGTGCAATGTTCTTGGTTTTTTTCCTCTGTGTACTCAAATTCATACTGTTTACACAAAGTTTCAGTAACGAGGACCCCAATCAGTATTAAAAAGTGTTAATAGGGAATAAATATGGCTTCCTAAGAGGCCTAAAACCTTAATTTCGTTGCCCATTGCAACCTAACCTAACCGACTTTCATTTGGAATTCCGAAACTGCACCCGTATAACTCAGCTTCTGTACAAGCTACAGTTCTTAAAATTGGTATAAGTTAACTTGAAATCATTATTAAAGATTTAAAAAAGTTTCGAAAGAAATTGCCACATGAATACGTTTAATATTTGTGTTTGAAAATTTGTCAATTCTTGTGCACTGTGCACAACTGGCAGCTCAACCTCGTTGTTGTCGTGACAATGAAGGCCACGGCAGTGGCGGCGGCGGCGGCGGCGACTTTTGCCGGCTGGCTGACTTATTTTTTTTTTTTATGTTCCTTTCTTTTCGGTTCTTTTTGGTGTTGTTGTTGTTTGATACAGATGCTCTCGGTTCGACCAGCCAGGCAACAAATCGCCAACATCTTGGGCAGTTAGTAAACGTTAAGACGTCGTCGTGGTTGCTGTGCCTCGTCGTCGTTGTCGTTCGTATTAATGCCGGCTAGCGAAACAACAACAAAATTGTACGTGTTGCTTTTTGGTGGTCAACATATACGGGGGGCATCTTTTCTAGCCTACTTACGAGGGCGCCTTGAATCGAAATCGAATACCAATTTAAATATTGCACACAATTAAAAGCAGAGACTGAAAGCAGCAGCAGCAAATGGGTTATTTTTGGTGCGTCAATTTCCAACGAGTTCGATGAGCGGTGGGTGGTGTTTTATATATTTTTATTATTTTTATTTTTTACTTAAAAAAAAAAAAATTAAAAAAAAAAAACTGTTGTTGCGGCTGCCGGCATAGGGGTGGTTTGTGTGTGTGTGTGTGTGTGTGTGTGTGTGTGAGGCAGCGCAGCAGCAGAGGCCGCAGCATGCAGTGGGGTTGGTTACGGATTTTTTTCCTCGCACACACACACACACACAGAGAAGTACGTGCGCGCTGACTCTTTTGGTTTTAGCATTTTTCGTTTTTTTTTTTCGCCTCTTTTGTTTTGTTTCTGATTTTCCTTCTTTTTTTTCAACGTCGACGTGGCCGCCGCCGCTGCTGACGTCGCAGTCGCAGTCGCATCCTTTATTTTTTTTACACCGCACGCAGCAAAAAAAGAGCAAAAATTTCTCTCTGATGCTGCCGAGCGGGGGAGTGAGGTGGGTGAGGGGAGAGGGAGTACCACCACGAAATGAGTAATGAGTGTTTAGTAGCGTCGCTCTGCCCAAAAAAAGTAACTGCACTAGTCGTTCACGGAAAAAATCATAGCCTAACATTTGGCGCGCGCTTCACTCGAATTGTGTGCTAAACTTTTTCTATTTCATTGTCGCGTGTGTCTTTCTCGCCAGCCGCCAGCCTCCTTCCCATGGGTTTACTCTGGGACCAAAACAAAGCTTGAAGTTCCCCCACGAAGTTGCCGTTTGCCGTTTGGCTTCGGCTTTCGTCGTGTGCTCGTCTCTGCTGCCGCTGCTGCTGCTGTTGCTGCTGCTGCTGCCACGGCTACTGCTGCTGCTGCTGCTGCTGCGTCGTCCTGACTTTGCCTTGGCGTAGACTTTCAGGCTCACTTCAATTGAGTTCCGTTTTGAAAAATAACGTTAGTTGCTGTTTGTTGCTCGTTACGTGCGCGTGTTGCGACGCGATACAAAAACCAAAATACAAAAAAAATAAAGAAACAAAATTTGTACCCCTCCAAAACAGACTAGAACAATCAACCAAAACAAACCAAATACCAAACAGCAACATTCCAGAGACTCTATCACGTTCTTGTTAACTGTCTTTAAGTCTTATTTAGTTTTTTTTTTTCGAGTGTACGAAATTTCCACAAATGAATTTTTGAAAGAAATGCAAAAATATTGATAAATAGTTGTATGTTTTTTTTTTGTTTTTGAATTGAAACAAAAGTGCAATATGTTGTTGAACATATAGAAAAGTGTCTGGCGATTAAAAACAAACACACAAGAAGAAACTGCAAAAAAAAAATAAAGAAAAAACGCTAGAGAAAAGTGAAAGTTACACAGGAGTCGAGCCCCAAGGACTCGACACAAACAAACACACACACACACACCTACGATCGACGCTTGTCAGCAGCACTTCAGCCAGCAGCCAACATCAACGGGCAGGAAGAAACCCGGTTCTAAAGAGCAAGTAAGTTTTTTTTTTTTTGATGGAAATATAAGTTTAAAAGGTGGCTAAATTGTTGAAAGATGAAGGCTGAATGTATTTCAATTTAAAGTTACAAACTTATAGATCAAGCACTTCAAAGTCGGTAGATAAAATGGCAGACCAACTTCTGGCAATACTTAAGGCATTTGTCAAACAACAACAAATCCCTAAAAGAGTTGGAGAAAAACCGTGTGTGTGTGTGGGTGTGTGTGTCTATATTAAGTTTTTCTCGCTAAAAATACTTTTTCGACCGATCGTTCCTATGGCAGCTATATGCTATAGTCATCCGATTTGAATCAAACTGCACAGAATTATGTGGAAGCATATAATAATAATCAGAAACAAGTTTGGGAGCAATGGCATTGAAAACAAAAAAGTTTTTCCTACTAAGACTTCCCTTCAGACCTATATTTTGTTTGGTAGCTATACTATATAGTTGTCCGATTTTCATAAAACTTGATGGAATTATGAAAAAGCATGGAAAACTAATAAATACGAGGTTTGGTTACGTTTGCGTTGAAGACAAAAAAGTTTTTCCCACTAAAACTGATTTTTCGACCGATCGTTCCTATGACAGCTATATGCTATAGTCATCCGATTTGAATCAAACTGCACAGAATTATGTGGAAGCATAAAATAATAATCAGGAACAAGTTTGGGAGCAATGGCGTTGAAAAAAAAAAAGTTTTTCCTACTAAGACTTCTCTTCAGACCTATATTTTGTATGTCAGCTATACTATATAGTTGTCCGATTTTCATAAAACTTGATGGAATTATGAAAAAGCATGGAAAACTGATAAATACGAAGTTTGGGTACATTTGCGCTGAAGAAAAAAAAGTTTTTCACTCTAAAACTAGTTTTTTGACCGATAGTTCCTATGGCAGCTATATGCTATAGTCATCTGATTTGAGTCAAACTAAACAGAATTGTGTGGAAGCATATAATAATAATCAGTAACAAGTTTGGAAGCGATAGCATTGAAAACAAAAACGTTTTTCTTGCTAAAACTTCTCTTCAGACCTATATTTTGTATGGTAGCTATACTATATAGTTGTCTGATTTTCATCAAACTTGATGGAATTATAAAAAAGCATGGAAAACTTATAAATACGAAGTTTGGGTACGTTTGCGCTGAAGAAAAAAAAGTTTATCCCACTAAAACGAGTTTTTTGACCGATCGTTCCTATGGCAGCTATATGCTATAGTCATCCGATTTGAATCAAACTGCACAGCATTATGTGGAAGCATAAAATGATTATCAGTAACAAGTTTGAAAGCGATAGCATTGAAAACAAAACAGTTTTTCCTACTAAGACTTCCCTTCAGACCTATATTATGTATGGCAGCTATACTATATAGTTTCCCGATTTTCATAAAACTTGATGGAATTATAAAAAAGCATGGAAAACTTATAAATACGTGGTTTGGGTACATTTGCGCTGAAGAAAAAAAAGTTTTTCCCACTAAAACTTGTTTTTTGACCGATCGTTCCTATGACAGCTATATGCTATATTCATCCGATTTGAATCAAACTGCACAGCATTATGTGGAAGCATATAAAAATAATCAGTAACAAGTTTGAAAGCGATAGCATTAAAAACAAAAAAGTTTTTCTTACTAAAACTTCTCTTCAGACCTATATTTTGTATGTCAGCTATACTATACAGTTGTCCGATTTTCATAAAACTTGATGGAATTATGAAAAAGCATGGAAAACTGATAAATACGAGTTTTGGTCAGAAGTTTTTCCCACTAAAACTAGTTTTTTGACCGATCGTTCCTATGGCAGCTTTATGCTATAGTCATCCGATTTGAATCAAACTGAACAGAATTGTGTGGAAGCATATAATAATAATCAGTAACAAGTTTGGAAGCGATAGCATTGAAAACATAAAAGTTTTTCTTACTAAGACTTCTCTTCAGACATTTTCTTTAGTATGGTAGCTATACTATATAGTTGTCCGATTTTCATCAAACTTGGTGGAATTATGTAAAATTATAGAAAACTAATAAATGCAAAGTTTGGAGACGTTTGCATTGAAAATGTGTCATCATTTGTAGTCTTGAAAAGCAGTTGCTTGAGTATTTAGCGGTCGTATTACCAAGGATATCCCTTAGCTGCGAATAGCGCTTATGCATTGATTCTGGCCTGATTTTCACTTGATTGGCATTAACGTTTTTCATTATTATCTATTTTATTCTGTTTGGTATTTTTTCGCGATTTAATAAGTCGTCAGTCACTGTAAATAGGCAAAAAATAATAACTCACGTACCACAAAGTCTGTGGCCAAGAACTGAGTGTCATGAGCTGCGAGCAAAGAGCGATTTCGACCCCTGACCCAACGAGTTGTTTAATCATTTAGTTGAGCTTGTTTGTTCTAATTGCATTGCTAACATAAGCTGTTTCAACTGAACTGTTAAAACTCAATCGTACGAAATATTCCTAATATCAAAAGCTATTGAATCGATGATTCGTTGACTCAGTTCAAAATCAAGAATGAACTAATTTTAAACTCTACTCGGGCAGGGCTCTAATATATACTTTATGTGGTCGAAGATGCTTCCTTCTATGCGTTACAAACATCTGAACAATTTTAATATACCTTCTACAAGGGTATACAAAAATAAGGTTAGATTCCCGACTCGATTCCTACACAAAAGAAAAAATTATATGATCTGGGGCTTTTGTGTAAAATTACATTGCAATTAAATTGTGTAAAATTACGCGACGCAGCTATTGGAGCACCCCTTTTGTTTACCCTCGTAATTTTTGGCGTAAATCAGCTGTTTTTAACAGGCTGTGAATTTTGCTGTTAATTGAGATTCAATACTTACTACGCCTCAGTAGCGTAGAGCACTGCAGGCATAACTCATAGACGTGTGTTCGAACCATGGAGCTGACTTTTTATTTCCTTTTATTATCGTTTGGGATTAACATCTTTTCTGACTTTTTTAATAAAAAAAAAGAAAGATTATAGACCAGCCAACGGCTACACATAAAAACAGGTATCTAAATTTCTATATCAGATAAGTATGATACTAAGTATTTTTAGTCAATACTTTGAACACTTCAAGTTTTTACACTTTTACACTTTTACGAGAGATTTCATAAACATACCCCAGGGCAACAAAAAGTTTGTAATTTTTTTCCTATGTGTTTTGTTGTTGTGTCGTCTTTTTGATTTACGCTTTTACGAGAGCTGGTGAATACCCTAATAATATTTTTTCATATCAATAAAAATCCGACCTGTCCAAAAATATCAATGTGAAATTTTCGACCATTTCAAAATAATATTTTCTAAGATCAAATTGATAGTTTATAATTGCAATATTACACAAAGAAAAACGAGAAGGCCTAGCTAACTTCGTCTGTCCCGACGTTTTTATACCCTTGCAAATGCTGATTTTAAAATGTCAGAGTTTAAGAACGCTTACATAAAATTCAAACATTTTTGTAACTGAAACCTATTTTCCGACAAATAAACAACTGATTTTGACCAAATTTCGCGAATCTTTTTGAAAATATATCAAATTAAAATTTAAATCCAAAAAATTCACTAAGACTTATTTTCCGACCGATCGGTCCTATGGCACCCTCAAGATATAGTCATCCAATTTCGACCAAATTTCGCGAATGTATTTGAAAGCATATAGAATAAGTAATCAGTGAGTTTAAGGACGCTTACATTAAAAACAACAAAAATTTCTTACTAAGAACCATTTTTGACCGATTTGGTCTATGGCAACCATAAGATATAGTCACCCGATGTCGATCAACTTTTTCAAATTAGTTTGAAAGCGCTTAATATTAAGAATCACTGACCTAAAGAACGATTCACTTGAAAACAAAAAAGATTTTCTCACTAAGACCCATTTTTCGACCGATCGGTCCTATGGCAGCTATAAGATATAGTCAACCGATTTTGACCAAAATTTGCAAATCTGTTTGAAAGCATATAATATTAATAATGGACGAGTTTGAGAACGCTAACATTGAAAACAAAAAAGTGTTTTTCACTAAGACCCATTTTTCGACCGATGGTTCCTATGGCAGCTATAAGATATGGTCATCCGATCCGGTCGGTTACGATATATTAACAGCGTGCAGTAAAAAGAAGACTCTGTGCAAAATTTCAACTCGATAGCCTTTAAACTAAGAGACTACTTTGCGTAGACAAAGCTCAATCGACTCAGCTCGTCGCCCTGTTCAAGAATATATATAGTTAATGGGGTCGCAAATGAATATTTCTATGCGGGCAAAATTATAATACCCTTTGCAAGGGTATAAAAATGAATTTGGAAATTTACGGTTGTAAATGCAATACTTCTAATTCATTCTTCATTTGTAATGTGTAATTTAAGAACATCTGAAGACATTATACATTTTTTTGCCATATGCATAAAAAGATCGCAACTAATAGCCTATTTCCACCAAAGAAATGAAGCTTCATTTCTTGAAATGACAAGAAATGAAGAAAATGATATCATTTCTTCCATACAAATTGTTGTTGCATTTTGCCCTTCATTTCCTTCATTTCTCAAAAATGATGGCATTCCCCACGAAGGAATTTGGTATTTTTTTAAAAAGTACTCGCTATTCTCTGGCACTACTCGTTACTCTCTGGAAATAGAAAGTGTCATCACCAATAAACTATTGATTTGAATTTAAAAATAAGGCGCAATTTTGTTTATAATATAATTTAGTCAAAATAAGTTGTGTATTTAGCTTTCTGCTGATTATTCAGGGCGTTAACAATGCGTTCGCCCAGGGTAATTGCTCTCCTGCCGGGTATGTCTTTTTTTGGGTAAATATTGCAAAAACTCCCCGTGAGTTTGAAAGTGGCGCCTGTTGTTTAAATCAAACCATTCAGCTGTTTTTGTCAACGTGGCATTGCGAATATCAAAATGATGAAGATTTGTCAATGGAAACAGCATCATTTTTAGAAATGAAAATGATAAGAAATGAAGCCAGTGGAAATAGGCTATAACACATCAGGAAACCATAAACATTTTAAACAGATCGTACACACTATTTAAACATGTCCACATACAAAATTTACAATTACAAAACATTTACCATTAGTTAAAAGCAGGGAAAGCAAACCGGAACCAGAACCGGAACCGTATACCGAAAAGAAGGTACTCAAATACGAGTACCGATATTTTTGGAACCTAAAAGACCGAAAAGAACCTAAACATTATACCGATACAGTTTCGGTTCTGAGTGCAACGACTAGACTTCAAAGCTGACACTTAGTTTTGGGGGACTTTTAAGCAATTTACAACAAAAAGGAGTCTGGTCTTTCAAAACTTTTGTATTGTAAAATAGAAAAAAACGAGACCAGTCTCTTGAAAAATATTGCATCCTTTATTCTTGGGCTCACATTATAATGTCATGCTAATGCTAACCTCGAAACTAAAAAGTATTTGTGTTCACAAATACTTTAGAATCAGAACACTACAAATAGTTCATTTTTCTGAGCTTAAAACGTTTCCCAAATTGAAGTCTTTGGAATTATTTGAAAATGACCGCCAGAGATGTATAAATGTATCGATATTTAAGTGTTAAGGTATTGGGAAAAAATGGAATGGCCACACTGTATAGAGAATGGACGATGACGAAACCGAAAGCAGAACGCAGTTGATAGTAGAAGATGGACGAAGACAGAAGCTGTAATTAAAATGACAAGCAGACAGACAGAAAAATCCATATCGACAAACCGTGAAGAGAAAAAAAACGTATAGAGACATTGTAAATAGAAAACCGTGTTTAAATAGTGAAACCCGAAAACCCGAAAAAACTCTCGTTTATAAAATTAAAGAAAACTCTACAAAGTTTCCACAATTGTGTGGCCTTTGAGAAGGGCAAGCTATCTTTTGAATCTTTGTAAGAAATCGAATTAATGCATAAATCGTGGATTTGTGCAGAGTTTTCTGATTCGTACTATATGAGAGCACGGTTTCGTGTTTACGAGGTTCTGTTAGACGTGAGTTTCTATTTATCAATGTTTGTCATAGGATACTGCGTTCTCTATCTCTAGTCGCTGCTTGTCATTATTACAGTTCAGTCCATCTTCTACTATCTACTGCGTTCTACTTTCGGTTTCGTCATCGTCCATTCTCTATACAGTGTGACCATCATTCGATTTTTTACCAATACCTTAACACTTAAATATCGATACATTTATACATCTTGGCGGTCATTTTCAAATAATTCCAAAGACTTCAATTTGGAAAACGTTTTAAGCTCAGAAAAATTGATCACGATTGATGCCATTAATCAGTTTTGTGAAAATACTGAACTTTGCACAGAGTCTTCTTTTTACTGCACGCTGCTAATATGTCGGAACCGACCGGATCGGATGACCATATCTTATAGCTGCCATAGGAACCATCGGTCGGAAAATGGGTCTTAGTGAGAAAACACTTTTTTGTTTTCAATGTTAGCGTCCTCAAACTCGTGCCATTGTTAATATTATATGCTTTCAAACAGATTTGCAAATTTTGGTCAAAATCGGTTGACTATATCTTATAGCTGCCATAGGACCGATCGGTCAAAAAATGGGTCTTAGTGAGAAAATCTTTTTTGTTTTCAAGTGAATCGTTCTTTAGGTCAGTGATTCTTAATATTAAAGCGCTTTCAAACTAATTTGAAAAAGTTGATCGACATCGGGTGACTATATCTTATGGTTGCCATAGGACCAAATCGGTCAAAAATGGTTCTTAGTAAGAAATTTTTGTTGTTTTTAATTGTAAGCATCTTTAAACTCACTGATTACTTATTCTATATGCTTTCAAATACATTCGCAAAATTTGGTCGAAATTGGATGACTATATCTTGACGGGTGCCATAGGACCAATCGGTCGGAAAATAAGTCTTAGTGAGAAAAATTTTTGTGTTTTCAGTTTCATCTTTCTTAAGCTCGGCGATTGTTAATTTGATATATTTTCAAAAAGATTCGCGAAATTTGGTCAGAAATCAGTTGTTTATTTGTCGGAAAATAGGTTTCAGTTACAAAAATGTTTGAATTTTATGTAAGCGTTCTTAAACTCTGACATTTTAAAATCAGCATTTGCAAGGGTATAAAAACGTCGGGACAGACGAAGTTAGCTAGGCCTTCTCGTTTTTCTTTGTGTAATATTGCAATTATAAACTATCAATTTGATCTTAGAAAATATTATTTTGAAATGGTCGAAAATTTCACATTGATATTTTTGGACAGGTCGGATTTTTATTGATATGAAAAAATATTATTAGGGTATTCACCAGCTCTCGTAAAAGCGTAAATCAAAAAGACGACACAACAACAAAACACATAGGAAAAAAATTACAAACTTTTTGTTGCCCTGGGGTATGTTTATGAAATCTCTCGTAAAAGTGTAAAAGTGTAAAAACTTGAAGTGTTCAAAGTATTGACTAAAAATACTTAGTATCATACTTATCTGATATAGAAATTTAGATACCTGTTTTTATGTGTAGCCGTTGGCTGGTCTATAATCTTTCTTTTTTTTTATTAAAAAAGTCAGAAAAGATGTTAATCCCAAACGATAATAAAAGGAAATAAAAAGTCAGCTCCATGGTTCGAACACACGTCTATGAGTTATGCCTGCAGTGCTCTACGCTACTGAGGCGTAGTAAGTATTGAATCTCAATTAACAGCAAAATTCACAGCCTGTTAAAAACAGCTGATTTACGCCAAAAATTACGAGGGTAAACAAAAGGGGTGCTCCAATAGCTGCGTCGCGTAATTTTACACAATTTAATTGCAATGTAATTTTACACAAAAGCCCCAGATCATATAATTTTTTCTTTTGTGTAGGAATCGAGTCGGGAATCTAACCTTATTTTTGTATACCCTTGTAGAAGGTATATTAAAATTGTTCAGATGTTTGTAACGCATAGAAGGAAGCATCTTCGACCACATAAAGTATATATTAGAGCCCTGCCCGAGTAGAGTTTAAAATTAGTTCATTCTTGATTTTGAACTGAGTCAACGAATCATCGATTCAATAGCTTTTGATATTAGGAATATTTCGTACGATTGAGTTTTAACAGTTCAGTTGAAACAGCTTATGTTAGCAATGCAATTAGAACAAACAAGCTCAACTAAATGATTAAACAACTCGTTGGGTCAGGGGTCGAAATCGCTCTTTGCTCGCAGCTCATGACACTCAGTTCTTGGCCACAGACTTTGTGGTACGTGAGTTATTATTTTTTGCCTATTTACAGTGACTGACGACTTATTAAATCGCGAAAAAATACCAAACAGAATAAAATAGATAATAATGAAAAACGTTAATGCCAATCAAGTGAAAATCAGGCCAGAATCAATGCATAAGCGCTATTCGCAGCTAAGGGATATCCTTGGTAATACGACCGCTAAATACTCAAGCAACTGCTTTTCAAGACTACAAATGATGACACATTTTCAATGCAAACGTCTCCAAACTTTGCATTTATTAGTTTTCTATAATTTTACATAATTCCACCAAGTTTGATGAAAATCGGACAACTATATAGTATAGCTACCATACTAAAGAAAATGTCTGAAGAGAAGTCTTAGTAAGAAAAACTTTTATGTTTTCAATGCTATCGCTTCCAAACTTGTTACTGATTATTATTATATGCTTCCACACAATTCTGTTCAGTTTGATTCAAATCGGATGACTATAGCATAAAGCTGCCATAGGAACGATCGGTCAAAAAACTAGTTTTAGTGGGAAAAACTTCTGACCAAAACTCGTATTTATCAGTTTTCCATGCTTTTTCATAATTCCATCAAGTTTTATGAAAATCGGACAACTGTATAGTATAGCTGACATACAAAATATAGGTCTGAAGAGAAGTTTTAGTAAGAAAAACTTTTTTGTTTTTAATGCTATCGCTTTCAAACTTGTTACTGATTATTTTTATATGCTTCCACATAATGCTGTGCAGTTTGATTCAAATCGGATGAATATAGCATATAGCTGTCATAGGAACGATCGGTCAAAAAACAAGTTTTAGTGGGAAAAACTTTTTTTTCTTCAGCGCAAATGTACCCAAACCACGTATTTATAAGTTTTCCATGCTTTTTTATAATTCCATCAAGTTTTATGAAAATCGGGAAACTATATAGTATAGCTGCCATACATAATATAGGTCTGAAGGGAAGTCTTAGTAGGAAAAACTGTTTTGTTTTCAATGCTATCGCTTTCAAACTTGTTACTGATAATCATTTTATGCTTCCACATAATGCTGTGCAGTTTGATTCAAATCGGATGACTATAGCATATAGCTGCCATAGGAACGATCGGTCAAAAAACTCGTTTTAGTGGGATAAACTTTTTTTTCTTCAGCGCAAACGTACCCAAACTTCGTATTTATAAGTTTTCCATGCTTTTTTATAATTCCATCAAGTTTGATGAAAATCAGACAACTATATAGTATAGCTACCATACAAAATATAGGTCTGAAGAGAAGTTTTAGCAAGAAAAACGTTTTTGTTTTCAATGCTATCGCTTCCAAACTTGTTACTGATTATTATTATATGCTTCCACACAATTCTGTTTAGTTTGACTCAAATCAGATGACTATAGCATATAGCTGCCATAGGAACTATCGGTCAAAAAACTAGTTTTAGAGTGAAAAACTTTTTTTTCTTCAGCGCAAATGTACCCAAACTTCGTATTTATCAGTTTTCCATGCTTTTTCATAATTCCATCAAGTTTTATGAAAATCGGACAACTATATAGTATAGCTGACATACAAAATATAGGTCTGAAGAGAAGTCTTAGTAGGAAAAACTTTTTTTTTTTCAACGCCATTGCTCCCAAACTTGTTCCTGATTATTATTTTATGCTTCCACATAATTCTGTGCAGTTTGATTCAAATCGGATGACTATAGCATATAGCTGTCATAGGAACGATCGGTCGAAAAATCAGTTTTAGTGGGAAAAACTTTTTTGTCTTCAACGCAAACGTAACCAAACCTCGTATTTATTAGTTTTCCATGCTTTTTCATAATTCCATCAAGTTTTATGAAAATCGGACAACTATATAGTATAGCTACCAAACAAAATATAGGTCTGAAGGGAAGTCTTAGTAGGAAAAACTTTTTTGTTTTCAATGCCATTGCTCCCAAACTTGTTTCTGATTATTATTATATGCTTCCACATAATTCTGTGCAGTTTGATTCAAATCGGATGACTATAGCATATAGCTGCCATAGGAACGATCGGTCGAAAAAGTATTTTTAGCGAGAAAAACTTAATATAGACACACACACCCACACACACACACGGTTTTTCTCCAACTCTTTTAGGGATTTGTTGTTGTTTGACAAATGCCTTAAGTATTGCCAGAAGTTGGTCTGCCATTTTATCTACCGACTTTGAAGTGCTTGATCTATAAGTTTGTAACTTTAAATTGAAATACATTCAGCCTTCATCTTTCAACAATTTAGCCACCTTTTAAACTTATATTTCCATCAAAAAAAAAAAAACTTACTTGCTCTTTAGAACCGGGTTTCTTCCTGCCCGTTGATGTTGGCTGCTGGCTGAAGTGCTGCTGACAAGCGTCGATCGTAGGTGTGTGTGTGTGTGTTTGTTTGTGTCGAGTCCTTGGGGCTCGACTCCTGTGTAACTTTCACTTTTCTCTAGCGTTTTTTCTTTATTTTTTTTTTGCAGTTTCTTCTTGTGTGTTTGTTTTTAATCGCCAGACACTTTTCTATATGTTCAACAACATATTGCACTTTTGTTTCAATTCAAAAACAAAAAAAAAACATACAACTATTTATCAATATTTTTGCATTTCTTTCAAAAATTCATTTGTGGAAATTTCGTACACTCGAAAAAAAAAAACTAAATAAGACTTAAAGACAGTTAACAAGAACGTGATAGAGTCTCTGGAATGTTGCTGTTTGGTATTTGGTTTGTTTTGGTTGATTGTTCTAGTCTGTTTTGGAGGGGTACAAATTTTGTTTCTTTATTTTTTTTGTATTTTGGTTTTTGTATCGCGTCGCAACACGCGCACGTAACGAGCAACAAACAGCAACTAACGTTATTTTTCAAAACGGAACTCAATTGAAGTGAGCCTGAAAGTCTACGCCAAGGCAAAGTCAGGACGACGCAGCAGCAGCAGCAGCAGCAGTAGCCGTGGCAGCAGCAGCAGCAACAGCAGCAGCAGCGGCAGCAGAGACGAGCACACGACGAAAGCCGAAGCCAAACGGCAAACGGCAACTTCGTGGGGGAACTTCAAGCTTTGTTTTGGTCCCAGAGTAAACCCATGGGAAGGAGGCTGGCGGCTGGCGAGAAAGACACACGCGACAATGAAATAGAAAAAGTTTAGCACACAATTCGAGTGAAGCGCGCGCCAAATGTTAGGCTATGATTTTTTCCGTGAACGACTAGTGCAGTTACTTTTTTTGGGCAGAGCGACGCTACTAAACACTCATTACTCATTTCGTGGTGGTACTCCCTCTCCCCTCACCCACCTCACTCCCCCGCTCGGCAGCATCAGAGAGAAATTTTTGCTCTTTTTTTGCTGCGTGCGGTGTAAAAAAAATAAAGGATGCGACTGCGACTGCGACGTCAGCAGCGGCGGCGGCCACGTCGACGTTGAAAAAAAAGAAGGAAAATCAGAAACAAAACAAAAGAGGCGAAAAAAAAAAACGAAAAATGCTAAAACCAAAAGAGTCAGCGCGCACGTACTTCTCTGTGTGTGTGTGTGTGTGCGAGGAAAAAAATCCGTAACCAACCCCACTGCATGCTGCGGCCTCTGCTGCTGCGCTGCCTCACACACACACACACACACACACACACACACAAACCACCCCTATGCCGGCAGCCGCAACAACAGTTTTTTTTTTTTAATTTTTTTTTTTTTTAAGTAAAAAATAAAAATAATAAAAATATATAAAACACCACCCACCGCTCATCGAACTCGTTGGAAATTGACGCACCAAAAATAACCCATTTGCTGCTGCTGCTTTCAGTCTCTGCTTTTAATTGTGTGCAATATTTAAATTGGTATTCGATTTCGATTCAAGGCGCCCTCGTAAGTAGGCTAGAAAAGATGCCCCCCGTATATGTTGACCACCAAAAAGCAACACGTACAATTTTGTTGTTGTTTCGCTAGCCGGCATTAATACGAACGACAACGACGACGAGGCACAGCAACCACGACGACGTCTTAACGTTTACTAACTGCCCAAGATGTTGGCGATTTGTTGCCTGGCTGGTCGAACCGAGAGCATCTGTATCAAACAACAACAACACCAAAAAGAACCGAAAAGAAAGGAACATAAAAAAAAAAAATAAGTCAGCCAGCCGGCAAAAGTCGCCGCCGCCGCCGCCGCCACTGCCGTGGCCTTCATTGTCACGACAACAACGAGGTTGAGCTGCCAGTTGTGCACAGTGCACAAGAATTGACAAATTTTCAAACACAAATATTAAACGTATTCATGTGGCAATTTCTTTCGAAACTTTTTTAAATCTTTAATAATGATTTCAAGTTAACTTATACCAATTTTAAGAACTGTAGCTTGTACAGAAGCTGAGTTATACGGGTGCAGTTTCGGAATTCCAAATGAAAGTCGGTTAGGTTAGGTTGCAATGGGCAACGAAATTAAGGTTTTAGGCCTCTTAGGAAGCCATATTTATTCCCTATTAACACTTTTTAATACTGATTGGGGTCCTCGTTACTGAAACTTTGTGTAAACAGTATGAATTTGAGTACACAGAGGAAAAAAACCAAGAACATTGCACAGTGCATGAACGGTTCTTAAAGTGAAGCATCTTTAATTTCGGTACGGAAGATTTTAGAAGAAGTGAAATTTAATTTCAGCGTCACGTGACGTTGGCGTCTTGGAAGATTTTAGTAGGAGTAAATTTTGATTTCAGCCCACAAGAGGATGGGCAGAGCGTTGGAGGGAAGAAGGAAGAGTGATTGGGGTGAAAGAGGGGGTCATTGGTTTAACAGTGGGCTTATAGTGACTTAACAGTGATTAAACAGTGACCTAACAGTGACTAAAAACTGACTTAACAGTGACTCAACACTGACTAAACAGTGACTAAACAGTGACTAAATAGTGACTAAATATTAACTAAACAGTGGCTTAACAGTGACTTAACAGTGACTTAACAGTGACTTAACAGTGACTAAACTATGATTAAATAGTGACTAAATAGTAACTAAACAGTGGCTTAACAGTGAGAGGGGGTGGGAAGAAAAGGTTTTAAATTAATTATATATTTTTGCTATATCAAAATTGAGATTATTTCTGCCTGTTATTCCTTTGCGACTGTAGTTTTCATTTATCTATGGAGCAGCGCAATACAGAAAAAAAGGACACAGCAGCAAGTGATCTAGTTGTAGTAGAAATACTAATCCCTTTTGGTTTTCTTCTTACACAGATTTCCATTGGTGATTCAGGCACTATTGAGAGAGCTTGTGATTCTGAAATTGAGCCCTTAAATTTAGCCTCATGTTTCACATCAAAGCCGTGTCGTTAATACTCACACCTTTTTTTTCCCACTTGTAGTACAATGTTCTCACTTCAAGAACATTATTTTGAGATCGCAAAAACTCTCATCAAGTTGATATTATTTCGTTTTTAGGAACTTGATTTGAGTTGTGATATTTTTCAGTTTTCAAGAAAACTGGTGAAAAATTAGATTGATTTTGGATAAAGATTATAAGCGGATCCTTACATTTTGGGGGCTTTGTGGAGTAGGGAACGGGACAACTATGATTTACCCTTACCCATATTATTCCATACTCAGAAAAAAAAACGTCAGAATATTCTCAATCTTTTTAATCTTTGAGTAAGCCCGTCATGAGCTTGAAAATTCAGTCTCGACTTACAGGATATTCTACACAATTCAAGCTTTCAGGGATTGGCCCAAGCTTTTTGAACTTGTATCATTCCAAATGTGCCTACTTCAATCCCCTTCGAGATTACATGTTCATAGATAAAAGAGCGGGAGCGACAAAGTTAAAGAAGCATTTTTGATTAGAAAGCGAGAGCAACAATATTTAAGTAGCATTTTCGACATGCAGCAACAAACAATGGCGATGGTAGTGAGCGATGAGATGCCATTCCATTCGTGTTCAGTGCGCGTATGGTCGTGGGTTCGATTTTTATATTTCTTTGTTTTTCAGAAGTTTTAAATAAACCAAAACTGGTGTGTGTAACGTAGGAAAGGAAGAAGAGAGGTATCAATACTGGGGTCAAATCAATATTACATATCGAGCTCAAAAACAATCTCGAACAAGCTTAAAATGTTCCCGTATTGGGATTATTCTCGAATTTTTTGCTTAGTTCAATCTTTTTTAAGCTTACCACGGGATAAATGTAATCCCTTTTTGGATTTAAAAAGTCGGATCAACTCAATCCTTTTTCGGATCGGGTCAAGAATAGCCGGGACTACGTTGATTTCATTACCGATTGGGATTGATTTTTTTTTGAGTGTATGATCAGAGACATCGCTGTACAACAACTTCAACCACCCAACTTTTACGGAAAAACAGAAAAATTTTTTTCGGGCTTGTCTGGGAATTGAATGCGATACCTTCTGCAGTTAACGAACAACGTATGGAATGACGCGCTAGCACATTGAGCCATTGCACACTTTTGCAAATTCACATCTAGAGGGCTACTTATGCTTGGTGGGCTACTCTATCTGCCGAAAACCGGTTCTGGTGTTGTATAAAGCAAATATTATCCGATTGATTACAACATTTCTCATTCCATTAACATTTGGAACATTTGTTTTCAAGAAAAAGACAATATCTTGCTCTTATAATAAGTGGAACTTATTTTCTGAACAGGTTTTGTCCCTCTGTGTCTCCGAGAGGTTGGTTAGCAGAGGTTGACCAAGTGTCCTGAGTCTCCATCTACTCAAGACGGGGCAATGGCAAAGAAGGTGTTGTACCGATTCCTCCTCTTCTTCGCATCCACCGGTTTTTGGTGGCGGTTCCACTTCATCCAGCTCCAATCATTGATCCATTTAAAATCAAAGTTCCTCACATCACTGGCAACTCGTTACTCCCGCTCTTTTTATGTCTTACATCTCTAACTCACTCACACACACATACACACTTTCAACTAATTCTGTCAGAATTGTGTAGTAGCATAAAATATTGATCAGTTCCAAGTTTGGAAGCGATAGCATTGAAAACCAAAAAGTTTCTTCTACTAAGACTTTTTTTTCAGACCTATCTTTTGTATGGCAGCTATACTATATAGTTGGCCGATTTTCATTAAAACCTAAGAAAAGTCGGGGTGGTCGGAGATTCTTCCTTCTATGCGTTACAAACATTTGGAGAATTTTAATCAATATATCCATGGATATTTCAAAGTCTTTACTATATTGGATCTATAAAAATAAAAATATTTGTAAGACGAAAAGTATGAAAATTGTCAATTAATTTTCATTCCACTGACTCAAAGGCAAAACTTTTAAAAACCAAATACCTTTATCGTTTTTCGGAAACGGAAACAGCTACCAATTCCAATTCCGCAGGATCTGATCGAATTCAAAAATTAGAACAGATCTGATAAGCTTCGAATCGCTACGAATCGGTGGAAAAACCTTTCCTACTGGGCAGTAGCTAGGCTTACGTGGCCAACATTTGACCAAAAACGTACTTACACACTTTTACGTCACAGAAGGGACCACATATCACTTCTCGTAGGGACCAAGGCTGCAAACCGGTCCGGAAACGAACCCCTGAGAACCGGTTCGGTTCGGGTTTTTTGGGGTTTGCGAACCGAACAATGAACCAGGCGCCCTATGTTTTTGACTCCTCGAACCTGAACCCGAACCGGATCACTTTATCGAAAAATTAGGTCCTTTTCGCCAATTTAATTAATTTATTCAACGATACATCCAGGGAAATATTGGAAATCTCTAGAGATTTTACTATAAATGATTGCATTTCTATCAAAGCGTGATTGATTTTTGATGTAAAGTGACACGATAAAGTATGATGATAATGATAGATTATACGGAAAGAAAGCGTCTGACCATATGATGAATCAACTTGGCTTTGAATGGACAGTATAGATTATAATCCCTACCAAGTGATTTATATTATATTGTTCTAAAACCTTCACCAAATCATTGTTTACTACTATCTAAGTGCCCCGACAAACATTCTTCTTCTACCAGTATTGGCTCCAGTGTTCTCAGACCCGAGATTTTATATTTTGCGTACAAAAAACAGTTGCAAAGCAACTGCCTTAACGTTTGATTGTGAAGAAGAGTAACTTATGTAAGCAATAGAAAGCAATAAACAAATATCAAATATAAAAGCTGTGAATGGTGCTTCAGATTTCTTTGGTCATTGTCAAAGAGCACATATGTACATTACATACATCGACAAATGTTTAAAAATGTTTGGAAAGGTCATGAAAACGAAGACTTAAAAAAAATATTGCTGTTCCAGCAACTCCGGTATCAGTTGAACGAGCATTTTCAACACTTAAGTTTGTTCTTTCTGATTTAAGAGCTAGTATAGATGAACAGCTCCTGGAAGATATTATGTCTAAACTAAGCAATTCCTAAAAATTGTTAGTGTCAGCTAATAAATTTGATAATTATAATAACTTAAAGCTGCCTTTAAACTTATTATATATCTCTAAATAGTCGGTTGTCAAAATTCTCTTATTAAATTGAACCTGTCAATTTACATCAAAGAAGGCTACATTTTCTAAATGTTTAGAGTTATTTGCTTTTCTATTACACTATCGTCAGAGAATCTCTTTAGACATGTATGACAAGTGTAAAGGCAGCTTTATAATTGAATATTATGATTAAGTATTTGAATAGAAAGGTAGATAAATTTCACTATCAACGTAGAATTCGCTTGAGTGAACCAAGTTTCGAACCAAAACCTTGGGATCAGGGGTTCCAGAAACCTTGAACTTTACAATGGGTTTGAACCACCGGACCGAACCTTCTGCAAAATTTTAGTGGTTTTGCAGCTTTGGTAGGGACCCTCACGGGTCACTGTCTTATTGGCAGACACGCAGCACGCCTAAAGGCTTCACTTACCATGACTTGCTGCAGAAAATACGGTTACGAAGAACAGAAGGAATCGGTACAACACCTGTTTTGCCATTGCCCCGCCTTGAGTAGAAGGAGACTCAGGACACTTGGTCAACCTCTCGGAGACATTCGGGCCATTCGGGCAAACCTGTTCAGAAAATAAGTTGCCTTCAATTTAAAATAGAAACAAGATATTGTCAAAATTCTTGACAGCAAATGTTCCCACAGTGAGCTATAAGCTTTCAAACATGGCGTATGTGAAAGAACGTGCATTGAAATGCTTTTGAGCCTATTAGGAAACAGCAGAAAAGCCATAAAAAAAACATAAAACATTAAAGCTGATATAATTTTTGTTTTTCATTAAAGTTAAGAGGTATGTATGCGTTTAAAAAAGTATTTGTGAGTTCGTTGAGCAAGTGTTTTAGTTGAATAAAGTGATGTATTTGCGAGTGCATCGATTTATGGAAAATATTTAACTTTTTAATGTTTCGTGGCTTAGAACTTGTGACTACAGCCTGCTTCACCTGTGATTTCTGTTTTAATTAATGTGTACGTCAATAGTGATACTAAAAAAACAAACATTAGCTGCCTTTTTCTGCCTAAACGTGTAAAAAAAGGTTTTCAGGTGCAATGATCAAAAAATCGATTTTTTCATATTTTTTTTCTTTTTGTGCTCAAACTAGTAAACCGATTCGAAAACAACGGTTCAAACAACCGTTCATACAAGTGATTTCATTCTTTTAAAGATGAAATATGAATTAATTCCACCTAAATGTACGAAGTCTCCCACTGTCTGTTTCTATGCTGTCTCTTCCGTCGTTTTAAAACTATCTTGACCAAACTTTGCACGAAGTTTTTTTGGTACAAAGACGCTGCTCATTTGTCAGAACCGGCAGGATCGGTTGACTGTATAATATAACTGCCAAAGGAACCATCGGTCGAAAATGTTGTTTTTGGTGATAAAAACTTTTTTGTCTTCTACGCAAACGGTCCTACTATCTCGTATTTATAAGTTTTCTATGGTTTTTCATAATTCCATCAAGTTTGATGAAAATCGGTCAACTATATAGTATAGCAAAATATAGTTCTGAAAAGTTTTAGTAGGAAAAACTATTTTGTTTTCAATGCTATTGCTCCCAAACTTGTTACTAATCAATATTATATGCTATTACACAATTCTGCCAAGTTTGATCCAACTCGGATGACTATAGAATATACACCCAGAAAAAAGATTTTCCTTAAATTTTAGGAAAATGGATTTGAAAAAAAATGTGACTTTCAGGCCATAATTTCCTTAAATCTAGGACATTTTACCTAAACAATCTTGTTTTATGACTAAATTTTTTAAGAATCCTTTGCCTGAAAATTATGCCATTTTCCTAAACTTAAGCTGCCTTTACACTTGTCATACATCTCTAAAGAGACTCTCTGACGAAAATGTAATAGCAAAGCAAATAACTCTAAATATGTGGACATGTTGGCTTTTTTAATGTAATTTGAAAGGTTCAATTCGATAAGAGAAGAAGTTTGACAACCTTATATTTCGATATATATGAAAAGTGTAAAGGCAGCTTAAGTATTATTATTTCATATATGGGTAATTATTTCTGAAGTGGGCAACTATTTTTTTTCAGAGTCTCCAAACATTTGAATTTTTTGTCAGGCTATAACAGTAGTTTTCCCACGATTTTTAATATTTTGTTCAGAATTTTCCCATTGTGGGATGCAAAGATATAGCGATTGTTTTTTTTTGTTAAAGTTTTGGGTTTAAAAATATAAAAAAAAAATTTCAAAAAATATTGTTTTTCCTTTACTTTGTGATACAAATATTTGCGATGGTTGAACTGGAGGAAGAAACCGCCGAAACCGGCCGTTTTGAGATTTTTCCAAATAATTAGGAGTAATCCTTTGGATATTCTTAGTACTCTAAAAAAGGTTTCATGATGGGGGACAGCTATAACTTTTCGCGAAACTCACTTGCAAAGAATGAAATAAAAATTTTATATTAAACATGCTTTGACACTGAGCATATGTATATAACATTGACTAGCGGAAAATCAACAGTTTTTATATGTTTGAAAAAATTCTGGAAAAATCCTTTCAAATTTGACCGATGGGACGGTTGGACATGGAAAAAAATTGAACAAATTGAACAATTTTGCGGTGGAGGTGTGGTGTTTTGAGTGTGTGTTGTGGGGGTGGTGCTTATTACCTAAAAACGACGTTTAATAGTCTTATATTGCCTAAAATTTTAGGTCACATATTACCTAAAAAGCTTATTTATTGACTAAAATGTTGGCCTTTCTCTTATCTAAAAAGACGTTATATGGCCATACATTACCTTAAATTTTAGGTCATATATTACCTAAAAATCAAATTTATTGCCTAGAACACTTTAGGTAATAGAGGCCTGAAATTAAGTCCATTTAATCCTTGGTTGTCATTTTAGATAAAATGGACTTAAATTTCTGGTAATTTTCAACAGTTTTAGGTAATATTTTTTTCTGAATGTAGATTTTGTTCATTGATATCTTATTTTCTTCGCAGAAGTGCGGTTTTTACGTAGAAAAAATAAAAATATTTTTTTTTTGAATTTTTAAACATTTTCCCTAGGCGTTTGGAAACGAAATTTATTGCGTTTTCGAGCAAAAAATCGATTTTTTTGAAATATTTTTTATTATTGTATTCAAACTACTTAACCGATTTGAAAATAGAGTTTTGTGCGATTATTGACAATTCAATTGCCTTTCGATTCATATCTTGCTTGACTTCATTTGACGATTATGAAGTCAGATATGGCTTAAAATGTAAGTGCACCTACCGAAAAAATGAAAAAAATTCATTTTTTTTTTTTTGAAATCGATTTTTGAGATCAACAATCCAAACTGCACTTAAAAATAGTTTCAGTAGAAATGGGTCTTTTTGGCTGTAAACAAGTGTTATCATCCAATTCGGAGACATCAACTCAGAAAATATCTTTTTTTTTGCATGGAATGCCCCATATATTGAAAAACTAAACCATCTAGAGCTACAATCAGTAAAAAAATGGTATGAAAAAATTGATTTTTTCAACTCACTGAAAACAACTAAAATAGCGGTAGTACATGAAAACGTTGTGAGACCGTTTAAAGCAAAAAAATGTCAAACTTTATTTTGGTATTAACAGTTTTTAACTCTTACCTAAAACTATTACCCTGAGGACAATCAAAATATTTGACTAGATTTGCCAGCAACACATGCAACAGTTTAGCACAAATTTTTGCCATAAATGTCAGACACTGTGCCCATGGGCAGGCAGCGGCGAAGTTGCCACGTGTGTTGGCAGGCGCTAGGAGTGGGATGGGGTGTGGGGGAGTAGTGTAGTGTAAGTGTGGTTTAAGTCCACTTTTGTGTTGTTTAGTTTAGTGGTTATGACCGCGAAATTTCCCAGGCGAGAGCTTTTGCTAAGCACACACACACACACACACACAGACAGCTAGCTATACAACTATACGCATACAAATGAGCGTAATAAAATCAAATGTTGATAGTTGTTGTAGTCGTTGTAGTTGTGTACGCATTACCCAAAAACCCGCCGCCCACCACACACATAAGCGAATAGCCCAGGACCCACACACACAGACACACACACACACGCACAGAGGGAGCAGCCCACAAGGTTAGAAAGAAGAAATCTACTACACGCAATCTTCATTTTCAACGCCATCAAAGCCATTCCAATCATCATTATCGTCGCCATAATCATCAAGTAAAGTACCCACCAGTAGCGCGCGCTTCTCAGCTTCGGCTCCGGCTCTGGCTCCGGTTGTGGGTCCTGGGATTCTCTTTTGCTGTGGCTTTTTTGCTCTTAGACGATTTGTGCGAGATGCCAACAAGTGCCCCCCAAAAGCAGGCTAAGAGAATGAGACACCGAGAGGTAGAGAGAGAGAGAGAGAGAGAGAGCAAGCGAACGAGGGAGCGAGAGAGAATGAGTCGACACACACACAGTGTCGAAGTTGATGTCTTCGTTGTAGTTTTTTCTTTTGGTTTAAGGACAGGGGGGGGGGGTGTTAGTTAGGGGAGGCTGCCAAATGCGACAAATTATTTAAGCTGCATGTGGCGCTTGTTGTTGCATCTTAGAAGACAGTTTTAGCCTGTTTGGTGGCATATAATTTTGATTTACTCCCTCACACACACACACACACGCACACACACACAGACAGACAGGTGGTGGGGTTAGGGGGTAGAAGGTGGTTGAGCTTGGTAGGTTCTTGTCTTGGCAGTTCGTATAAAAAACTTTCAGCATATTTTCTTAGACAGCAGCTTCGAGTGTGTTTTAAATTACATACACCCACACACACACGCACACACACACACACACGCACACACACTTTTACACACATGCCTACCATCCAGCACATATGTAGATTATTTTCGAGTGTATAATTTCTCGAGCTCTCGTAGTAATTAGCCAATAGGAATAGCTTTTGCCTGTTGTGTAGTTGGAGGGCGTGTGTTTCCTTCACTTTTATTTTGGGGAGTGTTTCTATCTATGTGTGCGTCGGTGTGTGTATGTGTGTGTGTGTCGCATGGGGTGGCCTAACATTTGCATATGCTTAAATATAATTAATTGTCTTGCAATTTAGCATCTATCATCCGAATGGATTACTTACCCGTCGACAGCGTAACAGAAATCTGTAAAAACATAAAACAAGAAAGAAATTTATTAAGTTTTTTAGTTTAAATAAGTTTTTCAAATGTGAACCTTCTTAAGACTTTGGGTTGGCTTAAATTTTGTGACTCGAACTTTGGGTTCACTATTACTAGAGGTCTTAAATAATTGCTCAACTCTTTGAGGCTGTTAAAAAACACTTTCAGTTCTGTTACTGTTTCAAAACAACATAAAGCGAATACAAAACAGCAACAGCCTACATCGCTCACCCAACACCACAATAATAAAAAAATGCATTTTGTACACAATATTTGTTTTTGTAAGCCACTTTTGCTTCACCTTTATATACAAAACATACGGTTCAAAGTTTTTTTATTTTTCCCAAAATTGAATTGACTTTCCTTTGACCATAGCTGACTAACTAAATAGGAAAGAACTAAAGTTCTTAGATTTAACTACATGAATAATCATAGAACTTTTAGCAGGCTCGTGGCAGTGTTTGGAAGTACCTAGGTACATTCCTAGATACATATTTTGTGTACCTTTTACCTTACCCCGGTATTTTAAAGTTCGAGTACCTTTTAACCTTACCTAGGTCTTAATTTTCATCTACCTTATCAATTGGTAAGGTACTAGGTATTTAACATACGTGATTTTTTTCACTTCCATTGCATTATAGCTGAGATGCTGCCACGCTCTGCCATATTGAAAAGAAATGTATCAAGGAGCTGTTTGTGGCTTTAACTGGACGTCCGGTAAATACTCTGTTTTCAAAAACTAAACGATCCATGCTAGATAATAGGAAGGTGGACTATCACCCCCATTTTTTGCAAACATTAGCGATTTTTAGACAAATTTTATACTGAAAAACGGTTTTAAATCGCAAAATTTGTATACAAGGGAATATGGGAGTACGGCTGTATAAGAAATATTTCGCCGGTATTTTTTAAAATACTCATTTTATATGTACGACGGCCGATATCTGTTGCAATAACAAAAGTTACTTTCGTGTAACCGGCCACTTTATAGACAGCAATCTTCATCGTCATTCTGCTCGCATATAAGCATGTGCGATTTTCTTACACACGTGAAATAATTGCTACTATATCAGCTGAAGTTCATAGCAAATACGGACTTGGAGATATCTAAATGTTAATCAATTACAGAAAATGTATTCAGAAGAAAAGCATTAAAAGCAGGCATGCCCAAAAGCAGCAAACTGCAGATCACTCACCAATACTCACAAAGAAAACCACCAACACCAATAAGGGATTTTTATACTCTGTACCGAAGGTACATAGAGTATATTAAGTTTGTGCAAAAGTATGTAACAGAGAGAAGGAATGGAAGGGAAGAAGGAATTGATCAGCATTAACAGCCGAGTCGATATAGCCATGTCCGTCTGTCCGTCCGTCCGTATGAACGAAGAGATGGTAAGAGATAGAGGTTTGACATGTATGGGACATTAATTTCTTATAATTGCAGGCAGAATAAGTTTATTTTCAATTTTTGCCACGCCCCCTCCCGCCACGCAATTCGGGAAAAACGTCATATCTCCCACAGTTTTCATGATAGATTGTTCGTACCTTTTAGGGATATCTAGAAATCAAAATTATTTATCGATTTGCTGAAGGAATGATAAAGATCGGATGAACGATACTCAAGTTATGAGCAACGAGAGCGTAAGTTAAAGTCGGCTCTAACCGACTTCGATATACCCGTTACTCATGGAAACAAATGTTTAATAGCCTTCCTGTATGCCTGAGGTGAGGTGGCACAACGCAGTGCGCTCTCTAAGTCTCTCTCTCTCACTAAGATTGCTGCTGAACGCAATGCTTAGGTTATGGGTGGGGTGGGTGGTGGGTGTTAACTGACCGTTTTTTGCTCATAACTTGAGTATCGTTCATCCGATCTTTATCATTCCTTCAGCAAATCGATAAATAATTTTGAGTACTAGATATCTCTAGAAAGTACGAACCATCTATCTACAAAATGTAGGAGATATGACGTTTTTTCCAAATTGCGGGGCCGTGAGGCGGCGTGGCAAAAATTGAAAATAATCTTGATCTGCGTGCAGACAATTGGAGTCTACATTTCAAAATTGGTTGCTCTAGCTCTTCTAGTCTCTGAGATCTAGGTGTTCATACAGACAGACGGACAGACGGACATGGCTATATCGAATCGGCTGTTGATGCTGATCAAGAATATATATACTTTATATGGTCGGAAATGATTCCTTCTGGCTGTTATATACATTTGCACGACTTTAGTATACCCTTTTACTCTACGAGTAACGGGTATAAAAAACGGCCAGTTAACACCACCCACCCCCCCACCCCACAATAACCACAGCAACATACCATAACCGTTCAACAGAGGCAATCTTAGTGAGAGAGAGAGAGAGAGAGAGAGAGAGAGAGAGAGAGAGAGATAGAGAGAATCTTAGAGAGCGCAGCGCGTTGTGCGCGGTGTGTTAACTGGCCGTTTGACTCGTGAGCAAATGCGAGTGTAAGGGGTACGGAGTATGTTATTTTCGGGCTTGACCGACTTTCTTTCTTGTTTTAAATGCAAGCTCGAAGACAAGACAATATGAAAATCACATTGAAATTGGGTAAGGCAACAACAAAATCACATGAAATTGTTGTTGGTCATTTAGCTTGCGCGCGCAAACACCAATCAAAGAAGAAAACAAAACCGGTTTTTGTTCTACGCGACGCATGCACACGAAATCGTTTGCATGTGTGTCGTTTTGTATACCGCTTCTTTGCGAAAGCAATGGCAACTTGGAATGCTGTTAGCAAATCCACAGGGGCAGCACCAGATGGTACATTTACAACATTTTACAACTAAAACACAATTGAAAAAGTGTTTGTACAACTTTATAAAACCATTATTTACATATACAGAAATTGATTTTTTGCATAATTTGAATAAAATTGATACAAGCATTTTCGCTAAGGCTATTGATCTTTAATTTTATTTATTTATTCGGCTCTAGCTCAGTGCTACTAACGCACTAGTCACAACTTTGCAGGGCAAATCCTCAATGCATGAATATTTTGAAATATAAAAAAAGAAGTTTTAAACGATTTTCTTCATTTGAAAACCAAATAAAAACAACAAAATTGTAGTTTCTTAAAGATTAGTTTTTAAAGAAATTACGGAAAATTTGCAAACAATTGTCAATGAGAGTTCAAATACAAAGGATTCTGAAAACTTTTACGATACCAGTAAACGGAAGATTGGATGAAACAGAGAATTGTTATGAAAATTCTATTATTGAATTGGCAGTCTTAACTTATCTTGCCGATTATAGCAAATCTTTGGAACCTATACTTAAGCATAACAATAATTGCAATGTTTTTTTGTAAGTATAATACCATTTTGCCGAGCACTGCCCCTATTGAAAGAATTTTTAGCAGTAGAGGCCGAATTTGTCAACTCTAAATAAATAAATAAATAAATAAATATATATCAATCTGGTATTTTGTAGTATCAAATCGGGCTTCATCTGAAAAATACCCAGATGATATATTCGAATATATCACTTTGACATTTCGAACACATCAAAGTTATATTTTTTCAGATCAACAATTTGATATTGGTTAATATCAATGATATATTATTATAGTATCAAAGCTATATTTTCAAAATACCTGTAGGACATGGTTTTAGTATCAAAGAAATATTTTTAAAATATCAAAAGGGTGTTATTGTAATACCAATGCTTTTTTTTATAATATCAAAGCTATATTTTTATAATACATTTTACAATTGTTATGACAATTATCTTTCAGGAAAAATCTGCTATTTGTCGCTGGAAGAAATGTAATTAAGGCGGTCGAAGTTAAGTCCACACTCTAGAAAAATTGTAAAATTTATATATTGAGAAGAATAATTATTTCAATTAACTTTTCGTACACGAATTTTTCAATGTTTAGTTTTTGTATCAGCTCATAGAGTTAAATTATATTATATTTAAACTCGCATAAGTTTTTTTGTGCATGTGTGCGAAATCTGTCGAAAGCAAAGGCTGAGCATGCGCTTTTGTGTTCTGCCCTTGAACGTCAAACAGCACACATATACATATGTACATACATGCATATTTTCCATGTACATTTGTATGTACGCATGTTTGCATATGCATGTATGCGTGCTTCTGTGCTGTTTGACGTTCAAGGTATGTATGAGTGTGTGTATTATAATCGTACATACTATTAGCGACTGAATAAAGGCAATAGCCTTTTTACAATTTATTAATTTGCAAGTACAACAACAGTACAACAAAACACACACATGCAATTCACATTTTATTCACTTTTAGCGTTTACATTTTTTTTAGGCACCGCACTTTTTTTTACTTACCTTTCATAAGCGCCAGCACAGATCGACTTCGAAACGTTTACGAAGAAAAACCGACCGGCACTCGTTTCCGCGCTTGCGGCAGCAGAGCAATGAGCATTGTTTTTGCTTTTTTCGAGATAGACTATTGCTGTCTCTCTTTGATTTGAGAAACTCTGTGTGTCTCTTTCTACTTTCAGAATTTCGATGTCTACTTTGATCTCAAATCATATCACTAGGGCATTTTTCATATCACTTTGATCATTTCACATTTGAATATAATATTTTTAGTATCAATGTGGTATTACAGGTTCATATTGATATTAAATAGTTTCACTTTGATATGCAAATATTGATATTACTGATATGATATTGAAATACCTGATCTTAATTTTTTCTCTGTGGCATTTGTAGTAATTGGCCGATTTCCTTTCTTAGATGTAAATGTTGTTTGATGTAGTTTTACAAACTATAACGGGAGCCATTTTTATATGAGAGCAAATTAAAATGTAACGTATTAACGCTGGCTACTATATGACACTTGCCGATATTGGCGGCCAATATTGTTCCT